>VZTR01006541.1:216400-383941 GCA_013400775.1 Chaetops frenatus | reverse complement strand
CTTCTTCCCTGGCTCAACCTTTTTTCTGAATCCATCCGGTACACTTAAAAGGTTAATTCCCTTTCTCAGTGCAACTGGAACTCCATGCATTCCACAGAGTGGGGGAAGAGCTGCGGGAAAACCAAGGCAGCACCGGTAGCTGAAATCCCGGTAGCTGCAGGCTGATCTCTCTCTCCTGTTGGGGGAGGGGGAGCCGGCAGGGAGCCGGCCGCAGCCCCGGCACGGCCCCCAGGCCCTGAGGCCCAGAGCGGCCGGCCGGGCACGCGGTGTTACCTTCCCTGCGAACGAAAGTCAAAGAGAGCTTCTAACTTCCCGCTCGTAAAAATGTAAGCTTCGCAAAGACGCCCCCAATGCTCAAGTGGCCACACGAAGTGCCCATCTCAAAACCAGCCAATCTGTGGGCCCTCCACCCCCCGCCGGAAACCGTGCCCCGGCGGAAGTAGAAAAACAAAACCCCCCCAGGAAGGAGAAAAAGAAGTTGTTGTCCTTTAAACCACGACAGCTGATTACCTGGTTTTAAAGAGACTGGGGCATAATGGAGAGGTACAGCTGACGGACTGTAACATACTGCAGCTGTGGCTGTGCTTACTGCTCACATCACAGCCGTTACAATAGCTGGGAAGAGATCATATGGGCTCCAGGCCATGGGCAACCCTGAAGAAGGCTAAGAAATATTTACAGTGTTCTGTTTGAAAGCAGTTAGCTTTTCAGCAGCAGAAGGGTGAGGACATCCATGCCTCACAACATTCAAATATTTTAGTACTGGATCTTAACCACCAGGAAGAATCGTTTGTGTCAATAGTCTCCCTTCAGACAGGTCTTTGTTGCTAAATTTTTGTGTTAATTGAAAACCTTGGAGCTACTGGAAGAAAGACAAAATCCACTTTAAATAATCCTCAGCCTTTCCCTTTGCTCCAAAATTGGAGGCTTTTTATACATGACCATATTTGTTACCCAAGTGAGTATTTAACGGAATATTGTTTTGCCTTCACTCTAGATTGGCAATATCCTTTTACTTTTCTGGAAACTTGGCCTTGGCTTGCTGTTACAATGGATGTCTCATTCAGTCATCTAGACATCTTGAAACCTTTCTAAGAAATCTTCCCAAAAGAAATGCAAGGTTAAAGAAAACAGTCTTTTTTCTGTTTTTTTTTTTTTCTGGAACTGACAGTAACAGAGTAGGTCCCACGTAATTAATTTCAGCATAGAAGGTTTTACTCTTATTACTGATTTTGAAGACAAAGGGGTTTGTCTTAAACCTTTGCCATATTCACACCCTCATATGCAGTTTCACATTTAGGTTAGTGATTTTGCCTTCAGAGGTTCCCTAGAGTTTTAAACCAGTTTTAAGTTTTTAATTCACCTTGACTCTTTTTAAATATTTTTTTTAAATTCCATGCCAATCCACCCAGTTTCCACCCATCTCAAATTTCTGGTATGAATGTACCATTTGTGCTATTGTTTGGGTCTTTTCATGACACTGAGAAGAATCCAGGAAGTGTTTTCCAGTCAGAGCAGCTTGCTTGAAGGAAGCAAAAAGTACCTGTCTATCCATGTTTCAACATCTGGGCTTATTACAAGGAAATTCACTTAGGGGGTGAACAATTATTGTAATTAAAAAGATCTTTGTTTTGAAGTCAATAGGCAAATCATCTGACTTGGAGCATAGATCTTATCAGGTTACTGCTGATCTCTGCTTTGCCTGGGCTCTCTCTTCCAAAAGAGACTCCAACCTGTGCTGCTCTATACAACAAATGTGTTGTTAAAACCCCCTTCCCCAGGGCATAGTTGCAATGTCTTGTGCCTTGTAGCCTAATATACTTCCCCCAAGCTCTATGAAAACACTATGATAGCTTAGTATTTTTTCAGTGCCTGTTGTGTGTATGTGTCTCCCACAAGAATATTCTTAACTACAGCAGCAAATCTGTAATTCCTCTGCCCAAATCTCTATTTGATAATTCCCATTTTGTGTGGAAGTACCTGCGTTATCTTCAAATGTAGACCTCCTCAAGGGGCTCATGAAAGGTCACAAAGCTCACACCCTGCTATCTGACATGCAGAACATTCCTGCCTTTCCAGAAGTGCAAGTACTAACAAACAACACTGCAGCTATGTGTTATTCCACCAGGCAAGATGGGACATGATTATTTGCTGTACTTGGTGCAGTGGGCACCCTCCTGCAGCAGAGGCTGTGCATGTTCCTGGCCTTCAGAGCTCCTTGGCAAGTCAGCAGGCACTTCTTGGGCACCCAGGGGAATATGCTGTAAGTGGGAATTCCTAGAGATAAATCTGCTTGCTGCATGCCAGAACTCTGCATTTCAAACATTCATTTTCAGAGGGGTAATGTATCTCTTTTTTCCATTGAGAGGCCTTTCCCATCCCCTGGCTTGATGTGGCACATTTACTCATTTTGATGCTATCAGATTTCTGACAGAATGGGAGAAACTTAAGCTAGTCATGTTATTTGTATAATGGGAGGAACAGATCATATAATGAGATCTGTTGGATCTTTGCTATCCCATCCTAACAGGACTTCTGGACACTTATAGAATGAAAGTCAAACCTTTTTCCTGGCTCTAACATCATTGCACCCAACAGCCTGAGTGCTGGCTTGATGACATCCATCAGAAGAAGCTGTTTGGCCAGGTTTGGAGCTTTTGATGAGTTTGATTTGGAAAGCTGAGTGGAAAAGCCTTTTTAAAAAATGTATCAGCAGATTTTTCCTTTCCTGTTTCTTCTCTCAGCAAGAGTGAACTATTTGCTGTTCTGTAAGAAATCTGTATGCAAAAATATTTTAATATTATCCCACTTTCACAGTCTATTTTCTCTTTATCCTACAGTGACGTGATTCCCTTGGGACCTTTTTCAAGAGTTCCCTGGTTTCTGCCTCTTCAGTAGCTTCTGAAAAAATCAAAGTCTCAGTATGATTTTGCCAGCATGTCTCTGGCAGCACTCTGTAGATCCTTTGAGTGGAGACTGCTTTACTAGGCAATGGTCAGCCTAAAGGATGAAGGTTTTCCCTATTTTGAGAGTACTTCCACACAGGTAGGACAGAATGACTTGATATCAGGGTTTGCCCAAAAATCAAGTTCCCTCCTGGTTTTCTCTGCCACACTTCACCACATCCTGGGGAAAGGCTCTGTGCTTTCACTTCTGAAAGTATGTTCTTCTCTTGTTGTCCTAGCTGGTATTTGTAAGCTTGCTTATGTAGTTGTGGTCATTGAGTGGTAGTTAAAAAGCATCTCTTGCTGTAAAAAATACCTTATTCAGCATAGATCCATGTAGACAGAAAAAAATTATGCCACTTCCACTGCATATTGGAAGGATGTTCCCACAGGTGAATTTTGCAAAGCAGCTATCTGGACTTCCCAGTTTACAAACACTCCTGGCAGTGATTCTTTAGGCAGACATCCAGGCATCGTTTAAATAGGACTCCATTAACTAACCCAAATGAATAAAGAATAATTTAAAAAAAAAAAAAATGCTGAGAGTGAAATCCATGTGGAAGATTGCTCCAAGTAGTTATTTAAATGCTTTTCCAACATGTGTTGCCCAGGTGGATTTTCTTCCATGCAAGTGCAAGTCTTGTACCACTTGGGCTCTGTATGTCCAGAGAAGCTTAGGTCATGTTGGACCCCACAGAAGCCTTTCTGGTTTTGGCTGTGGGAAAAAGCAGGCCTCTGGCTGACAGATACACGCTTCCAACAGATTTTTACCAGTTGGGCAAATCTGATTTCATTTGTGCTGCTCATTAGTATGGACACTTTTGTACCCCAGCTGCCCTAACTTGCATGTACCCCCACTGTGCTCCTGTCATAGTAAGATCGTAAGACCAGATGGCAGCAAAGACACAAAATGAACTCAGATACCAAACTACTTCCATCAGAGGTATGTTCAATTTATGAATCACGTGGCTTCCATGTTCCACAGGAGAGATGAGAGATGATTTAGTCCAGAAGAAAAGTCAGGTGGGTTAGTGGAGTGTTTCCAGCCATCCTTTGCATAGTCCTGGTGTAAGGTCACAGGTCAATCTAGATTCTCCTCCTGAGTGGTTCTGAACACTAATTTCTAGAATAGCATAGAGGTTATTGGGTTCTTAATTGCCTCCTTGCATTTGGTGCCTAACAGCAATGGTTGTTGCAACTGCTGGTGCTGACAGTCAGCTCATCTAAAAGGTTTCTCAACCAGTTTGCAACTTTCACAGTGATCAACAGGCTGATTTTCTTGAGTTATGTATCTACCCCACAACCAACTGCTCCTTTATACTATGGTGTTAGCTAAAGATCATCTGCTGAAGCTAACACTGATGTCAGCTATGCCTGTCTTAGGCTAACTGCTACAGCTTCTGCTCCCAGGTAAGAATCTGAGGTTGCCACGAGAAGTTTTCAGTAGCTTCTGAAAAAAGGGCTGTAGCCTGCTATAGTGTAGAACTCCTGATATGACTGGTCCAGCATCAGTTCTGGTCCCTGGCATGGCTGCAGTGACTCTCCATCTTTCTAGCATCCTACACACCTGATTAGAGTTTTATCATGCTGTAGAGAGAATGAGCTAAGTCTGTTCTCTTCTTGCTCACGTTTTTTTTTTTTCCTTTAAGTATTGCGGTAGGCATCTGCGTAAATGACTGGATATAAAACGTTACGAGAGGGGATCAACTTTGTGCTTTGTTCAAGTGAATAAGGCTGCAAAGCATGTGCTGCTGGACAACCATAAATGTGAATCTTCAAGCTGTTTTGTGCAGGCTTCCATAGTGCTTCCTTTTAACTTCTTTCTCTCTTTTTCCCTCCTGACCCTTCTAGGATGAAGACTCTCAGGAAAAGGTTGACCATGTAAGACTAGAGACTTTCTACATAGATGCTGGCTCCTCTGAAGGGGACTAGTAGGATTAAGCTATTATGTATCTGGAGACTACCTTAAGAGGGTACTCTAGTACTGGAGAATAATATAAAGTTTGCTTTGGATGCAGTGCCTTTCCTGCATCCTCTGTTTACTGTTGCTGACAGCTTTTTAATTATCTTTGAAACAGCTGCTTCATTCAGCTGCTGCATCTTGTTTTGAGGTCACAGATGTATATGTGGCCACTGAAAGGATGCTTTATTTTCATTTAAAAGTCAGGGCAGCAATTAGCTAATAGGGTACAAAACATGACTGAACCTAGATTGCTGTCCAGTATGGTTAGCTTGACCTTATAAAATGAAAACTTGTCTTCAGGGATGATGAAGTCTTGCTGGTGCCCCAGAGGAGAAGGCCAGACAGCAGTAACAAGGACATGTGCCTTTGTATTTCTGTGAGTCTTTTCTTTTTCTTGCACCAGCACTGAGTGCCAGAACCAGTCGTTAATAACGTCACAGTGCTTCTTACCAGGCTTCTATTACACACAGAGAAAGAATACACAGATCCTTTCTTATCTTTCACCAAAGCTAAAATATGTCTTAGCATTAATTTAGCATTAATTAAAGCCAGGATGGCGCTGTTCAGAACTACCTGTTTCTGTGAAGTCTTTGAGCTAATTGCCTTGCACTCCTCCTAACCATGGAATTGGTGTTGCCCAATTTTTCCTGCCTAGAGTTGCTCTCTGTATATGTTAGATAATTAAAACACCCTCTCCCGTGCTGCTAATTCCTTTTGCTGAAGGACTACTCCAGTACTGGTAGCAGAGTAGATTCATCTCTGAAATTTAAAGCCCAAAAAAGAAACCCATATCACCCATCTCATTAATTCTGGCCTCAGAAGGGTATGCTCATCACAAGGAGTCAAGACTATTCAGATGAGCTCAGTTTTCTCTTGGTAATGCAAGAGATGATATTGTAAAAAAGATCCACTGGGTTTATTTGGCAGTGATGAATGGTTCAGGACTATGCCCAGAGCACTTTTCCATTTATCAGACAAAGAGACCTCCCACTGATGGGTATAGTTTTGGGGACTGGTTGCCTAATAGAAATTTTTACTGATAATTGATCTAATCTTCCCCCCCCCGCCTCGCTGGAACCAGTCCTTACAGTCACTTCACTGGAACTAATTCCACCTCCATACAATGCCCTAAATCATTGATTCCCAAGGTCTGCTGTTGAGTGCTGACTGGTCACATGCCACAGGCGCCTTCTTGCTTCTGGCTGCTAAATTTCATTAAAATAACTAGACTGATGTGACTCTTCCACATGAGCAATTGTTGCTTCAGGGATGTTATGCAATGGTGCTTGGCAAGAAGGTTTTACTTAGTATGAGGAGATCTCTGCTTTGAAAACCCTCTTGTTTGGGTAATTCCTGTGTCCTTTATTCAGGCTTATGCTCTTTAAGCATCACAATCACACTTTATAATATTGTTCCTTTTGTAAAAGTCTGTAAATGGTATAAAATGGTTAACTGAGTGTTCAGAAATCTGACTGATCACTAAGCTGCTTGTAACTTGTACTACTGTATACTTACAAACTTCTGTTAATTGTATCATAAGTCTCTTCCAAATCAACTGTTAGTGGAACTTTATGTTATAAAGTGTGAGTCAAAACTTGGTGCAGTATATCCCTCCCTTAGTCATTGCCTGGCCAATCTGAAATACTTGGCTTCTTGAATCATTTGTCCGAAGTTGGCCCCTCGGTCCCCCTGATGGCTCATATAACCCTTCTCTGAACTCCCTTTGGGCTTTGCTAAGTGTTACAATCTGAACTCTTCCTGGATTTGGTCCCTTTCCTCTTGCTGTGCTGAAGATAACTTTGTAGCTGCCTGAATACTAACAAACGGCCCCATTTGGGCTGTCGATGTGAACGTACCTGCTGAAGTGCTGCCCTCCAGCCATCTGCCTGCTCTGAAACTTGCTTTGCATCCTTTGGCAAACCACTCATCTTGCATCTGAATTTTTGCCAGTTGAATCACTCATTTGGCTGCACCTTCCAAGACTGCCTGGGATATTTAGCCAAAGGCTGTAAGGCTAATCAATAGTATAATATAGGGTGTATCCTAATATTTCAGTTAATTTGCAGAGGCAGAATAAGCAGGAATATCAGTGTGGTTGTGAGCCAAGATTTTGCAGGGTTTCTTTCATGGCTTTGCCATAGATTTGCTTTGGGGCCTTGGAGAAGTCCCTCCACTAGTTTTTTTTAGTCCCTATCTGAAAGGACAGCTAGAGCTTTATGCACAAGCGCTGTGGCTATTCCCTAAATAGACCCACAGGCCTTGTAACAAAATCCATATCCTGTATTGGTTCCTAGGTGGTACGTATATAATCTCAGAATGGGCTGGTGGATCTGTTGGAATGGTAAAGAGTGGCTGGGAATGGCAGTGTGTCTTAAACCCTGTCCTTCTGTGAAGTTCTGGCCCTATTCTGAGAGCTCTGGGATTGCATGTCCTTGCACTACCAGTGAGAGACCCCGATCCCCATCCTGTGTTTTCAAGCCTTCAGAAGTAGAGCAGGGCTTTTCCTTGCCTTCAGGGACCTCCAGGTCCTGAAAAAGCAGATGTTCATTTCAGTGTTGGAACCCCATCCTTTAGACATAGAGATTAAACCTTTCTGAGCTGGAAAACACTGATTTTATTGTCCTCTTCCTTCTCCAAGAAAGATGTAGCAAGTAATGTTTCCCACCTCCATAGGGAATATTATATATAATGACAAGCCTATGAGCTGGTTCTGAGTCTGAGAAGGCTCTCAGTCCTTTCTCCTGAAGCCTCTCTGCTTTGCAAATGGAACGGAAAAGTTTTTGGTGCCATAGGGAAAGACTTTCTAACTGAAGGCAACAACATTTGAGTGGGAAGACATCCAATGAGTCCAGCTGGGACCTCACCCTCTAGTTGTGCTTTGGTAGACATGCCACAGGTAGTCTCAAGGTCCTTCATGGACTAAAAACAGGGACAGCACCTGATTTCTGACCCTTATTCAGGTGGATGCTGGCCTCTGTGGCTCTGTGACACTCAGGGTTTGAGTGACAACATGCTTTAAGGCAACAACTGGAAAGAGGATCTGAAGATCTGAGCTTTCCAGAGGGGGCATCAAAGTCCTTTGGTAGTTCTAGTTTCCAGTGCTTCTAAAACATTTGGGTGGGAAAATGGGCTGTTGCTTTTTAGGTTAAGACAACATGTCAGGAAACATTTGTTTTCATTGAATGTTTGTTGGAAGAACAACTATAAAAAAAAAAAAAAGTAAGTACCTGAAATATAAAGCCAGTTGTGTTCTTACATTGCTAGGTCACCCAGTTGGGTGGAGTTGAGCGAGTGTATTTGCATTCTAAAATACAGTGCAGGATGATGTGGAGATCCCCTGGTGAGAAGCAACCTGCACTCTACCTGGGGAGGTACCAGCTTGGTTACCAGAAGTACCTAAAACAAGACAATTTCCAGATTTGAGCTGACTCACATGGATCCTGCTTGCAGGTGTGTCTGCACCTGTGGTGTAGACATGGCCTGGGGCTTGATATGATCAGGGCCTTTAATCAGAGCGGTATTTTCCTGACCCAGTTCTTAGCTGTGCACAGTGGTTGGCACCCAGCTCCAAACTGTCATTCCATTGTCTGGTCTGGTCTGGATCTGTGCAGCAGCCACCCCCTAAGTGCTCTCCCCCACATTCCCTGAAACTTAGAAACACGCAAGTGAGGATCCCAGCACCGGCTGTTCTCAGCTGAGTGTTGATCAGGTGACCTTATTTGTGTAAAAATAATCACAATGGTTTGGGCACTGTCCTTCCGCTCTGGTTTGGAGGGTTCGTGACCTAAGAAGTTATAATTGTAATGCAGTCACAGTCATTTCTGTATCTACAATTTGCACTGCAGTAAGATCTAGAGAGTGTTGGTGTATGGCTGGAAAAGAGATTTCCTATTCCCAAAGACCTTACAGTCTAACTGCAGTGTTTCTCTCTAGCATCCTCTTCTCCCCTGTGATCTTCAGCTTGTAGAGGAGCCTTCACCAGGGGTAGCTGCATTTTGTATATGGCACGTTGCCAGGGTTTTGCCTTCTTAGGCATGCAGTTGGGAATAGGGTGGACTGGCAGTAGATAGCTCTTGAAGCAATTGGCATTTCTGAGAACCTGGGAGGGTTCTCTGAGGCAGAATTTCCCGTAGCTATCGCACATTGTGAATGCCCTCCCATTTACGTGGTTGTCCTGGGCTGAGCTGCATTTGTCCCTCCACATCCCAGAGGTTCTGTCATCTGTTTTGATTCTTGCATTATGCTAATAAACACCCTCCACCAAAAGGATTCAGCATCCAGGGAAGCACTGGGTTTTTTACCTGCTCCCATTTTACAGGGTTTGCATCTTTTTTTTTCCAGAGGTCTTCTGGTTGCTTGTAGAAACGCTGGACTCCCAGCCTGTTCCTGGGGACTTCTCATCTGGAAGTTGGCCAGATTCTCCAGGAGGAATCTGAAAAATGCAGCTGAACTTTTGTTCCCTAATTAGGCCAACTTCCCCAGTGTGAGCCCCAGCACTGCATGGCCTGGAGCTCCCCAAGGCCTTGTGCAGCCTCTCTCCCGTGCACCCCGACTGGCTGACCAGCAGGGCAGTTATTTTCAGCTTTCTGAGCTTATCTCCTTGCCTTTTGATGACATCTTCTGAAATAGCTTTTCTAGCCAGCCATGTTTCCCAGCCTTTTTAGTAGTATCCTGCCTGCTGGTCAGCCTTGATGTGGATTAGGGACAATCTCATTGAAAATAATTTTATTAAAAGCTTTTCCTTTTCCACACATTTATTTCATACTTTGAGTGCTCCTGGGCCCACCTAAAGGCAACAGAAGAACTGTAGGAGGTGGGAAGGTGGATGGGGAAATGTCTGACCATATGTAGCATAAAGCACTAGCAAACTGAGAAATGTTTGTGCCTAGGAGGGCTGGAGGGGCACTTCCCTACAACTGTGGGTTGTGAGGGGATTCTGCCTCATGACCCCTTGTTCAGAGAATCAGATTGTTGTGTGCTGATTCACTGTTTTCCTGCAGGGGAGAGCAGTAACTCCTCAGACAGGTTAAGGTGCCAAATGCTGAGCTTTCCTCACGGGTGCACGTCAGCTGACAAATAGCTGGCCACTGTTTTAGGAGAGCAGTTCTTGATAGCTGGTTAACAACATGAACTGCTCCTTTACCTGCTGTGATGGCAGAGAATATTTGAAGCCCCCCAAGAACTTTTTCTGTCTCAATAACACTTTCCCTAGTAACAAAAGTCAGTGACTATGGAAAGAAGGGCAGATTTTGGATGAAATGCAAATCCAGTATTTTCTGCTGGGTATTTAAGACATGCAGAAGTACTTGGATGGTATTCATTAAAATCAGATGCACTATTTGAACTGTCTATGGACAGGATAAAGAGAGCCAGCAGAGAAAGGTTGTTCTTTGCAAAAAGCCCAGGCTTGCATAGGTCTTGGAAGTGATGTCTTTTTGATACCATACATGCTCTGAGATCAGTATAGATTATTTTATTTGACTGTTTAGGAGCAGTGGGGCTGTTTGACTTACAGCTCCTTAATTGGCAGCAATGTAAACTAATTCAACAGGCCTGGTTGTGGAGATTTGCTTTTCTTCAGTCAAGGGAGCCACTGGCATCTTGCTGGAAAAGAGAATCCTTGAGACTGCTCATACTTCTTTCTTTCCGCTTCATGGTCAATATTGGATAAAAACAACACACCTACATACTGTGTAAAACCTCACAGTGTTTGTATATTGAAAAAACATAAATCCTACATATTTGAGGAGAAATATGACATGATAGAAGAATTATGTGCCCTCTGTTGCATGCTGTCAATGTCATTTGAGTCCCTGCATCCCTGCGCAGAGTGCTTAGTGTTTCAGAGGAGTTGTCATGTTGATGAAGGTAAATGAATCCATATTTCCAGATCCACCTGAGAATATGAGGTACTTAATGTGCCCATAATCTGCCTCTGTTGTAGCAGGTTCTAAAAGAAACTTTGCTGGACCTTCAGAATTCAGACACACAGGGTAGTTGCTTCCATGAGGGAGGCAACATCCAGCTGGCACCTTCAGAACTGTAGACGTGATCTGACAAGTAGCCTGGAAAGTTCTGCTTTAATGGGGAAGCCAGATTAGAAGTCTGCATCTGTCTGATAAGAAAGGGCCTGAAAAACGATAAAGAAGAAGGTAGAGTTTCTACTTTAATGCAGGAGAGATGGAATTCAGGCCAGTCATTTTTCAAAGAGAGAGATAAAATACTGATTATGGGTGTAGTATCAAAGTGGTAGTATGGAAGGTGGCCTGAGAAATACTGGAAAAATGTCATCACAAAAATGGTGAGCTGAATTTCTGAGGAAAACAAACAAACAAACAAACAAAAAACTCAGACCATGGCAATTTTCCTTGAAAAAGGGACAATCTGCAGAAACTCAAATAGAGGAGATCTTCTGGAGATAAGTCACAGACAAAACTGAAGTGGAAAGGCAAATCCCAGCAAGTAAGTTATTAGTTAGTGCTGTGAAAGAGACTGAGTAGCAAGGGCTCAGAGACAGCACTGTTGTCAGGAGCTGGTGGAATCTCAGTGTTTTGAACACTAAACTGTTTGGATGTATAGCTTTGCATTTGGGAACATACATACAAATCTTGCCTAAGGTATAACAGTAGGTACCAGGAAGTTCTGATCATTTAAATCCCCCGGTCTTTTTCACCAAAAAGGTGTGTTTAGGAGCACACTTGCTGCATTACAGAAGAACAGTGTACTGTTTCTGCTCTGATCCCTCTGGGCTTGACATTTGTCCCACTTTCTGCCTTGAGCTTTTGCTTGCAGCTGCAAAGTCCCTACCTGTCACCATGTTATAGCAAAGCTTGACATTGCATTCTCAATTGTAAATTATGCTGAGGTTTATGAACTGTGAAAGTATATGAAGGTAAGTTTATTTACTTGACAAAAGTGTATGTGGCATGTGACCTTATTGCAGCACTTTCCAGGCAGCTAACAAAGAAAAGCTATTTCTCCTCAGCTGACAGTTAACATTGCTTTTCCTGTTGCTATTGCTCCTGTAGGCAATTCAGAAATAATTACATGATTTATTGCAAGAGGAATAAAAGACCTGTAGGTGTATGTGAGATGTTTTTCAGGGTCTGAGAGACATTCAGGGTTGCCTGGTGTGTATGATCAATGGGAACACGTTATAATATTGGCAAGACATTGAAATCAAACCCCTGGATGCCCTGGAGTCATGCCTTGTGCAAAGATTGGGGCAGTCATTGTCATCACCCTCTGATCTGGTGTGCCTCACTTTGATCTTAAGGCTAGTTTTGATGATGAGTAAATCACATTGCAGGTGCATTGAAATGCTTTGGAAATTCTGCATTTTCCCTCAGCCTTACGGCCCATGTTCTTTGGTGGCATTTTTGTATCCCCATGCACCTTTGTGAGGAATTGTGAGGCTCTGTTGGGTTGCTGGCTATCAGAGGGATAGTGTGAGGGGAAAGGGGGTTGTTTGCATGGGAAGCATCTGTGTGGGAAGGAGTGTGTTTTTGAGTTAGGGGTGTGTGTAATGGGAACAGGGATGTTTATGTGGGCACGCACGCCCATATGTGGTGTGTGTTCCCACTTTTTCCTGGGCTCTGGGTGTGTCCAGATCAACTGAATTCAAAATGCTCCTTTTTTGGCACTGTAGCCTCTTCTCTGGTTTGGCATCTTAAGAATCTGGGGGAATCATTTAAAGATCAGAAAACTCCATTCACTTGGGCCCCTGAAGGTTTCACATTCTGTGACATGGTCATTCCAGTCGACTGAGCTCTGTCCCCTACGGATGAGCCCATATAAGGAGGCTGTTTCCTGCGTTTCATGCTCCCTGCCTGTCCCTCTGCCCTCCTGTGCTCCCTTTGCTGAAGAAAGTTGGTATTTTGGGACTGCAGCTCCTGCCTCATTCCTGCTCCCTGTTTATTTTTGGAGGATGACTATTTTTGCTCCTATCAGGGAGCTATGCAGGGTCATGCCCCCTCCCTGCAGCAGGCAGAGGCTGCCCCTGGCAGGGTCTCTTAATTTCCCACACTCACAAACAATGCTTCTACTTCAATAAATAAACATGGGAGACCCCTGCGTCAGGGGTTAGCTCGACCCTGTCGTCATCTGTGGCAAGAGGTGATTTGGCTTTGGCTCAGGGTTGACCCCACCACACATGCAAGGTCCTCTCTGAAGTCAAAAACTCTTCAGGAATCATCCCACTCATTCACACTCTTAATAAAAGCTGTGGGAGCCACCTGTGCCCCCACCATTCCTTTGCAGCTACCATTTTTTCTCTGTTTTGGGACATCTTTTAACCAATCATTCTTTCTCATGGTGGTCCATTCACAGGTCCTTGTAATTCTTCTTCCCTAACTGGGCACCATGAATTGGGAGCTGTGTAAGCTGGGTTCTCCTTGCCTCTGCTTTCATCATTGCCTGCCATGCAGAACACTGAAGGCAGTGCTGTACAAAGTACCTCAGGCTGGGGTAACCAAGCCCCAAAATGTAAATGGCAATGGGCAGCTTCCAAATGGTGGGAATTCATGGCCCCATTTGAAAATTCCCATCATAAGCCCCAAGGTGAATTCCCATTTTCTCTTGCCATGTGGCAGAGTGCCACACAAGACAGTGCAAGAAAATAGCAGGGGATGTCTTTAAGCTCCAGATGGTATTGCCCTTTAGATTTCAGTGGTGGGTTTCATCCCAACTAACTTTGGAAGAGTATGGATATGGATCACTGTTTCTGAACTTGGCATCTATCTTCCTATTCTCAGCAGTGGACAAAAGCAGACTTTTTAGAAACAATTCATCATCTAAAACAAGATGTCTAAAACATGCTGTCTTGTACCCCAGGAAAGATGTAATGTGATATCAGTGGGATACCTCCCACTGATAAGTGGGCAACAATGATGAACAAGTTCCCAGTGAACCCTGTTTTGCCAGGAGAGCACATCCTCTGTGGATCAGTCTGCTACTGTACTGTGTTTCCTCCAAAAGTCAAAGGCACACAGACCTGAACCTGAAACTTGTCCAGATCCTGATCAGGGTGATGCATCTTTTGTTTACAGACAAGCTTAAAAACCTGTCCTGTAGTTTATGTCTTCCTTTTATTTTATGAATAAACAGAATTTTAAACACTATCTCTCCATTATTTGGTAAAGTGTTACATTAGTGTGTGTGGACTTGATGTCTAAATTGGCTTGACTTTGCCTTGACTGGAGCTGTCTGTAACAGGTCTCTTCTCTTTGTTAAAGGTTCCACCACCTAAACCCCCGCGCCGGCTAGGAGGCTGGGCAGATGATCCTGTACTGGCACCTACCAAGTGAGTCCTCAGCTCTTTCCTTATTAAGAGGGCTTTAGGTGTGGAATAAAGGAACATCACTAGTGGGATTTTGCTGTCACAGACATTGGAACAGTTTTCCTAGGTCTTTTAGATGGCCTCTGTTTCCATTATCAATGTAACTTGTTCAAGCCATTTGAAGTATTGCTCTTGCTTGGTTTCATTGGCTAATTGACTTGGTGAGGCTTAGAGCTGTGCACATGTCCCTGTTTGCCAGAGGCAGTGTATTCCTTACCTGGTACAGTGCCTGGAAGGAGTCAAGAACATAGTAAGCATGTTAAATGCAGGAGCTGGGATAGGGGGATTTGACTGGTTCTGTCCTTTCCAGGAGAGTGACACATGACAGCACCACACTGACAAGTGTGCAATGAACACATCAGGATTTAGTGATCAGCCTTGACAGTAAAGGTGAAATTTGTCAATGTTTATGTGTGTATGGGGTTATGGTATAATGGAGATGGATGGAGATGGTCAGCAAGAAGAGATGGGAGGAAAAAGTATACAAATTGTAGAATGTGTATTGAGAAGCCTGATGCTTATGAAGGACACATAAGACAAAGGAAATATCTGGACATGGTAATAGAATAGGTATGAAAACTGAAGGATGGTTCAGACTGGGAGGAGATAACTTGCTTTCAAATAGTTGTGGTTTTCCAAGTTGAGAAGTTATGCTGATGTTGTATTTCGTATTCACAGAGCTGAAGAGCTCAGCTGTGGAGTGGTGTGAGATTGCTTATGTACTTAAAGGCCTATAATAAAAGTGTATATATCTTAATATATACTTTGGAGGCACTCTGATTGATGAAAAGTCATGGATTTTCTTTTTGGAAACTGAAAATGGGTCAGGACATCCAGAAACCTGTTATACAGTCAGTATTTCTTGGGAGAGGAGAAAGGTGGTCTGGGGTAGCCTTGCTGAAAAACAGTACTTTTCTGGGAAAATTATCACTCTATTTGTCTCTGAAAAATAAAGTGTGGAAATCTGGAGACTGGAATAAAGCAAGGGAATAATGATCTCAGCCTGAACTCCTGTTGCTCTCCAGTTTAACCCTGCTAATGGTTATTTTTCATAGGCTGGCTGCAGCTAAAAGTTACCATTGCAAAGATGCATCCACCTCATGGTATTTAAAAAGTGCCACCAATGATCCTGGACCTTTGTAGGACCAAGCAGAAGCTTTATGGAAATGTGGCAGCAGACAAGAAGGTTCAATTTCACTGTTTAGGAAAAATAAGTTGTGTAATTGTTGGTTAGGTGAAGGACTGGATTGGAGGTAATGCAGGGCTGTGCCTAAGGTGCCTCGAAGGACAGGGAACAGGTTCCTAGTGTAACAGCACTGGGCCATGTGCTACTTTACCATGTTTTCCATTGTTTGACATTAGCTTTATCCTACAGATCTGCAGCAGTAGCTGTGGGTGGTGCTTCCACAGCATCTCAACTGCATGGGTTACAAGAAAGACATTGTAGGTGTCTGGAGTAAAGGCTTCTGTGACAGTGGATGCAGTTCAGCTGGAGAAGCAGAACAGGACACACAGGGTTGCAGACCTTTCTGCCTCTGAGAATCTGCCCACTGGGACATAGACCAAGATGTGCCCCTTGCTCAGTCGTGCATGTGATATGTCATATCTGACAGTGTTCATTTGTAATTAGGGTTTTTATTGAACAGATTTTAAGAAGAAGTTTGTTCTTTCTCCAGTCATATGAGGTACAAGGGTTGTGTACAACTGGTTCCCCTGTCTTTCCTTCAGCTGTGTATTCTCCCCAAGCTGATCTCTCTTCTCTCTCTTAAAAAAGTCTGAGATGCTGGCCTGTAGGGCTTGCTTTGTGACATATCCCAGGGTAAAGCCTTCATGTGAAAAGTCTGAGTCATCGGCTGATGTCATAGCAACGTTGCTGTAGCTTTGTTGTTTCTGTTTTCTCAGGCTCTATCTCCCCACAGCTTTTCAACCAATTTGACTCAGTTTGGAAGCCCATCAAGTTAACTTGCTCCAAGTTCACTAGTGTAGATGTAGTTAGAATAACATGCTTCTGTTGATATGTCTGATTTAGGTTTAAGCCCTTTTTTGCCAGTGTAACTGTACCTACTCTTGGGAGTTGTTCTGTTAGAAGTAATTTGATTTTCAGAACTGACAATGTTAACATCTGACTTTTTTTCTTTCAATTAGAAAGGAAGGATGAGCAGAGTGGCTACAGTTAGATTTTCTGTGTTGTGTAAATATATTGTGGGTCAGATGAGCTACTGCAGCCACCTGTGCAGTGATCTTGTAGCTAGTTATATGTTATTCTTCCTCCTTTTGAAGCCTTAGCTTTTAGTTCTGTTTCTGACAGATTCAGTCAGTTACAACTGCACGTGTTGCTGTTCCTGCAGCAATACTTTCCTGCTATATTTCTAGGTCAGAGTCTCATCAGTATGAAATGATCACTTGAAATTGTTCTTTTTATTTCCATTTGGCATATGTTAGAGTAGAATTTAGTTTGTAACCTGTTTTTTTACCTTTGTGCTCTCTTTTAGTCCCTTACCTGCCCAGCTCATGCTATGCTTATGTAAACTTGTAAATATTCTCACCATCTTGCTAATTATTTCCATCAGACTGCTGCTCTCCCAGACTGTTGCAAGATAGGAAGAAGAGGAGGACTCTTAAAGTTTTCCAACCTAAATTATTTTTAAGATTAATTAGCACGGATGGCGTGTGAGATGCAGTATTTTATCATGAGTTCCCATAGCATTTACAAGCATCAGATATTTAAATTGCTGAGAACTATCAAAATGATCTCTTTTACTCAAGTTTTCAAAAGCCTAATGTGGGGAGATTACTTTTGACTCCCAGTACTCTTGTAGAACAGCTGGCATTGCTAAGAGTCCCATTTTGTAAATCTGGGTAATGATGAGGACCACTGGTGTCTGAGCAAACCCTCAGGCTGGTCCTTTGCAAACAGCAAACAAATGGTGCAAAGTAGTGACAGAAAATTCATTTTTCCATACTACCAGGGCCATCTGTACCAGAATGTGCTGTATCTAGTTAAACCTCTACTCAGGAGAATCATTCTCTCTAAGAAGAGGGTCTCATTTCTGCCCCAGCAACATTCTAGCCCCGGTATTAGCAGAAAGGAGATCAGCCAACAACCTGGGCAGCCACTTGAGGCCTAGTAGCCTGCTGAGATAAATAACAGTAATTACAGCTGGGTTTTCCTACAGAAACAGCTCTTAACCACTGGATGGAGCCCAAGTGCCATTCTGAAAGCTGTGCTGATGTCCCTAATGACATCAGTGCTGACACTCGTGACAAGCAAAGCAGAGGTTTACTGTCAGGTTATCTCACACATCAAAAGGAAGAAACACAAAGTGCCTGCCAGTGGGAAAAGGAAAATGGAACTCAATTTTACATACTGGTGAAGATTTGATAAAGGAAGGGTGCTTCCATGGTTCATTTAATTCCAGCTTCTTCTGATCTCATCTCTTTGACTTTCCTGATAGAGTTTCTTCCACTTTCCTCTCTAGCAGTATCTTAATTTCTTTGTTTCTTGAGACTCTTTCAGTTTACTTGGTGCTTGATCCTTTTGGTCTTGCAATGAGCCCCCTAAAATTCCTACAACTCTGTGGGCAGCAGCTAAGGTTGTTGAGGAATAAACACAGCTTGTTTCAGGTAGCCCTGCAAGCAAACACAAGTACTGCTTCCAGTAGGAAGTCCCTTCCAGTGCCTGCACGTGTACCTAGTTTCTTCTAGGTGGATCATGGATGTTTAGCAACAGGTGCTTCAGCTACAACTGAAATTTCCCCTTTCTGACTGATAGATCACAAAGGGTTGGAATAATCAAGGCTCATTTAGGAAAACGACCATGCTGAAGTATTTTGGAACAGAAGTGGTACAGTGTCCAGGAATGCATTTGTCAAGAAGGTGACTATTAAGTGCCTGTAGGAGGGAAGAGGATGCAGTTGGGGTGACCTTTAAAGCAGGGTAACCCAGTCCCTGTGTAGATACCATTTAAGGCTCTGAAGGGTGGGCAGTGGTGAGATTGCACCCTGGAGCTGGAGAAAAGTTATTTAAGAGATTAAGAGGTTTTACGATTCAAGGTCTCTAGAGATAAGTAAAGTTAAAAACCTCCTGTTTCAAAAATATGGGCTTAAACTATCCTGTATTCTCTCTATAAGGAAGGACCCCTGAGAGTGCCTGGTTTGAGATCCTCTAGCAATCCCTGTCTTGCAGCTGGGACTAGTAAAGCGCTCATGAGTTTTTCTGTCTGGGACAGTGGGGGAAAGCTTGTGTCATTGCATCTGTCCTCTGCTCCCAGTGCAGCAGTGTTGAGGTGAGTCTCAGTCTGGGTTTCCCTGTGACACTGCCACATTAGGAGCAGAGCCAGGCTCCTGGCTGCACGGGAGACGTCAGCCTCGCTCTGTGGCTTGCAGCCATCTGCGGGTGTCCTCAGTGAGGTGAAGAGTATAGGCAGAGAGGATCAAGGCTGCCAAGTGAGGGGGCACAACTTAGAAGGAGAAGAAAGAAAAGGAAGTCTGATTAAGTTTTGTCTTGAAGTGTCTGTTTTTGGGTTCGTCCCTGCATTGATCTGCAAGGGAATGAGGCAAGTAATGGCCCCTTGGGGACCTTCAGGACTTTCCTCTCAATGTCAGCCGTCATTTTCAATCACCCTCTCCCTCCCAGCCATTAATTTTGGCCCAGGATCATGGGGACTTGTCCATCTATCACTCCTAATTGACACTAAATGATCTGTCAGTTTATTGATGAACGGCAGGAGTGGAATTGTCACAATATATTTTACTTTCTAACAACTCCTCCTGACAATTTTACCTTGTCCATCTCACTCTCCTCACATAAATCTCCATTGGCCTCTCATTCCTTCTCTTGGGCTGATCTGGTGCCAGCCACCTCCATGCCATCGGCACGCATCAAGGACATCAAGATGGCGGTGAGCTGCAATGTGCAGGCCCAGGGTGGGTTTTTTCCTCTCTCTCCCTGCCCCCTCCTCTTTTTCTTTTCTTTTTTTTTTTTTTTTTAAATAGGCTGGATGTTCCAGGAATGCTAACAAGCTCCTGTCCTCTTGTCCCTTCATGTCATTGCTGGGGTGAGCTCTCCTTGGTGTTTCTGTTTAGACTCAGTAAAGATAACTGGCAGAAAAAGAAAAGTCCCTAAAAGACAGAAGAGTCACCTGAGAATCTCTTGGTGCCCTGGCTGTCACAGGGGATTTTTATTTCTTTTAAACCTGCTTAGTGTGACTTGCAAGAGTTTCCTGCAAGGGGAAGGTGTTAGACTTATGTCCATTTCTGTCTTTGCAGTGCTCACAAGAGCCTGGAAAAAGGGTTTTGCTTCTTCTTTTTCCTTCTTTTTCCTTTTTTTTTTTTTCCCCTTTTCTTCTTTTCAAGATTTTTTAATGATTTTTTCTTTTTTTTCCCCCTCATTTTTCTCCTTCTATTATTTTTAACCTAGATTTCTGTTTATTTTTTCCCAGTTAGTGAAGTTTTCTTTGACTTCTTTTTCTGGAAGGGTACTGGGCAATGGAAGGTCTAGTAGGATAGCAGCCTCCTGCTCCCCTAGAAATGAAACCTGCATGACAAAAACAGAACAGGAGTGTGGCATTTTTGGTAGCAGTCCATGTAAGCTGCTGAAGTGGCAGAGCATTCTTAGGGTGAAGTCTATGACTGTTTTTTTTTTTTTCTTATTGAAGACAAAGCATCTTTCTTCCTTATTTCTCTGCAGCTTTCCAAGAAATTTCCCAGCAAATTTAGAGGATTTATTGCTGTCCCAAATATTTCTATTTTAAAATAGCAAAATCTTCTTGAAGAACACATGCAACTTCCAGCCCTTCTGTATCTGTCATAGCGAAGGCTAAAAGCTTGTCTGGCCATTGTAGGTCACCTCTATATTGGCTGTGAAGTCTAGCATAATGCAGTTTACCAGTTGAAAGGGACCTGAGATGACCTGATCTACTTGCTTGGCCCTATTTCCCCCTCCCCCAGGCCCCTTCCCCATATAACCCCTCTACTATTCTCAAATTCTTAATCCAAGTTCTTAAAATATCTTCTTTCAGAAGCTGTTGCTCTCAGATGACAGAACAAGATACCATTCAGTAATAAACACCTAATTCTTTCTAATATTTTTTTCATATAAATGTTTTCAGTGAGGCCGGTCACGAGTGAAAGGTCTTTGAACCTCATAATCATGGGTTTGTTCTCTATTGTGAGATTTGAAAAAAAAAACCCCAAACAACCTTAAATACGTTTTCTGTCTCCTTTAGCAGTCAGTTCTTTCCTGTAACCATGAGGATCCAGAAGTGTGCTTTTTTCTTTAAAAGGAAGCTGAAATGCTCCTGTAACCTCAAGAGTCATTTTGTGTGAGAGCTGGTCTTTGTGCTTACTGGAGGCCAAGAACGTGATCATTTGGATAGGAGCCCCTGTTCTCAGGGACCAAAGATGTGTGGTGGTTACCTCTAGAAACTGCAGCTCTGTTTTCCCACACAGCAGGAGTTTGTATTGAGTGTTGTTGTTTTTTCTGTTGCTCAGTGGGAGCTCTGAACAGCTCTGCCGGTCAGCTCTCTACCAGTGAGCGAGGGGGGGAACCCTGGGAACATCTGCTTCGGGGATGATGCAGTGAGTAGGCTGAGGTTCCCTGATCCCCGGGAACACTCTCTGTCAGCTTGTTCTTTTGTGCCACCTCCTAAAGTCCTGCTTGCCAGAGCTTTGTTGTTTCTGTTAAGTACGCCCACATATTAGGACATGAGGAGAAACAAAAATACTTCAGCTGGAGATTGATTAAGTGCCTCACACAAGTCCATTTTAGCTGGAGCTGGCTAGCAGCAGTGTCTGTCAGATCCCATGTCACAGAGCATGCCTGCTCATTGCTGCATCCATCCTCTTCCAGAGCCGTGCTCTGGGGCAGTGTGTTCAGCATGCAGTCCAGCCAGCACAGGCAGCTTGTGAGGGCCAGAAGGTGGATAGTAGAACCATTTGAGTTTAAAAAATGTGTGTCTGCCCAAAACCCCGTTGTAGTGATACGGATAGCAATGCATTCCAGGGCTAGGAAGTCGAGGGCTGTAAGGTGATATCCTATGATGAAAATAAAGGCTCATACCATGCTGAAATCAATGGCAAAACTTGCCTCGACTGTAGGAGATGTGAAGATTAAACTCCTTAATTTTCTAAAGGAAAAGACACCTTGTGTTGCTTTCCAGCACAGCTAGCAGTTCTAATTTACAGACAGCCTTGGTGAATGTGTCTTTTCCTGTGCCACAGCAAACAAGCAGTGACCGAGACCTACACTTGGAGAGCCCGCAGAACTATCAGTTAGCACTTGCGTTCATATTGGATGTGTAATTTAGTTGTGCCTTAGGCTGTTGAACAAGCCGCAACTCCTAGCTCACCGCCCACTCACTGTGATGGGCATCTAAGAACACTTGAGCAAGACAGTACAACGTCTTTTTAAATCTTTTTTTCCCCCCTCCTCCCTCAGGGCTAGAGATGAATTACAGTCTTTGCCCGAGAGGCAAAAGGCTTCGTGCCTACCTGCGGGCTGAGCCAAGCCTTCGGTGTTACCGTGGGTTATGGTTTTGGATAGAAGCCCTGAGGCAGAACGCCGGCCGCTGACTCGCTTCCTGCGCACCCAGCCTGCCTCTGCCCGCCCTTGGATCGCCCTACTGTCCCCAAACAAAGTGCATCTCTGAACATCACCACGTGCTCCTTTTTCCCCCGTTTCATTCTTTTAGCAAGAGGGCGGCTTGGAACGGCTTTCTGGTTCCACGGGATTCGCAGAAGGGGTTGAGGCATGCCAGGAAATGCACCAGCACCCGCGGGCAGATGCATTTATCCCCGCGCTGCCCTGNGGCCTCGGGCGGCGCGGAGCGGAGCGGGCACAGCTGCCCGCCGGGGCGCAGCGCAGCCGGGCCGGCCAGCGGGCTGCCCTCGCTCCCAGCCCTCTCTTCTCCTCCGCCGCGCCGCACTGGGCGTTCCCGTCTGGCCGCCTCCGTATGCGTTTTAGCAAGCTGCGGTAATTCCTTCCCTTTTCTTTAGCTGTGCCGCCCGCCCTCACACCTGAGCGGCCCGCATGAGAGAAGCTCCGGTCCTGCAGGGTGAACCCCTTGGAGCCTGGCTGTGGCGCGGTGCAGGATCTGGAGCTCTCATGAGCTGTGGACATTAAAAGATTTCAAGGACGTTTTTCCCCATTCATCCCACTTATGTCCTTTGCTAAAATAGGTTAACGGTGTCTAATTAACCACTGCACATTGTCATGCTGCATAAAGATAGCATCCTGGCTGTTCTCTGAGCCCTGCCACTTTATCTCCATTTA
The DNA here is from genome assembly GCA_013400775.1 of Chaetops frenatus. NCBI lineage: Eukaryota > Metazoa > Chordata > Aves > Passeriformes > Picathartidae > Chaetops > Chaetops frenatus. The sequence goes on along the minus strand of VZTR01006541.1, from coordinate 361,425 downwards.
GATCTCCATGGTAGTCCATTAAATGAGAAAGAAACAGTTTAACAGAGATGATGTCTACGTTGGAACTGCCTTTCACCCTTCAGCACGGAAGTTGCAGGCAGCTCAGCTGTACATCAGGGGGGTGTGTGGGAGTAAAGTCTCGGATTTGAGGTTTAACCCCTTCTCATTAATGTGGATGAAGGATTTCTTCTGGACAGAACTGAGCACAGACAACACTAGAGGGTATCAGATCTATATTCTTTGCCCTAGGGCAGAGCTAGGAGAGAAATAGGTATTCTGTAGTAGGAGTTACATGCCATGGGGTTTCACAGTTATTCAACACCCTGAAATGGAGAGGGGGTAAGCAGCTGTCCAAAGCCAGAGGGAACAGTCAGGGATTATGGTTATGTTTGGGAGTGCTGATGGCCTCTCAGGGAATGGGAGTTGAAAGGGAACTGTCCAGGTGATGGAGTGATGTTCTTTGCCCCTCCAGATGCAATGGACTTGGCAGCATGAGTGAAAAAACCAGATGTATCCCTGTCTCACAAAAATGGGGAGTGGCTGGTGTATAATACAGCAGACTGAATGTATTTCTGAGCACTGCTCCTGGGATTGTATTGTTTTGTTTATCCTTACTTGAGTGACTGTACCTATAGTTCATATTCAATTGCTCATTTTGTAGGTCCTTGTTGCTGTCCTCCCTGGGCTGTGCCTGCTGCTGCAGCCAGACAAAGCAGAGCAGTGCACTTTGTGTTGCTGAGAACATGAGAAAAGAGTAGAAAAGCTGTGTATGCTGGCTTCAAGTTTGTTCCATGTCTTGCTTTCACCCACCACTAGAAAGCTCAGGAGATGAATGAAGAGGGTGCTCTGTACCCAGACCTGATATTCCTGAAGGAGGAAACGTTGGTCTCAATATGTGGCAATTGGCATTGGTAAGATGAGACTATTCTTCGCAAGGCATACTCCACCATCCTTAAAGCAATGTGATAGCATCATGAAGAAATCCTGTGAGGCTTCCCAGAGTACTTGGAGACCAAAGAGACAAGCAGTTGATTGGCTCTGCAGGAATACTATCTCCAGGTGTAGCTTAGCCCTCAGCTAAGTTTATGCAGTGGACAGAATTGAAGGTGGGGCACCTTTTGAAGATCTGTTAATGATTTCTCTTGCTGCCTTCTTGAAGGTTTTTATCCTTAGGACACAAGACAAACCTTGTCTTTCCTCTCAGAGTCACTTTGTTATGTAGATTTACGTACTGCAGTTTCAATAAAAAAGCAAAAGACTAGTTACACCAAAAATGTTTTGTAATTTCCCCCCCCCAGTCTGAAACAAGAACTCAAAATTAATTGGGCACCAAACAAAAAGAAAGGAAGCCTTATAAAAAAAATAGAGGAAATTGTAAGTTGCCTGGTATATTCTTTGCTCAATCATTAAGGCCACAGAGACTGTAAAACATATGATTCCTTCCTGTGCTACAGAAGCTTCATACTATATTTTTGGGATAGTTTTCTACATGTGAGCTCATCAGCTGGCTTGAAATGCTAGTTGCATCAATGATGCTGTAGTAAATCATATCCTAACAAACATATCTAGTAGAGGTGACTGGAAGCAGATGTCTCTCCTAAACAGAAAAGCAGTCCTTTCTAGCTTCCGCCCCAGTGCCATTAGTGCATAAATGCTCTGTGTGAACTGCAGTACAGTCAGCATGAGAGACTTGCCTCAGCCAGTGCCACCGTTGGGACCTGTGGCACAGGAACAAAGGTCTTCTCCTGGGAGCGCTGACCATGGGGCTGTAACTTGCCCTGGGAAGAGGAAGGAACCGTCCTGTTTGATGGAAGAGTTCTAACACCTGGGCTCTGGGATTACTATTCCCCCCTCCCAGCGGATGAGTTTGTTCCCCAAATTACTATTTATTCCAATATAAAGTGCAGCTGTTTCATAATGAGATATTTGCTTATTGTCTTGTGAATAAGTCATTTCCTAACAACACAGAGAAGTTGAGAAAGCTTAAGTCTCAGAACTTAAGCATAGCAGTCTCTGCCTCGAGGACTAACATGACTGCCTTCCCTGTGGGCTGCCTGGATATCAGTCATGACAGGGAGCTTAGGAAAAAGAAATTGCTTACAGGAGTGACCTTTTCTCCTGGGAAGTATGAACACGTGGAGTGTTTCATTCCTGCCTGGAGACAGGAGCAAAGATGTAAAGAGTGTGAGTAGGGAGGAAGAGAGCGTTACTTGGAGTTGGACAATCATCAAGAGTGACGGGACCATGCCAAGAAGATACTAACTGGAACTCCAAGGAAATCATCTCACTGTGCATGGCTGTGCAACGCCATCATTTGGGATGTTTCAGTTTGGAGAGGGCAAGGCTATGTGGGAACCAGTTCTGTGAAGGCATAAAGGAGGAATAAAATAGGGGAAACCTTGCATCATCTTTCTACCTCTATCTTCTCAGCCTAAATGCCACTGAGCACTGGTGGCAGGCTCTCTGAAGCCATCTCTTTCTTTCTCCGTAGTATCAGGAGGTTGACAAAAAGTGTTTTGTACTACCACTGGGGAGAAGGGTGGAGCTGGACAGCTCGTCCTTTCTGGAAGAGCTCTTTCCTAAACTCCCCCGTTCTGTTGCATTTCTGCCTCTGAACAGAGGGTGCAGATATAACTGGAAGCCCAGATGCAGATGTTACTACACAGCTGCAGTTCTGATTATAGCAGTCAATATTACTGGGCTCAGATCACTGATTCAGTGTAACCTTTAGCTTCTCACAGACTGCAAGCTCCAGAGAGAGCAGTAGAGACAAAGGACTTTCTTCTTATACCTCTTCTCTGTACAGCTAGACATCCTCTGTGCCCTGCTCCTTGCTCTTAGAAGAATAGATTATTCACAGGAGAGCTAGATGAAGACTGTGACTTTCTAGAAGAGAGAGCAGATGAGGAGAGGCCTGTGAAAAGAGCAGTGCAAGGCAGTGAGGCAACTTTTCTTACATTTTGGTGTGTCCTGGGACAGGGCATGTGATAGGGGAGAGCCTCATGTATTCTTTGTCACAGCACCCTGACTTCAGGGGAGGGGAGAATATTTATTCTCAACACATAGACATGAAACTTCACTCTGCAAAATGGCCAAAGCAATCAGCAAGTGATGGAGTATCTGCTAAAAAGAAACCTGGCATTTAATTAACTTTTCAAAGTGCTGGTTCAGCAACCTCCATGTTTTACATTTTGAATATTGAACAAGCGTCCCTAATCGGGACTGAATTACTTCTGGGCTTGCTAGGGTGGAGAGCAAGGGAACTGCCATTTGCCAGTGCCTTCCCACCATGGTATTATTAAGAACTCCTGTTAACTCAGCCAGATCAACCCTGATTTTCTGCAGCAACTGCATGTCTGACCTGAGCTTGGCCAGCTCAGGTGGGACTCCTAACCTGAAGTGCAACCAGAAAGTCTTTATGCAGAGCCATGGGGAGGAAGAAACTGTTGGTCTCTCAGGAGTAGGTAGACCAAGTATAGCACCTTCTTCACTCCTTAGTGCACCAACCTCTCTACTCAGATATGGCCAGCTTTACCTGCAGCTGGTGGCAAAGGGGATAAAAAAGTATCTGAGAAACTAAAGAACCAGGGTGTGTGGTTCTTGCCATGTCTGGGCATGGGTGTCTTTTGGGACCCAAGTCGTTTTGTTTCAGTCTGTCATTCCCAGGGACTTTTTGATACACTGGCTTGATAGTCACTCAGAACTCTGAGGTGATGTGTTATAATCAGACCTAGCACAGGAACTGTTTTGCACAATAACAATCGTATAGGGAAAGGTGAGGTTTTTGATTTTCTCTAACCTTTTCTAAACATAAGCCCTCCTTGTCTTGCAGGTCAGGAAGAAAGCATGCAGAAGAAGTAGAAGAGTAAGTTCCCATTGTTGTTGAGACTTGTTCCACAACTTTTACATCTGATCTGTTCATCTGACCAGTACACCAACATCTGAAAGTTGGGAAGGATGCAGAGCCTGTCAGGAATTTGTATCATGTGTCCTGGGATGGGGCAGGGCTGGTCATTCTAGAGTTCCCTGGATACGGAGTAGATGATGGCTCTGTCACTCCCATAAAACAGAAAGAAGGAAAATTAGAAAGCAACTGCTTTCTTCCCAAACCCACCTCAGGCCCTACTGTCTGCAGCCTAGGGGTTTGTCTTAGGTATATCTTGCTTAAGATGAGATTTCTGCTGGGCCCAGCAATGAGGAGTATGGAAGATCAGTCTGCTGGCTAAGCATACTTGGAAACTCTGTCCTTGACAGGCTGTGAAGTTTGTGGGGAGGAAGGGGGCACAACATGATGTTTTTCTGGGTTTTCAATTGGAATTCTTTCTTGTGCTTTGCTGCAGCCATCGTCTCAGACAGCAGAGCCTGGAGGCATCAGATGATGGAGGAGGTAAGGCATCACCTACTTGACTGCAAGAAGTGCCTTCCTGCATGTCTGGGGGCTCTCTAGTAAAGTGAGCAGAGGCACAGTGTAAGAAATTGCAAGGAAATTAACTACTCTGGGGGTAAACAAATGTGGGAGCTGCTTAGGTATCCCCAGATGAATGAGGGAGAAAGGGTAAAGAAGATGGAGAGTGTGGATGGGGAAATGAACTTGTAGTCTAACTCTGTCTCTTCAGGAACACAGAATTATAGAGGACCCTTGGAAAGCAGGAAAGTGGCCAGGACACACTGACACACTTTCTTCTGTAACTACCTCCATGAAGCATAGTGACCTGGGGCAAAATGAGAGCTAAAAACACAATAAAAGGTTAGGCGTGGAGAAAGAAGTCCCTGCTCCCCCCTGGTTTAGGTGATAGTATGCTCTGCTTAAAGCATCTGTTATCTTCTATGGCAATATCCTTGTTGTCTGAGGTTTCTGTCGTGATGGAATTCTTAACTTAAAAAATCTGCTTGCTCTAACCCAAGATCATAGACCATAAGATAGACATAAACACTGATGGGTAATCCCATCTCATCCCTGTACAGGCTGCTATGAAATCTACTGGACTCCTGACTTAGCACTAGTTTTCTTTATAGTGTATATTACCTGCTCTTCTAGGACTGGATGAGTCAAGAGAAATCTCAGGAAAAATCCACAGTATGAATTTCAAGACAAGCACTAGACATCTGTGGGGAGCATAGAAATTCATTAAAGTCTCTAGGAGGTCCCTCAGTTGTCAAGGTCTTAAGAATTTTATACAGTGTATAAAAAGTTGCATCTGTAAAATATCACCAAGCAGCAGAAGAATTATCTGGAGTCACAAAGGATCAGACATCTGTATGGTTAATGAGATTAAATGAAGACTTATTTGGGTCTTCCAGACAGATTAAGCATTGCAACATACAACTGCCAGAAGTGGCACCTTTATGGCATTGGCATCTTCAGAACAGACTAAATTTTCCCCCTGGGAAGTTCCTTGGGCTTCTTAAATTTCAGCGTATGTCACTGAGGCTGGTAGTCTGTTCTGAACAGCTCTGACTGTTTGCATACGTGCTGTCCTTTTTGTTGAACCTTGGTCATGTACTTGGAGTATGACTGTCTTTGCTAACCAGGCATAAAAATGCTTGCCACATGTTTGTTTGTAGCATGTGACTTTCAGCACTCCAAGACCTTGGGTAATAAATATAGAATAGAATTGATGCAGAGTGTGGTATGAAGACCTGTTGAATCCTAATAGACTTCACTTATTTATCTGTGCCTAACCTGTGGTTAGCAGTTGAATTTGGATTGTTTGCAAACTGGCATTTGGCTTTGGATTAAATCTATGCATTAGAAGAAGGATATAGTATGGTACTTACCCAGGCAGTTTCTGACACAGGTACGCTGGGTTGTGGGTCTAATTTGCATATAGAAAATCTCTAACTGGATGGTGCATTGCATGGTTGTGGTCCTGTTTTGACAGGGAGATTAAGTAAACTGTTCTGGGAGAGGAACTCTCCATGTGAGCTCAGTGATTGGAGTGAAGAAAAGTGACATATAAACAAACTCCAGAACTTGAATAAAATTAATTTTTTGAATAAGCAGAGAGATACAAATAACTGCCTAGTGTAGAAGGCAGGGAGTAGCTTGCAGTGGCTGTGCAGTAAACTGAGCTGTATCAGCCTCCCCTTTGCACAGAACTGCACTTGAGTTTGTGCCCTTAACTGTAACAGGAAAGCTCAGATTCTAAACATACAGAAATCAAGACATTGGTGTATGGATCCCCAAGGATGGGTCACGGTTATTTTGTGCTGCATAATGTGTGAGCTTGTACACCTTAATATGAACAGGCACAGTTGCATAATGATTGCTGCTGTCAACCAATACATTTGGATCGCCTTCCTTTAACCTATTAGAAAGCTGAGCTGTACCATTCCATTAACATTGTTTGTCCCCCATCCAACCTTTTCATTAGAAGAATGAAGGACAAAACTATATGCCCTTTAAAAGGTGTTCTTGTGAATTTGAAATGTGCTCAGTTGAGATCGTTTAGACATCGCTAACAACCAGAGGCTCTGTGTTTGGAGTCCATTTGAGAATGTGTTAAAAAAGTATAGGGGCTGTAGAGAACCCAGTTTGGCAGGTGGAGAGTGGAGGGAAGTTTGTACAGCCAAGTGGAGACTTTTGGGCTTGATAGGCCTTGTAGGTTCAGAAATAAAACTAGGATTCTTTCACTGCTCCTGGCCTGTGTTTGAAATAGCATCTGATTCCTTATCTCTGTGGGAGTTTGGGAGAGAAGGATGTACACTTCTCAGGCTGTGTGGAATGACTGAAACAGTATGGGAGATGGTAAGTGGGTGGACCAGACGGGAACATGCATGGAATGATCTGCAGTTTCAGCCATCCGTTACAGTTGCACAGGGAAACCCAGAAGGTGGAAGTCATCCATATTGCACAGTAAATACCCTTGAGATGCCAGCAGTGAAGTACCTTGGCTCAGATCATGCTCAGAATTCATTTTCTCCGTTTCCTGTTTCTCTAGAGGCTAGTTCAGGACAAGACAGCCCCTGTAAAGAGGTGCCAGTGTTGAGTTATAGGAAAGCAAAGACTTGTACTTGGCTAAAAGCACCATTTTTCCCTGTAAAACACCAAGCTGGGAAGACAGTTTTGAAAAAGTGCAGTGTCTCTCCAAAAGTAGCTCTTCATTATCTAATTGATGGCTAGGTTGATTTCCTACAGCACCCACTGTCATCTTATAGTGCCCACCCTCCTGAACATGTGCTGGTACTCCTGAGAACTCAGGCACAGCAAATGGCTTTGTTGGTGGGTGTGTGCCCACTGGACCTTGTCATGGAGGACCAGGTCCTCTGCATGGTGAGAAACCTGCTTTAGAAGGATTTAATGCATCACACTTGAGGAATAATAAACCTTCACAAGCAACACAAAAGTGTTTAATTCCTAAAGGACAGGCCTAGTTAAGTCACTTTTGGCCAGGGGCAATTGGGGGCTTAATGCTTTGTATGTAACAATCTGTGCAATCTGAGAGAGAGGAGTTTGAGGGTAATTGCTCAATTTTCTGTCCATGTCAACAGGGAAAATGAGCAGCCAGTGACTGAGCTGCTCTGTATGGCAGGGAAACTGCATGAGATGGGAGATGTGAGACTCTCTGTGGAATTTAAAAGGTGCTATCTGCAGAGCACTGCTTCCTTTTCTGTAGCAGCCAAGAGCTTCTGCCACATGCAGACTATCCTTTGTCATGAGGTGGGAGGGAAGATAGGACAACCAAGCTGAAGCTGAAGGGCTTTCCCCTCCCTTTCCTCCTTTCTCCAGCAGGGCATAGAGGGCTTTACTCTGCTCGTGTGTCTCTTTCTGGCACAAAGCTAGATACGGCTGTTTCCTGTCAGGCTGAGAAATGTTAACATTCCTCCCCCACCCCAGCAATCTGATTTATCCTTTGGTTAGAAGTTTCTTGTTGTTCCTTTCTTGTCCACCCGTTCTGCACTGCTGTGTTGTATTCCCCCCGATGTCTTTCTCATTACTACTTTGCCCTTGGATTTTTCTCCTCAGCACTTTACGGGAACTTATTAGCTAAGGTTGTAATCCCTCTCCCAGCTATTCCCACACAGACTATTGCCCCATCATCAGAAGTCTCTGCTTTCTCTCTGTTACTCTTGGGATGCACAGCTCCTAGAACAGGGCTTTTCCTGGAAGACTGGGATGTGCTGTGTGATTTTCTGTCTGCAGGAACAACAGCTTGTTATTTTAAAGCAGATAGTGTGAGTGAATGAGACAGCTGATTGAAATGAGAGCCTGACTATGCTACATAGACAACCCAAACCTGACCTGCAGGTGAGGTAAGCTGCCAGGAGACAGTCACTAGATCTGTGCCCTCAAGGCAAAACCTCTTCCTGCCTGCTGGGAAGCCTCCTCAAGGAAGCAGAGCTGATGATTACACCTCTCTATGCAATGTCAAACCTCTAGAAGGACTTCTTACCCTTCTGGCATGTGCCAGCAGCTTCTTTGCATATGAACAGGATGAGAGTCCAGAGTCTGAACAAAAAGGGGAAGTGGGCAGGTGCCATGGTCCCCAATACTTCTGGGTAGTGAAGAATGGGAGATCTGTAATTCGCAGCCATAAAATATCCAACGCTTCTTGAGCTGCATCCAAACATACACCAATGACGATACTGCTCCAAACAGTGAGAGTAGAGCACAGTGAGGGTTATTGTTGGCTCTGTCATTCCTGATCAATATTGCCAGTTGCTTCCCTGGTGAGCTGCTGTTTTTACAGAGCACACCAAGTGCTGGTAGATTCCAGAGGCCGTGAGCTGCAAGGACAGCTGAAGTGGCTGAGCTTGAGGGTAAGAGAGGGCAGAATTTGCAGGAAGAGTCAGGGATATAGCCAGTGGGTACTTCATAGGCTCAGAAGGCAGTGTTGGAGTTATTTGGGGAGAGAGAGCTAAATGGATGAAAAGTTCTGAGCATCAGTGAAAGGGAGACAGAGTAAAAGACATGCTGTTTTGGAAGTGGTATGAATGGGCTGAATAGAAGGGTTTGGGGCAGAGAGTGTCAGTGGTTGTTGAGTCTCTGGGACCCCGCATTGTGACTTTGTGTGTGCCTCTGTCAGCACACCAGAGTTCTCCCCTTTGCTTCTCCCCCAATGCACTACTCTGAGTCTCTGTGCAAGGTCACTGAAGGGCAGACTCAACCCAGCCTGATGTTTTCCACTGAACTGGTGGTCCAGGCCAGTTTGGTCTCCTTCAGTAACTGCTGGCATTGTGATCTAGAGCTGCTGGTGTTGGAGGAAAGCTCTCTCTTGAGAGCCACAGTGGGCAGGGGAGAGCAGAGAGTATGTCTCAATAGGCTCTCTGGAGTTCTATGTGAAGCAGCAGACCACCGGCCAAGGGGCAGCGGGCTCCTCAATTACAAGGGAGCACACACAGCTTGCTGAGGGCTAAAAATGACAGTCTGGGGAAGCATTTTCAGCTGCTAAGTTCTGCGATATGGTTGATACACAGTCATATTGGGTCTGTGATTGCTGAGTCCATAAATGTAGTTGACAGACTAGGTTTACCTAAAATACCCTTTAAGAAAAAGCTCTTGAAAGATGATTAAAGAATTGAGACACCATCATTTAAAACTGCCTGAGGCAAGCTCCTTTGAAAATTGCAGCAGTGGAGGGACAGAGAGAGAACTGCGTAGCCCTTGATTGTAGTGTCATTCCCTCAGGACCCGTCCCCCCTCCTCCTCAGTTTCTCATCTGATATGAGAGAGAGCAGCAGTAAGATTCCTCATCTGTCTTATGAAAATCCGATTCTGAGTGGCTCTGATCAAACCTGGCTGGCTGTCAGCAGCGGTGGCCTTGTGTGGAGGGAGGGAGACTTCTGAGGCGTTGCTGGATGTGGAGGTGTCATGGGTGCTGCCGATCAAAGATGCATTTTTTAATAAATATATATAAGAAAAAAAAAACCCAAGGATTTAGCATAAAAGAAATGTAGTTTGTCTTGTTTTTCCAGTGTAACATGAAGAGGATGAAATAGAATCAGGCACGCCTGCTCCTGAACGTACTTCCACAGGAGCATCCTGAGAAGCTGCTTTCCCTGCCCTAGTAATGCTCTAATGCAAAGTCCCTCATCTCCAGCTTTGTTGAAGAGGATTTTGTGTTTCTGAGTTCACTAGACCCTCTCAGGACACCTCATGCCTTCTCATCTGCTGCCCCACTACTTTCTGAGTATGTTTTAGCAGGGGAATACTGCAAAGGAACAGGGAACAGCCTTTGAAAAGAGGAAAACACATGTTACTGGAAAGGAGGGCAGGCGTAGTGCTCTGTCAGGGGGCTGTTGGTAAGAATAGGAGCTGTGTTAGCACTCTAAATGCTGATAACCTCAGGAGCATGGTGGACTCCAGGTCTTGGGCCTGGCCTCCAGTCTCTCCTGTCTTCTGCTGCCGAGCAAACCTATGCATTAAGAGATTCCTCACCTTTAAAGCCATCAGTGTCTGCTCCTACTTCCTGCATACATACAAGCCAAGCACTACGGGTTGTGAAGCCCAGTGCTGAGCCCAGCAACTCATCTGACAGGGCCCTGTTCTGTGCCTCTCCTCACACTTCAAATGACTGAAAGTGGGCAGAGCCTTTGTGTCAGCAGCAGAAATGCCTGATGCCTGTCCCCTGTAAGCTGTCAGGTGCAGAAGAAACCATGCCACACCAAGCAGTCTGTGAAAGCACTACACTATTAAAGCAAGTAGAATGTCTCCCGGACCACCTGATCCCCCAGCCAGTCATCCATCTAGCTGGGATGCAATATTATGCAAGGCAAATGTATAACCTTTTAAGGCAAGGCTGTGGGATCAGTACTGAATCTGTTGTATGACCTTCCCTAGATCCTGTGACTCCTCTGGGACCTGCTCACAGGGTGACTTTTCCCATCAGCTTGGCCAGGTTGTGCTGTTACCATTCCCTGCTCAGAAGGGGGCTTCGGGACATGGGTCACTCAGGTTATCTTCTGCTTATCTCAGCTTTTGAGACAGTGCCCTGGTAGCTGTGGTACTGCCTGCTTTCCACTCTACTGTTTTCATCTCCCTGCTGGTTGATCAGGCAGGTACGCTGCTCCATGCTGGCCTACTAGTAGGGCAATTTCAGTCAGGGAAAGACATCCCTATGAAATTAATGTCCAAGCATCCAAAGAAGCATGCTTTATTCTCTCCCGCTGCTCTCCTGAGAAAGCTTCCAAGAGGCTTCAAGCTTGTTTGTGTGTTCAGCAGAAGCTGTCTGTGTCCCTTGTTCTTTATGTTTTTTTGAAGATTTTTTTTGCCTGTTGCTTTCCACTTTTTTATTTCCATTTTTTTTTTTAATTCTCCATTTTCCACTTAGAAAAATTATTTATTACATTGAGATGTGCTAATTAAAGCCATTTTCTGGTATTTGGTTACTGAAGTGTTTGATGTCTCTCTGACAAGACCATGAAATGCACAGAGTGTCCACAGGGACAGAATTTGCTGAACACGGTGCTTTGTAAATGAGGGGACACAGTGTCGCAGCAGCTCATGAATATGAAACGCCCATGATGCTACCTCAGTGGACTTGGGAACACAGATGAATCCTGTCATGTGCTAAATGAGACCAATTTCTTTCACTTAACTTCATCTTCAATCAGACCTTCCATTTGCCTGTTTAAAATTCCCCAAACGTGATGCAGAAGGTAACAGCATTCAGTAAAACAAAGTTTTGCAGCAGCAGAGATACTGTAATTATTTCAGTTTTACATTTTATGAGCAAGCAACATAAAACAAAGTCAGTTTCATTTTTATACCTGCTTGGTGGTAGGAGACTGCCAGCTCCAGAAGCCACTAGCCTCTTTGTATTCTCTGGATATGGTGGTGTGTGCACAGGGAGGGCAGAACAGTACCCACCACAAGAGTGTTCATTCTGAACTGGCCTTTGAAACACTGACCCAGTTGGGGAAAGTGGATCAGACTGTGTGAGATGGAGTCTTCTTGGTTTATGTGTGCCTGGATGGGGGCTCAGGGTACTCTTAAAGCAGCTTAAGGAGCAACCACACTGACTAACTGCAGGCCTGAACTGGAACATGGTTTCTAGATGCAGCTTTGCCAGTGATTTTTGCCTGACCTGGAAGAGGTTCTGTGTGTCCCTAGATGAGATTCTGTCTGTCCCTGTTTATGTGCCATCTTGTATCTAGCAGACACCTTAGTTTTTTGGGGCAAGGACCAGATCTTACTGGAAGTTTACAGGATTTTAAGAGACCCAGCCTGCAGGTGTTGCTACTAAACCAAAAATCAGTCCTGCTTGGGAGGGGAGGTGCAATTTACCAACTTTCAGGAGCAGCTGGGTATTAGATTGGTACAGGCTCTCCCACTTCCTGCTCGTTGCTCTCTGGGGTTGTCTTCTTTGCCCGTCAGTATGTTATTTGCTTAGAGGTAAAAAAAGGTGATGGTTAGTACATGTACTTTAACATGAACACATAAAGGCCTCCTTTCTGTATGACTTGAAAAGCTGCTGTTCCTTCCTTATTGTTTGACTGTCTGCATGTAGCATGGGTTGCCTTCAGTCTTTCCCCTCCATCTTTTCCTCCTCCCATTCACACGCATCTGTCTTATGTCATTGGTGCCTTGCCATAACTTAGTCATGAAGCTCTTTTTGTGTAAGACCTAGCTAAGTTCAGCTGTTGAAATAAAATATTGTTCTTAATTATATGCTGGGACTTAGGTCTTCTGGGACAATCAGTTTTGTGCAGCGACCTAACTCCTCAATTAGCCAACATTTGGTACTGGTGTTTCCTGCCCCAGCATAACTTCCATATGAGTGCACTCATTTTGGTTTCATTCTTTGTTCACTTGTTCATAACCCTCTGGGAGGTGGAGGGGAGTTTGCATTTGTCATCTAACATTTGGTGCTCGCTCCTCTTTGCACACGCCATTTGTTCACTTCGTTGTGTGCTACATTGCAGTGACCTGGTATCTGTGAAGGTGTGTCCTTTTTTGCAGTCATTTCTGAGGTTTGCCTACATGGGCATGAGGGCCTGGCCAGTAAAGTGTGTGTAAAGGTTCTGCACTAGAAACACAGGTTTATGGAAAACGATCTGAAACTCCCACACTGAACAGGAGAAGAAAAATGTGGATCACAGAGCAAAGCATGCAGAGTGGAGGTTTGTCATGCAGCTTTGTTGTTGGAAGCAGTTGCAGTGGGAGGTTGGGAGGACATGGTTGTGTGAATATTTCTGCATGTACTAATGTTATATGTAAAGCTTCTCTGCAGTTAGTGGGAATATTAAAAGTAGAGCATGTGCCTACTCTCCTGCAGCACAACAGCCTGTGCTGTGCTATTCCCCCTGCAGCTGACACTGTGCCACAACTTAGCTATGTTACCAGAGCTTATAGGAAAAAAAAGATGTGAGTCTCAAGAAGAGCAACAAAAACAATTAGGTGGCTGGAGAATGAGTGGGGGTAAGGTTGGGTCCTTGGTGATAAATGAGAACTGAGACACTTTGTACTGAGAGAGAAGGGAGAGGGATTGTGCAGAAGTGGCACCATGGGAATTGGCAGGGGGAAGAGGTAATTATGAGTAACAAGTGAAATAAAGACCCAAATATGTCAGGAATTATTTGCCCCTGATAGCAGTTAGCCCAGGGACCTGATATTTTCTTAAAATTTGAAACATTTCTGTGCTGTTTCCTATCAGTCTCAAAGTCCTAAAGGGCATTGCTTTTGCCTAGAAATGGGCAAGGCATCTGCACTTTGCAGTAAGAACAAGCGTGCACTGGCCTTTGTTGGAGGGGCTGGCAGGGGCCCCCAGAGCTTTTCCAGCTCTTCTGTCTGAAATATTTTCAAAGTGTCTATAAAATATTGGAGTTTCTTTCGGAAAGAATTTCTAAGAGATCGCCTGAATTTTGCTAATACAGAGTGGAGGTCGTGCTGTGCAAGGAGTTCAATGGCAATGAGATAAAATCAGCATTAGAGAACCCAGGAGTCTTTGTGAACCTGCAAAATGGAAGGGACATCACTGATCAGGGCCCTAAGTTTACAACTTTTTCTAGTGTAAAAAGAGATCACCAAAAACAAAAGAGAATTGGGAAGAGGAAACTCCTGAAATCGCTGCCAAAATGAGTGAAGAAATTCAGTTTCCTGCAAACACCTTTACATTTCTGCTGTCAAAAGTGAATAAGGATCTGACCTTCTCCTGCTCTGTGGGTGAAGACAGCTCTGTTCCCAGGTAGTTTTTAATTCACTTGTGTTTGCTGAGGAACACTCATAGTCTTGTCCTAAAAGGATAAATTAGTTCAGGAGAGGTTAAACGGTTTCTCATTCCTATGCTCATTTTCCTGGATTTATCAGGGCACCTCTGCACAAGGCTTCATTCCCCGCCTTGGACCAGTCTCACCCATCTGTTCCCTCCTTGGTCCTTGTTGCTTATCTATACAGGGACTTTCTACCACATTATCCCTGAGCAGACTTTACCAGCTGCCTCCACGTGTTCATCTGTCTGTCCCAGGAGATGCTTTTATCCCATAAGTGCATTTTACTACAAGTTTTACCAAGAGCTGGGAGCCTCTGCAGGGAAGAGCCAGCAGGACAGCAGCTTCTACCAGGTATTGTCCTCGCAAGCAGAGGTGGGGAGATCTGCCCCAAATGCCCAGCGGTGCACAGGTGAGACATTCCTTGCACGTGCCTCTTCTGTCTTAGGGACAGCCTCGGGGCTGTTGCTGCAGTTTCCCTTTTAAATGTCTTTGGGAAGTTTGCTGCAGTTGGAGAACCTCTTGGCAGGCACCTGCTCCTTGGGCGGCAGGGGAGCTGGAAGGCACAGCTCTGCTGAGGCCGGCCAAGCTGTCACTCCTCTTGCCGTGGCCAGGCGCTCGTGACAGCCCCCGTCCCGCTCAGCCTTCCGCCAGGCAACCAATTAGTGAGAAATCCCACTGTGTGGCCAGCTCCGGCCGGCCACGGCGCCGGGGCCCGGCTGACCCTGCCCTGCCGCAGCTGGGCCCGGGCTGCCTCCCGGCCAGCGGGCGGGGCCACAAGGCGGACGTGCGGCAGGGGAGGGCAGCTGAGAACCCGCGCAGCTCTGGCAGGCGGCCGGACAAGGGGCTTTCTCGGGAAGGCCCTGCCCAGAGCCCCTCGGCACCATAGGTGGGAATGTCTCTCCAGCTCCTGAATATTCATCTCAGCCTGGGCTGCACGGGGCAAAGGCAGGCTCAGCTGCCTGCTGCCATCCAGCAGTAGCGTTGCTGCGCTGCCGGCAGAGCTGGGAGCAGGCTGATCGTTCCAGTGCTGGAGGGGCCGGCTCTGCCTGCACGCTGGGCAAGTGAAACCGTTTCCCTCAGCCAAACCAGCTTCTCCGCGGTTTGAGGGCTCAGGGTCTCTGCGGAGCCTTTGTGGCCTTGAGCCTTTAAAGGACCTCTGTATTGGTGTGCTCTGTTTTTGCTTTGTGTCCCCAGTTACTTTGCCTTCTCTTTCTCCTTTTTTTTTTGCACTAACTTTTTGCAGTCCTTTGTCAAATGACAGATTGTGCAATGCTTTCAGGGCCTTGTTTCTTTAGCAGGCTGTAGCAATTGTTGGAGTAGCAATTGTTCTTGTGCTGGGAATACCCAGTGACCTTCAGCCATTCCAGGATGACACTGGAAATCATGAAAAGGTTTGTGACAATACAACTAGATGTGTTTCCTAGTATTTGTATCTGCTAGACCACCAGCACTTCCTTCCTGAGGAAGGTCATGGGCCTCTGCAGAGACCCCAGCAGCAGATCTTTCAACACGTAGTTTTATGTGGATTCTCTCAGTTTCTGTCCACGTTTCATTTTTGACAGCGTCTAGGTGACTGGTGTCTGACAGTTCATGATGGCAATGTAGGCAGCAAGGTTTAGTACACGTGGCTTCTTTTGGCTTCAAGGTTGTGTTCAGGTGCATAGTCCATGGCGTGTAGAGCCCTACCTGGATTAATCTGTTCCTCTTGAAAGGTTTCTTGTGACCTCAGGCTTCAAAGTTTTATTGCCTTGTTTCAAGATTAAACAATATATTTTTAATTATTGCTAAATAACCTTTTTGTGTTTTCCTCTAATGAGAAACAGGGTGCTCTGTATCTGTGAAGCAAGAGAACCTTTGTCTTCAGTGAGAGGAGAGCACGACACTCCCCGCTTACTGCTGCTGCTTTCTCTTGTTGCAGATATTCCTGTGATCCCTGACTTGGAGGATGTCCAGGATGAAGATCTGGCCATGCAAGTGGCAGCTCCCCCCAGGTAAGGGCACTGTCAGGTGCACTTGAGGCTCTCATCAGCTGTGCAAACTGGCTAGTGAAATGAAACCCATCTTACTCTTGCTCTTTGGATGTCGGTAGCAGTGCTGTTCAGCAGGATTTGGTGGGCGTTTTGTGACAGTAGTGCTCCATGCTGAACAGTGCAAAATTCTTGTTTCCTATTACACGGAGAAAGCAATTGCTGCATATTCTCTCTCTATAAAAAACCTACATTAGAATAACGTATTTGATGTTGCAAAATCAAACTCAAAAGGAGGGAATTTCTTGATTTAAGGTTGTCTGCATAACCTCAAATGTCTCCAATACACATGCATTATCACACCCACTTGGATTTTGATGGTTGTAGGCTGCTTTGCCCTCCACAGGATATCCTTACTCAAGCACGTAGTTAATTTGCAGAGTACAATCCTCTTGTTTGAAGGTGCCATCACAGTAGCCTTGGAGTCAGCTCAAGGGAGACCAGAAAGTTTCAAGAAATTAAAGTTTTTGGAGTTTTCTCTTAAACATACCAGTAAAGTCTTTTTTCCTCTATTTGGCCTATTGCCAAGGTCACAGACTGGGATTTGTGTTGACCCTTATTTGGAAGAGTGGGATATCTTACTGCTGGCCATAGATGTCTCTCTTACAAGTGTGGAATAGTTACTGTAGTTACATAGCTGTTAACAAAAATAGTTAACACTTTATAGTAGTAAATTTTAAATTACTGTGTCTCTCACGGGAATTCATTACTTTTTCTCTCTCTCTTTTTTTTTTTTATAATGCAATCTGATCCTCCTGTATTCATAGTTTTCCTGCAGTAGAAAAGACAGGTGATTTTCATGGACAAACACAAGCAAATTCAATTATTAGAAGTCTTTTCTATAGTGTTGCATCACCTGTGAAGACAGGTGTGGTACAACAGTGTATCACTCCTCTATACCATGTTTTTCTTGGAAGGCTACATTTTAAGAAGTCATGTTTAGTAGCTGTGATGCAGCTCAGACATGAAAATCCAAAAATCCCTACTATTCTGTAGCTTGTATGGTGTTGCTCTCAGGCTCCTTTGCTAAGGCACTGGGGCTGTTTGAATGCTCACTATGGTCTTCTCTGCATTCTAGCCCTTGCAGCTAGTCCATGGATCTTCTTGCAGGCTGGTTTGTCTGAGGGAGTCCATGGTTGTTCTACTTCCTATTTTCATGCATGTGCACAACCTGGTACATAGATTTGTCCATGACTGTTCATTTGCTGACTGAGCTGTGCTTCTGTCTGGGTACATCCATCCCAAGAGTCTGCCTGGGGGATGTGGACACTCAAGATGTCACCAGACTACTGTTCATGCCACCCTTCTCCTCACGTGTGCTTCCACACTGACACAAGCTTGTTGTCTGACCCTTTCTGGCTGCAGTGTGCAGGTGAACCGAGTGCTGACCTACCACGACCTGGACAAAGATCTAATGAAATATGCTGCCTTCCAGACTCTGGTAAGTAGATGTTGCTATGGGCTGGCCAGTGTGAATCCCTCTCCTTCCAGGCTCATGTCATTCTCCACAGTGACACTCAGCTGCACAAAATACACAGCCTTATCAGCCAAAGAACTTGCAGTCTCCGTGTAAGTCTGTTCCTCTCTGCAGCATGGCTTTTGTACTTGTTTGTGTCTGTAAATAATGTGGATATGGTGTCTGTTGCTCAGATGAGGTTCTTGCTGTTGTCCTAGAGAAAGTGACCCTTATGAGGCAAATGTGGTGATGTCTAACAAATGTATCTGGTGAAATGATGGTGACCATTTTCTCAGTGTCTGTAAAGACTGTGACTCTGTATGTTCATAGGATGGGGAGGTAGACCTGAAGCTCCTCACCAAAGTTTTGGCTCCAGAGCATGAACTACGAGAGGTAAGTCATTGTTCTGGGGAAACACCAACAAATTAAAAGCTTCTTGTGTGTCTCAGACTGTACTAGGAAAGGAAGCCTTGTCAGTGGGGTGGAGAAGAGATGTGAGGGGGAGCTTGTCCAAGCTGTTGGAGGTTTGTTTTCCCCAGCAGATGATTTGTAAGATAGCTAGTGCTTTCTTGGTGTGAGCTTATGGCATCACTACGACTGGCCCCCTTCAGTATGAAGGAGCTGGTCAGGAAAATGTGAAAGGCCTGTCAGAGATCCCTGCAGAACCAGTGTGTTGTCCTTTGGTAGCTACCAAGAGCTACAGCTGGTTCTACAGAAAAGTATAGAGGGACAAAGACAGAAAGCATTTAGGGTTTGGGCAGGGTCTTTTTAAAGCAGGACAGAACAACCTCAATATGACTGGGTGGGCAGGTGTTCAGGACTTGCAACAAAGGATTTCTGCAGCTTTGAACTGCACATGCTTCAGCAGAAGTGCAGGAGAGTGGAAGGGCTCCTTTCTACACCCTGCCTGGGAGTATCTAATATTAACAAGTATCAACAAATATGTCCTTTTTGGAATTTTGGAACATGAATCATTTTGTCAACCTTTTAAAATTGTAGCAGATATTCACATTTCATTCTGACTGGTATTCCTGTTCTAGCCAGCTGAATCTGAGACTTCCCTGGTCAGGGCAGTTGCCTTTTGGTTTCTCTTGTTGCTGTTCTGGCATTGTTCAGAGAACTTTGGGTGACACCAGTAACATTTCACCATGTTTATCTTTTTTCCTCTTGGTAGGATGATGTCAGCTGGGATTGGGACCATCTCTTCACAGAGGTGTCCTCAGAACTAGTGACTGAGTGGGACCTGGGACAGTCGGAGAGGGAGGACCACCTCAGTGTCCCATAGAGCTCTGACATACCAGGTGTCTCATACATCCATCTCCTGTAAATAGTTAAGCTCTTTAGTTTTCTAGTCACTTGTTTGTATTTGAGAATTTATTTCAGACATGAAAATAAATAGGACCTTCCTTCATAGAAAAATTGTCTTGGAAAAAATTTAGGTTATTTTTTAACAAGAATTTTTGTTCTCAAAATAAATGAAAAATTCTAAACACAATAAAATATTTACCTGTAAAGAGTTATTCCACCTCAATAGCACCTCTACAGATAACTGCAATGGTCAGTCTTTGCTCTATGGAAAAGGAGCCTCTCCAGGATGGACCATCGTACAATGGAGTGTGGTTTGCATTGATGGCTGTCGGAGAAGCTTAGGCTGATATCACTTGTTTTCATAGGACATCCAGGTTACCATCTCCCTCACAACAGACACCTCAAGTTGTCAGGATATCTGATTTACATTTCATCCAGCAGCCTCCAGCCTTTCCTTGTTAGTTTAACCTCTCTCTTGGAACATTACCTCTGTACTGACTCAGGAAGCAGCATCACCTATTAAACTGCCACTTCTTAAACAGCCCCTCTTTATACCTTGAGGTTTCCCAGCTAAATTCTGACCAGGCGTAACCTCACTTAGCTTTTGCAATCACATGAAACCACAGCCTGAATGGAGATTGCTTCAGGCAATAGGTACTTTGCAAGGAAAATGTTTATTCCATGTGTGTGAAAGAATGGAGCCTGATCCTCTCAAACAAGGTAACTCCCTGGTGGGTGTCTCCTTGGGACCAAGTAACTCACTCTTATTGTCATCTAAAGAAAAACTCATTTAGCTGTTAATACCTGGTCCCTGTAGAACTGTGGTCATTATTTGCAGGAAACAGTAACATTACTTCTAAACCAATGTCCTTCAAAGCCTTGTCCTGTTGGAGAATTTTGCTATATGCTTCTGGGGAGTGCAGGTGGTGGGAGGAAGCTTGCTGTGCTGCTTTTCTTTGCTAGTTTGGTTGGTCTAACAGAGCACTGCATTCCCGCTTTTGTGACAGCAGGACAGGTCAGATAGCTCACTGTGAACTTAGTGCTCTGCACAATTTCAGGTGAGAGTTGATATGCCAAACAATTTACCAACAAAAGAGAAGTAGTCAGGCCCCAGTCTGAGGCCACAAAAATAAGGGGAGGCTTATCTGACTTAAGGAGACACTTGTAAGTTTTTTACAACCAAGGCATCTCTCCTATAACTAGTAAACTAAGTGAGGCAGAAGCTTGGGTGGCCATTGTATGGAATGTACTCCTAAAGTCTTTCTCTGAGCAGAGAAACCTGTTTTGGTAGGAGCAGAAACTTCCCAGCTGAGCTAGCATCTACTTTTCTGTGACACTTATGATTCCTGGCCAGAGAGAATTTAGAATGCTTTGTACATTCCAGGAAAAAATTTAAACTCAGCAAACTAAAATAGGTTAATAAATCAGACAACAAGCCAGTCTGAGAGGAAAAAAAAAAAGGGGTGCTTTTGGCTACCTGCCTCAGCTGGGCAGGGATACTCTGGGATGGGAAGCAGGTGTGTGTGGCCAGGCCTGTGCCCTGTCTGGGACCTTGGGAGCCCAAAAAATAGCTGAGCAGAGCTGGAGAGAAGAGCTTGGAAAAAATGCCAGCCTCATCTATTTTATGGCAGGACAAGTGATTTTCGATCACTTAGTCAGATGTGCTGTAATATAGGCCATGGCAGAGTCCAATGAGATGGGGCTGAGCTTTGCTTGTCTTTTAGAAAGGCAGACAATATATTTAAAACTCTTTCCTGGTTACTTTTTAATAGATGATTGCCCTTATGGTTTAACATCTGCTTTATTTCTAGACTAAGTTTTTGAGTTTCATCTTTTGTTTCTTGAGCCTCCTTGCTTTCACCTTTCCACAGCCATGCTGTCAGATATTTTCTCTTTGCTTCAGTATTTATGTGCACTGGGATCAAGTTGTCTCTTTAATTTCCTTCAATAAACTTAATAGACTGAAACTTGTTTCCATGTCTCTTTAATTCCTTCCACAGCTGGAGGAGGGGAGGTGAATGTTGGGCTCCTGGCCCTTCTCCAGTAAGCTGTTCCCACCCACCTTCCTTCCACACTTGTGTTTTGGTTGCAGTGCTGGGAAGATGAATAAGACCTGTTGCTTCTTCTTCCTCAAGTTCTGGTGCTGTCACACACATGTTACTGTCCTTGCTAAAGAGAAACAACGAGCTGCTCTTCCATGCCCAGGCTCGTGGTGATGCACCAGTGTGTATTGGCTGTGACAAAACTGCCTCAGGAACCTGCTTTTCTGACAAGTCCTGTGGAAAGAGCATGCAAGAGGGGAAATGGCAGGTGTAACTTTTTCTTGTAGACTGCAAAGCTGTAGCTCTGGTTGAGTCTCAGGTGAGATAAGAAGTGAGAGCAGTTTCAAAACAGTGGCCCCAGTTCCTAGGTACTTGGATCAGCCCTCTGAGCTGTGCTTGGCCGAGGCATAGAGCAGCATTTCCTTGCTGGTCTCCACAGACCTTGTATTGCAGAGGGGCAATGCAAGGTACAGTGGTGTGCTTAGGGGCCACACGAGGAGTCTTTGGCAGAATCAGGGTTAGAAATTAAGAACCTCAAGTTCCCAATTCAGACATGGCTTTCATATACCTGGCAAGCGTTTTCCATCTTCAATTCAAAGATGGCAATTCAATGTAGGGAATCTTGCTTAGTCTTTGTTCTGCTCTGTACTTACATTGCTGAGTAAGAGCTGCAAATCTGTAAAAGCATGTGTGTCAACAGCATGTTCAGCTCAGTCAGCTGGCATGAGGTGTCTGCCCAGGGACTTGCTGGGATTCTGGATGTGTGTAAATATCTACCTGCAGATAGCTTCTGGCAGACTCAGAGCTCAATAGAGCAATACTGGGCAAATGGTGAGCCTCATCACAGATAAAGTAAAAGAAGGTCTCTTTTAAATCCAAACATGCCCATCTCCTTTACATCTGTGTGTAAAGGAAAAAGTAAATCTAGGTCCTATCAGTTTTAGAAATCTCTGGTTTTGCTTGTAATCATACATATGAGATTTATAGGCTTTCTTGGTGAAGATGCCTTACTAGAGTGCAGTTTGTCAGTGATGGGCTAATATTGGGGCTGAGACAGCCTAGGAAACACTGGAAAAAAATGGAGGAAATAAAAGCTGAAAAAACAGCCGGACCCAGCAACTTTCCAGTAAAGAACCTCTTAGAGGGACTCTGGCTGGCTGTTTTATTAAGCGTGACAAAGTGAGTGGAGGTGGGGGTGAGCTCCTATGTTAATAAGCTGGAAAGGCACTGCCGTTCCTCTCTCCAAAGCATCTCGGGGAAAGTGGAATTAATTCATGGCATATGCTCGCAGCATCTGCCGCGGTGCCCCGGAGTGGCGGGGGCCGAGTGCCAGGCAGTGCGAGGCAGAGCCCGCATGGCCGGCTCCTGTCCCGGGCCCCGCGCAGCGCTGCTGCCTGTGGCTGCGCCTGGGGGCGGCCTGCCTGCTCCGGCTCCCGTGAAGCACACCCAGCTGCCAGCCTCCCCGCTGGCCCGTGCACTGCCTCTGCAGCAGGAGACGTGCTCTAGGCTTGGGGAGGGAGATGGGCATGTTTGGATTTAAAAGAGACCAGTTTGAATGAAAGCTAATCTGGTTTGTCCCAAAGAGCCTAAATTCCTCCCACAGTATTCCCTGACCAAGACCTCCCTTCTCCAGCCATCTGACTTGTTCTGTCTTGCTATGAGGTTCTGAGTCTTCAGTTTTCCTCTTCCTTCTTTCCCAATGTATCTTTACAGATGATTTGATCCTCTCCTGGTGAGAGAGGACAGACATAGTTGGTGTTAGATGGGATTTCATTCTCTCTTTAATGGCTTCTGGGAAATAACTTTTCACACCTTATTTCCCCTTGACTGACCCAGACCACTCGTACAGGGTGCTGTGGTAATCATTGCCTGTGCTTCATGATCTGCCTGTGAGCTTTCCTTCTGTAAAGGGCACCCAGAGCCAACCCTTCAGGCTGCTCTTTCTGCAGCCACATCATTCCACCTTTTTGGACAACTGCCTGAGATACGGGTCACTTTCATGGCCTGCAGAACTGACAGAGCCAGGAGAAACTGGAGTGGTTGGTGATCTCCAGGCAGAGCTTCTGTGCTCTCCCAGTAACTGCTCCTTGCAGCTTCTCCGCTTGTGCTCCCTTTTGAAATGTGATGCCCCAGTCCTGGGCTGCGCAGGGATGGTGCTGTGCTGACTGAGGGCCAAGGCAGGGCAGCACAGGGGATCCACAACTGGCTGCCCTGCTGAGATCAGTCCTCTCAGGGCCATGCTTCATCCAGGGGGATGGCCTGCACTCCTGGCAGTCACAGCCTAGGAAGGACCCTGATTGATTCGCTCATGAATGCTGTGTGGCATGGACGTCCAGAGCTCCTGAGCCCACTAATCTCTCTGCCATGATCCCTGGGGAGATGGAACATTTCCTCCTAGTTCCCTGCTACTTGCATCTGCCCCAGCAGGCTGCTCTGCACAGACCTCACTGGGGCCAGAACAGCTCCAGGCCATGGGCCCTCTTATCAGGCTCCATCTCCTGTCACTTTCAGGACCACTTCATTATCCTTTTATTAGCCCTCTTCTCCTGCTTATCATTATTAATAATCACACTGGATCAGCTGGAGTGCTGACAGCTGCCCCTTGTCTATTCTTTCTGTCTATTTTAGTCCTGCTTGCTTATCTGAAATAAACCTGATCCTTTTTCTTTTAATTAAAGAAATTTGGTGAGCCAGCCCCTCCTCCATGCAGAGATAGGACTGATCACACCAGTGATACGGAGGGAGCAGGAAAAGGGGCAGATAACTGGGTGACAGTGTTTTCCACAGCCCAGAGATATGGGATGTCAGAGTAGAGGCTGGAAGAGATTAAGGCACACGTGCTGTGAGAAGAAACACAGCACGGGGTCACTGTGAGGTACTTATTTTGGGGTCTCTGTTTCTGGTCCAGTGTATTGATGCAGGGCTGTGTGACTACACTGCACCAGTGCAAGACAAACAAGGGAGATCTGTTCACCTCTCTCTGCTTAGCATGGGTGACAGTACTAATGCCAGGCTCAGAGCCTGTGTGAGTGGCCAGGGCTGCTGGGATCGCTGCAGTTCCTACAGGGGCTAGAGGAGTTTGTTTCTCAGTGCTTTACGGTGCTGCCAGAAGATGCAAGTGTTGGTCTTCACAGTGATGTTCCTGCTTTGTGCTCCCACAGGCATTGCTTCCTGGGGCCACCGATCTCATTCTAGTCTCTTAAAAATGCCTCGCCGGGCAGTTTGCTTGAGCTGAAATATTTGTGTTGTCTGTAGGGACAGGTCACTCAAGGAAGGGCTGTGCAAATAGGCTGGGAGAAAATTGTTGTGCTAATTCACACTTTTATGAACCCATAAACTCAAATCTGCATTCATTGCAATCTGCAAAGTGACTGGAGTGTGGGCTGAAATGCTTAGAAAGTGTTAATCAGGGGTCCGTAACAAAGCAAAACGCTCTGAAGTGCAGCAGCAGGAGCCTGGCCGTGAGCAGCAGGAGTATTCAACCTTAGTGCTAAGCAGGCCGGTGCTTTGGCTCTCAAACGCTTCATTTCAGATGCACAACTTGCAGGTTGACTGAATGCGTATGTACCCTCTGCTACAGAATATGGCAACTGGCTCAGATTTGTAGGGCTGTTTCACCCGAGAGGCTGAGGGCCCAGGAAGGGTATAGGGCAGAACTTCCTGGTGCTCTAGTGAGAGCATAGCTCTGAAATCCTGTCAAGCACAGCCATTCTGGCTTCTGTCCCTGTGCTTCTGTTTCTTGTGTGGATTGCAGCTGACTGGGATGAACGTTAACCTGCAGTTCAGATCTTGGTGATGGAGCTGCCACAGTACAAACCCATGCATGTGGCTTCACAGATCCCTTAAAAATATGTGATTCTCTAGAAATCACAGGCAAGAATTGTGTATGGTGACGTTTATGCTTCTATGTGAAATGTCCTGCTGCTTACAGAAAATCTCTTCATCATTACTTAATGTTGAACAAAATGTGTGAAAGATGAGAACATGCAGGATTCACTTGCCTAAACTGATCAGCTTTTCTTATCTGACCCTGCTCCTTCAGCAAAAATCATTCCTTTTTTGGACCCAAGTAAGGAAAATTTTTTTTCAGGAGAGTTTTTGGCCCTGAAATGATGAGGGACACAGTTTTTCGTGTTTTGGGACGCTTTGAATCAGCCAAAAGAGATGGACTTGCAGTCCATGGGATAGACTGAAGTCTTGCTCTGATCACTTTTCTGATCAGCAGAACTACTCACAAAGCCAGGAAAATGCCTTGGGAAATTGCCAAAGAATTTGATCCAAGTCAAGCAGCCTTCTCAGTGCCTGGAGTTCCCAAGCCAAATTTGAGCTAAACCTGTGGCTTCCTGTGGCCTGCGGGGTTGTATGTACAGATGGCTGTAGGCTTGGTCAATCAACCCCACAAATAAATGGGCAAAAACAGTTCAGGCTGGGGTAGCTGTACCTCAGCTCACTCACAGCTAGTTCAGATAGCAAACCCCATCTAACCCAGAGGGATGAGAAACAGCCTGGACTTGCCCTGCTGAGTGCTGTAAGTCCTCTTCTTTAGGATCTGAGCTAGCTCCTTTAAAGCCTCTCTAGTATTGCCCTCTGTATTGCTCTATGCCCCACAGAGATACTCTTACTCCCTTCCATGGCTTTCAAACCCATAGTCCCCAAGACTTAAGATCCTGTGTGTCCCTGTGCACAGGGGATTGGATGCTCTTCATTTCACACAGAGGGACCAGAATAGTAGGCTGATCATTCAAGTTCTCCAGGGTCCCACAGTGAGACTGTGACACAGCCAGGAACTGAATCCAGTCCCTCAGAGCATCCGGCCAGTTTCACAGCCACATTACTTCACTAACTGAAATTATGCACGAGGCAAATATATTTATTTTGATTTTCAGCCAAGAGCTGATTTCAGGCTACAGATCTCCTTCCAGATTTTCATAAACACAAAGTAAATCTTTATAGTCTCTGTACAAAACGTCTTCTGCAGGAACAGCACAGCACACTGCCCACCTGGTAGTATGCCCACTAGGATAGGAAACTGTAATCATGTCCTGCAAAAACCGCTTTCTACCAGAAGGTTGCTCTGCTTGTCTCAGAAATAGCCAGGGGGAGGGATGAGTTGTGAATGAGCCCAGCTATTTTCCAGTGCAAACTCTGGAAGTCTGAAGCCACTAGGGCTTTTCAGCCTGCTGATGTCTTTTTCTACAGAGAGTTCTTCTGCTGAGTTCAGCAGAAGAGGACCACAAAATAGGGATGAAAAATCTCCACGCTGGGAGATGCACAGGCCATTCAGAAAGCCTTTGGTAAGTCACACAGTAGCACACTGCCTTAAGATTAACCAAGCAGATGCAGTGGGGTTTTTTGTTTGATTGTTTGGTTGGTTTCTTAAGTCACATGGTGGTCAAGAGCCTGCAACAAAACTATAGGCCCTGCCTGTTCCAGGGCCTGTAGGCTCTTGTCAGAGGCTATCCCAGCCCCAATATAGTTCTTAATCAAGTGGGACTGGTTGTGGCACTGTCTGTGACAGCTTGTCGTGACATAGAACAGGCAAAGAGAGAGCTCTGTTAAGATACCTATGACTTGCATGACATGCAATTGAGTATGGAGTTTGGAGAATAATTGTTCAGTAAAGGCAACGTCACATTACGCAAATGTACCTGGAATAGTTGTGTGGGTCTAAAACATCCATCCCTAATTTGTTAGATAAATGGGATTTTTGTTTTCTTAAAGTGGACATATATCTGTGTCATACTGGATTCAGGCCTTTCCTTGGGTGGAGGTGTCCCTGTGCCATATACAGCATACTTATATCTCACCAGCTGAGAAGGTGCTGTCTTGTTGGGCCCAGGGATCTGTTTGTCTATCAGGATAATGTGCACATGCACCAGTGGTGGCTAGGGCTGGAAGTATTTATGGCAATTAAAATGTTTTGCCTGGAAGCTGTTTTGGGGCTTTTTTGAAGTGAGGATTTTCAGACTTCAAGGTGTTAACAGCCCCTCTAAACGGTTTTGTTTTTTAATTGCAGCAAATGACTGTGGAGCCATTAAACATTTGCCTCTCTGCAGTTGTTTCTAAGCCCTTTCAGTCCTTCTTCTATTTATTCTGTTTAATTCAGTCAGGTAGCTTCGGGGCAGTGAAGATCAATACTTTACTTTGATAGAAAAGAGTCAGGTTTGAAACACAGAGATAAAACTGACACATTTTGTATAAATTTAATTAAAAATGCACCTTTAGTGGCTTGTTGCAAGCACAAAGCCAGCCCTCCATCTAGCTGTCGCTCTGTCTCACTCTCTGTCTCTCTCTTCCCTTTCTTGTTCCTAACAGGAAGATCCCTGAATCTGCCTCACCAACAAAGCACCTCGTTTCATGATTTTCGTCTTGAAAGTTTAGCACTGAGGGAGCATGATAGAAGGGATGTGAAATTCTAAACAGACCTTCTGCTCTCTCCCCAGTCCCATTCCCTTTGGTGGTGGTGGTTGGGGGGACAGAGAAGGAGCCAGCTCCCCAGTGGAGAAAGGAGGGGCAAGAGGCAAAATGTGGGGGTTTTTTTAAACCCAGCAGATTGGACACCCTGGGGGCACTTTCTGTATGGATCTGTAGCTTTCCTCCATTCCTGCCCCCTCTTCTTGCTTTGTTAAACTGAGAATTATTTTTCTGACTCCATGTGCATCCCTGATCCCACTAGGACAGTGCTGGCCACAAGGCAGTGTCTTTATTCTCTCTTTCTTTTTCTTCCCCTGCTCCCTCTCATTTCTTCCCTCTCCCTCTTTCCCTAACCCTGCTGCCAGTGGGCACATTTGTCTTGTGTTTTATAATATGGCCCCTTTCACCCCCTTCCCCTGCATCTTTCTCTCTCTCTCTCTCTCAATCCTGTTTGGCTCGGTTCATTTTTCACTTGAGTGCCTTTCCTCCCAGACTTCCCTCTGCTCTAGCCTCCCTCTGCTCAACACCAATAAAACACACACAACACAGGTAGAACAAGGTGCCAGGGCTCAGTGTGACAAACGACTCGCACACCACTCAATATCCAGGGCTGTAAATTGCCCTCTCTTCACCCTCTGCCGCCTTCTGGGGACAGCATCTTGGCTGGGCCCTGGCAAAATGGGCTGTCCTGATACAGTGTGGGATCGGGAAGCCCAGTGGGAATTGGATGCTGCCACCACCAGGGCAGAGACTTTTGCAGCGCTGTCTTTTGGGGTTGTGGGATTTAGTGTCTCTGATTCATTCCCCATGGGACCATGCAGCCCAAGGGGCCCCAGGGACTTGTTGGAAAATGGGAGTTGTTCCACAAAGGGGTGCAAACGACCTGCCCGACCTACACACCACCTATTTAAGTTATATTTTGTGGCCAAGAGTTTCAAGACTTGTTCCATCCATACAAGCTTTGGGCAGGTTTTAAAGGGAAGGATGATTCCTGAGGGTTCCCTGTGCCTGCACTGCTGTCTGAGCTTAAGCACCTCAGACACTTACTCCCTACTGCTGATCCATGGCCTGGCCTTCCCTGGCAAACAGCATGGCCCTGGCTGTGCACTCACATTGCAAATTGTGTGGCTGCAGTGCTCACAAGGGCTTGGAGCTGTTCACTCGTGTGCCAACAAACTCACAGGAGAGAGAAGTAAACCACCACCTGAGAGACACAGACCACCTGTCAAGGAACAGGCAAGGGCAAACGAAGGGTAACAAAATAAATGTCAACAGCACCTCTCACGAGCCATCAGCACCTGCAATTGGCTTCTTCCTGTGTCTTTGAAAGCCCCATGTGCTTGGTACATTATGGACAGTGTGGAGAAAAGGAGCAAGGGGACACTAAGCAGATGTCATTGGGAGAGGCTGGAGAGAAAGAAAGGAAAGGATCTAGAAGATAATAAGCTTGACCGTCATGCGCAGGCCAGCTGAGCTTGTGAAGAAGGCTGAAGGACAAAGAGGCACAGCTGCATATCCTGAGGAAGCAGCAGCAAAACTTAACCTGGATGACGGGGCAGAGGAGAGGTGGTGTCTGCCTCTCCGTGGCCCAGGTGATCTGGGGGTGTGTGTGGCTGTCTGTGGGTCAGCGTGCAGGCAGTGCCCAGCTTGAGGCAGAGCAGGGACTTCCAGATCCAGCGGCAGGGAGCGGTGTGCAGCTGCTGCACAGAAATACACTCTGCGAATTCCATTGTGTCTGACTTCATTGTGTCAAACTGCAGGTGCCAGGAATTTTGCTTGAGAATCAGAAGATACTGTACAGGTGGTGCTGAGTTGTTTAACAAGATGCAAAGTGGGGTCCATGCCCAATGGATTTCAGGTGCCAACCCCTCTTGTCTTAGATAATTGCCAACTCTGGCAGATGTGCGTGTTTCCTGTAACTGGTTTCATTTGGCTCTGGGATTCCTCACCATCTCTCCCTGAGTTAATTTGTGGCAGTAATACATGTAGAACTTCTAGCCTTGTGCTTACAGGAGGCTGCATTTCAGCTGTGAGTGAGGAGTGTATTTGTATGTTTTTACCAGTGCTTTAGCTTGTCAGTGTAAAAGGAAAATACTCATCTTTGTATCACCCTGTGCCTCAGCCTGTACTGCTGTCTCTGCTCTACAGCTCAGGCTGCTGAGTTTTACCAGCAGTAAAAGCAGAGAGTTTCCTTGCTGAGTTAAAGCGTGATGGGTTAGCTCTGTCAGTTTGTCTACACAATATCGGCTGGAACACCAGTGACAGTCCTCCTGAGCGGTTCGTGGAGGTGAGTGCCGAGGGCTGGTTTCTCAGGGAGTGCGCCGGGCAGGAGCGTGCCGCACAGTGTGCGTCTGCAGACGGACAGCTCCAGCCTCTGCTGCCTTTAATCACGGCGAATGAAAGTTTCTAAACAGCGGAAGATGCCAGGCTTTGTGTTCTGCCACCAGAGCTGCCTCTGCGCCGCCGTCAGTGCCGGTAATTGCAGACAGAAGCTGCTTTGTGTTAAAATGGCATCGGTAATTGAAACGGAATTCAGAATCAGGACCCTGCAGGCACCGCTCGGTGAAAGAAGAAATAAAGATCGTTTGGGTCACATCTTTTGTAATTTGCGTTTAATAATCGTACCAGGAGGTACATACAAAGGGAGAGGAGAGATAAGACACAGCCCCACTCCCCCTCCTCGCTCTGCCTTGCAGCCTTCCCACGGAGTGGGGGAGCCTGGTGGGAACCCCGCTCCCCCCCGCCTGGGCTGGGCGGAGGGAGGGCTGCCGGCTCCCTCCCACCGCGCCTCGGGGCTGCTTGTGAGGCCGAGCCGCTGCTGCTCACTGGCAGCCAGCAGCAGAGAATGGCTCCTTGGGTTCGTGTTAAACTGGATGCTCAAGTTCTAGTCTTATGGTTAGGCTGAGGATTTATGGGCCCAGGTGCTGCCTCTGGCTCAGCTCTGAGCATCAGAGGGCACTCCACTGGTTTGCAGTTTCTGAGTTTCCCATTGAAATGGCATCCTTTTGGTATCCTTCGATGGGCTTCTGCAGTTACGCCTATACAAGTATATTCAAGCAAATGCAAGCTGTAGGACAATGGCTCATGCTGAAATGTCCCAAACTTCTCCCACCACAGCACAACAAGGCCTTCTCTGTTCTGCTTCCGGGAAATGGAAAACTGCCTGTGTCCCCTACAAATTTCACGCTGGTGGGCACCAGCAGTGTGCCAGGAGCCTGCCCATGCTGAAAAAGCCCTGGTACTAGAGCCTGTGCCCTGGTAAATTCACTAGTGTAGATTGCAGCCTTGTGGTTTCCTTCTTGACCTATTTGGCGAGTGACTTTTGTTCTCAGGATATTGAAGTTACCAGGGAAAAGCCATGTAGCAAGAAAAGTATTGCAGAGATGCTCAGGAGAGGACAAGACACAAAGATCCTGTCAAAAACTGTGAGGAAAATGTAGGTGCATGCTGAGTGCAGGTAACTTCTGTTCTTTTTGGCTTCATGATGTGCTTAGATGATGCTTGTTTGGCCCTAGAAGAAGACAGACGCAGTCTCTCTTTCCTTCATATATTAAAGTGCCCAACAGTGCTGCGGCCAGTGCTGTTCCCAGCCTGCCTGTTAGAGCAGGATGATGGGTGGGATGGCCCTTTGGACTAAGCTGGTACAGCCTGTTTCTCTCATGCTCCTGGCAGCTTGTCATGGTGTGCTTCTGCTGTGCTTACCGTGGAAGTTGGGTTGAAGGCCCCAGAGAAGCCACAGCAGGGTGGTGATACAGATCTTCTCTTTCAGGCTCCAGCTGTCCAGGGACATTCGGCTGGTCTTACAGTGCCCAAAGTGTGCACTCATAAGTCTCTGCTCTGAAGACTGCATCAGCCCACACAGAGTTGCCTTGTTCCCCTTAACCTAAGCCCCTGATCCTGAAGGAGCTAAACCTGTCAGATACCTCCACCACAGCCTTTGGGTGGTTGAGACCTGTGACACGTCATCTGGAATTTGAGAACGAAGAAGATCTGGTTCTATGGTCTGCCCTTAGCTTTGGCTCTGTTGAGCCTTGCTGTAGAGCAAATGGAACCCAAATTTCTTCTTCAGTAAAAAAACCCAGCACCACTTTTATTTCTTGTGCCAAACCCACCACAGCAACCACACGCCTAAGAAATGGCAGTTTCCATTCACATATATTCCACTTTTGTGTTTTTAAAACCCAGTGACAACCTGGGAGCTACTTTAAATCCAGATGAGACGAACACAGATGCAGGTAGAAACAGTCAGTTCCACCCTTGAATAGTTGGTCTCTTAACCCGAGGTTTCTAGTCCGTTATGGGGAGCAAACTCAGCTCTGTGTATCTTTGTTGGTGTCCTGTTAATTTCAGTGGAAAGGAGCGCATGTTACTGCCTGGGCTTATTTCATGCAGTGTACATTTTCTCTAGCATTAGGCTTGGCTCAGGGACAGGCTTCATTGTCACCTGTGAGGGTACAAAGCAGACATCTCCAATGTACAGCAACTCCCCTATGCTCTGTATTGGAGCTGTAACCTCATGGTTTCCCTTGCACACAAACTCTGCATTTCTTCCTTAAGCTGCTCCTGGCAGCTCACCATTTCACAGTTCTTGCCTATGGCCAGGAAGAGCATCATCTGTCAGCTACATCTGGAGCTGCCATCCTGCCTTCTCCCAGGGAGCCCAAGGGGTACTTTTCAGAGGGCCAGAGCAGCAGTTGTGACAGGAGAAATTCAGGCTGGGGAG
Organism: Chaetops frenatus; assembly: GCA_013400775.1. Taxonomy (NCBI): domain Eukaryota; kingdom Metazoa; phylum Chordata; class Aves; order Passeriformes; family Picathartidae; genus Chaetops; species Chaetops frenatus. The sequence continues at coordinate 329,304 of VZTR01006541.1, read as the reverse complement.
AGGTACCTTGACTTCTAATTGTAATTGCAAGGAAGAATCTTGTTAAATTTTAAGAGCCAATATCCTGATTTTTATTTAGCCTACAGAAGGCTATATGTGACTTGGTGTCCCCTTGCTCAAATGTTGTCAGTAAGTACTCAGAAGTAAATGCCCAGACACCTGAAATCAGATGAGGGAGAGCATCCAAAAGTGGTAAAGGGAAAGAGTTTTTCATCGTGGTGGAGAGAGTGTCCAAGCTCTGTGTAACTACATGCAGACACCCAGCCTTTCCTTCTGCCTAAGAAATGAAGGTTGTATTAGCCTTTGGGTGCAGCAGCAGAGCTGCTGGGCATCTCCCTAATTGGCTGAGGCGATCCATACAAGGAACTGGGGATGCTTTGGCCTTTTCTCTCCAAGCCTTCCTCTCACTTCATACGTGGCAAGGATTTAGCAAGCATCACCACATTAATCCTGCTCCTTGCCAGCATTTTAGGAAATGACAGTGTCACAGCCCTGCAGAGATACCCAGGTGAGCTGCACTGCTGCATATGCATGGCCTTCTGGCTGGGCATGTATGTCCTACAGTGACATCAGCCATGGTGAGGTGCTGTGGTAATGCTCTCCTACTACTCTCTTTTCTCCTTGGTTCAGTCTCAAATCCTCAGGTTTTGGCATCTCCACACTCTTCCTCAATGGAGAACTAGAGATCTTAGGTCACATGTTAGGTAATAGAGAGAAGATAGACCTTGAAGAACAAATGAGCCCTTCAGGCCTTGCCTTGCTTTAGTAATGCTCTTGGGAGGCAGTTTTCATGGACCTGCTGTTTGGCCCTCAGACAGCTGTGTCTCCTTTATGCTGTTGCGTTAGAACTCCTTTTGTGCATTGCAGAAGATGTCATTAGGAGGAGGAGGCCACAAAACTGTCAAAAACATCTTTCCTGTATGTCTTTCTCACACACCCCTTCCATCACTACCCATCCCCACACAGGGATTACATTTGCACTTCCCACACGCTCACCTGGGAACCCCATGCACCCACACCTACACACACTGACACAGATGCACCAGAGCCTTATTTTCTGTGTTGCCCGACCTTCCTTCCCTCCTCCCATCTGTTTGTTGAATAATTCCTGGCTAAGTAACTTTCTCTGGGCAGCCCCTGAGCTGGGGCACAGGGACTTGCCCCCTCTCCCCCCTGGCTGTCCAGGGGGCCTTTGAACATGTGTTTCTGGGAGGCAGACACCAGCTGGCTGGGTGACATTTGCATAGTCAGCTAAAAGCCCATGAGCTGAGCTGGGAACGTCTGGAGGAGCCCATGGCAGGATGGAGGGAAGAGGGAAACGCTGGTCAGCTCGAGGTCAGCTGGAACAGATTTCTCAACAAACAGACAGATGGTGAAAGGAGCTGAGGGGTGGGGGGAGCATGCAAAGGCTTCTACATCAAATATATAAGTCACTAAATGCAGTATAAGTGACCAATGTGCCTGTGAGCATGGCAGTCACTGTGCTGCTTCCTTCCAATCCCATGGGGTGGATGCATGGGGCGAGCACAGGCTCTCGTTGCTCTTGGTGCTAGGAAGGGGAACAGGGTGGACCATGGAGCAGGGAAGGGGCAGGGAGAGGTGTGGGACTCTCTGGGGTCCCAGTGCTGTGAAGCAGCAGCAGGAGCTGGAGGCTCCATGCAGCCTCCTGCAGTGAGACAAAGGGGCTCTGTTACTCGAGCTCCACCCAGGCACCAGCAGGGCTGCACGACTGCGAGGACTGACCCCCAGTTTGTCTGGCCACACTGAGCCCTCAAAGCATCACCCAGCTTGGCAGGTTTGGGACTGGGGTTCGTACGGTCCCAAGCACAAGGTACCCTCATCGTGCAGATCTCCCTGTCCCTGTTGTTCCTGCCTGTTGTTTGCCCCACTTCTCCCCCTGCTCCAGCTAATTTCATTGGATTGAAAATAATAGAGCAATCTCTATGGTTTTGCTCCTACAAGGACATGTCTTTGCCATTCCAAAATAACAGCAAAACATATTTACGAGCCCCTGTGCTGCCTTTGCCCTCTCTGCTGATCACTGTTCCCGGCTGCCTGCTTGCTTTCATGCTCTCTTCTGTCTGCACAGCCCGTTCCTCAGGACAGAAAAGACACTTCATTTTTTCATCCCACAGCACCTTTTGGAGCACTGGAGAAAAAAGCACTCCCGTAGCATGGGAATTGCTCAGGCAGAGAGAACTGACTTTTGTCCCCAGTGCTTAGAGTGGCCACAATTAAATACTTCAGGAAAAAAAGGCCAGGAAACACTATAATGGACAATTAGGAGCGAAGCCACACAGAGATTACTGTTTTCTTCCTTCCAAGGTGTTTAGCAGTTGCCACATGTCCTTGACCAAGAAGGTTCACAAATTACATGTTGTCTTTAAAATCCTGAGCTTATATCCTCCATGTACCACTGGTAACTGCTAGAGGCTAGTTTTTGTGCTGTAGGTATTCCCATTCCATACTGCTTTTTGTTTTATTTTTCAGGAGAAATGGAAATGCAATGCATTTTTGTAATTTTTAATACACTTTGGGTTTTACTTTTTTTTTCCTAATGGTGTTGCCTAGATGGTGCTAAATCCTCTCCTGAGGGATGCAAACACATGCTACACACATTCCCCATGATGAGTGCAGGCAGACAGATGTTACAGGAATATGTAAGGAAGGCTGTCACTCAGGGCCAGCTAGAGCAGGGAAATTGCACAGAAACTCCTCATGTGTATGATCCCATCCCATGTAAAGGGGGTCTGTACATTTAGCAAAACTGACAAGGTTCTGGTGGCCTTAATTGCCCTGGTCTCACCTGGAACCCACACCCAGGAGTTCCATTTAAGCTCAGCCTGGGCCACTCATCACCTTCCTGAGCTGTGCTGTAGTTCTGCCTCTCTCTAGCTTGACCTCATTTCCTGACCTCAGACCTGTGCTGCAGCACTGTCTTCAGCCCCAGCTCTTGCTGCTCCTGGTGGGGCTCCCTGGATGAGCCCTGGGCCTGGTTCATTACTTTGCCATGCTAGGGCCATGGGTGGGCCCTGGAACCAGCACTCAGCTTTGCCTCTGAGCACCTGCTCCAGTGCTGCAGGACCATGCCTTGATCAGTGAGTACACTCTCTGGGCTGTATTCATCCTTGCCTATGATCTCATGCCAGAATTTCATTGTCACTTTTACCATGTCCTGGTTTAGCTTCATCAGCAGCCTCTTGACGATGATGTGTTTTTTGTTTTTTTGTTTTTTTTTTTTTTGGAAGTCCAAGTAATGGTGTCTATTTTCTCACAATTATATTCAGAGATTTCTAGTAGGCTAAGGATGGCTGGTTTTCTTTTAGAAAAGCATTTCTGACTTGTCCTCAGTTTCCACTCCTTTTTGATCTTCCAGTTTGGTTTGTTCCCTGTAGCCTGGAGATGCTGATGGGCAGAAGCTACTTACAGTGTAGGCTGTGGTGGGCACTGGTCAGTGGTATAATCCTTTGTACTCTGAGCAGTAAACACAGAAATTCCCCCTGACTTCTCAGATCCTGCCTTCAGCATCCCCAGTTAACTTTAGAGCTTTTTAATGTAAAAACACCTGTCTGGAAGAAATGAATCTTATCTTTCAAAAATGCTGCCTGAATTTCTAACCTATTGAGTACTTTTTTTAACCCATCGTTTACTAAATAATTGACTCCTCCAAAGTACCAGGTAGTCTTAATTCATCCCAGCTCCCTTTGCATTTGATCTAGAAGTCTCTGTTCTGGTATACTGGAAATGAGCGAGAGAAGGTGTCCTTTGCAGTCAGGAGAGTGTCATGCATGCCTGTTACAAGACAGAAATAGTAATTGTTATTAGAGCTCACTATATATGAAGCGAAAAGAAATGTACTGCCGTTGTTTTTTCTCAAAAAGTTTTGAATGTGGCCCTCAGGGCCTTATTTATCGCTTGGAAATATTCTCATGCTTGTTGGGATTTCATCAGAACACTTGCAAATCCCCAAAGTTTTCTGAATCCTCGCAGAGGAGGCTCTTCTGTCCCAGACGTAAGCAGTTCTGTTGTTCTGTGCCTCCCGTTTGTCCTCTGAGCGGGGAAGAGAAATGTTCAGTGCAGGTGTCCCGTGCAGCTGCCAGAAAGCTGCATTTGTACTGTGTGGGGAAGGGTGGTGGGGTGCAGCAGGGCAGAGTGGGGGCTCAGCACACAGCTTGTTCTTGTTTGGGTCAGACATGCTCCTCAGTCTGAATGCACCTCTGCACTGGCTGAATTACCACCAATGAAGAGGGAAAGAGGAATTTGGCTCGTGCCAGCTCTCTCTGCATGCACATGTGCTCACATGCCTTCACACCCTATCACAAACCCTGCCAGCTCCCAGAAACCTGAGTGTTTGTGCATCTCCAAACTTAAATGTGTGCTTCCCACTCTGTGGGCAGCTGCTGCCAAATGCCCAACTCGTGCTTTGTTTTATGAATCCCTTGCTTCTATGAGGCTTTATGATTATTATTCTTTGAGCTAAAATGGAGCCATAACCTTGTGGGACAAGGACATCGGCCTGGCTGGCAGTGTACATGCTTTCCTGTGCTTGCACTCTCCCTCCCCTCCACAATTACTCTTCATGCAGCACAGAAAATAAAGCATTCCAGCAAAATATGACTGCCCCTCTCTCAACAGGAGGTCACCAAGGCTTGGGCTAGCACAAGAAAAAGAAATCCCAGGGAAAGAACTGCTGCTTTTTGATTTATGTGCTGGCTGGGCAAAAGGAGAGACTGCTGAGTGAAAGGAAGGTACAGTGGGAGCTGCTAATTGAGTAATCGCAGCTCAGAGCTGCAGAGAAGGTGGCAGGAATAGGCAAGAGAGACCTTCTCTCCTGGCTGGCAGGAGCCCATGATTTCTTTTCTCACCGTGGGTTTGAGAGCAACAGGACAGGTCTATGTATCTGGTTTCTGACATTGCATAGCACAATTGCTGTGCCTCTGCCACAGCCAAGTCCGTCCTTGCATTTGCCTCTTTTCCTCATGTTTCCCTTCAAGCCTTTCTCATACCTGGAAAGTTTTATGCACTAGTTGTATGTCTGAATAAACAAACACTTTACTTGGCTTTGTGTCCAGCTTTTGGTACAGTTAGGAAGTTGAACAGCTTGCCATCTCCCTGTGCTGGGCATGGGATGCTCATCATGAGCATGACCTTATGCACGCTCCATCATCCTTTCTGTTCACATCTGGACACTGGGGTTTTAAGGCTGAATTCTGCAAGAGTTAAAATCACTCCTCCTTCCTGCAGCTGAGTGCAAGATGCTGCAGTTGCCAGGGTTGTGCAAGGGGGACATGACATCTCCTGGTATGGCTGGGCTCATACAGGGACCTGCTGTTCCTTGCTCCTGCCGCTGTCCACGCTGAGCTGGCAGCCACTGAAATCCCTGTCTGAATGCAAACTTCAGGCACATGTTCCATATTGCTACCGAGATGAACATCATTTCCCAGCACTAGCAATAATCCTCTCTCCACATGCTGAATCATATGCCTGATCCCAGGACCATGCTGGAGCTCAGATAGCTGCAACTGGAGAGGCAGGGTGTGGGCGAGACCCGAGCTCATGCCACTTGCCTTTGTCTGGCATAATCATTCCCCTGAATCTGAATACCAATCCTCTTCCTCCTCTGTGGATGAGCAGATATTCGTGTGATGAGCCTGCGTTTTTCCCTGGCTGAGGAGGAAGGCTATCACTGCACTAGTCAGAGCAATCAAGACATTTATTTCTGGCTGTGAGGGATGCTCAGAGAGGGAGGACAGGCAGAGTCCCTCCAGCATCACTAGAGGTCTCTCTTTATCTGTATGTGCTTGTCTGCAGGCCAATGGGAGAAAAATACACTTGCTCAGAATAATTTCTTTATCTGCTTCTTGACAGGTCACAGCCCCGTAGAGTATGCAAGCCCAGAAGTCATAGGGCTGAGTTGTCCTTGGCTCAGTTTCTCTGGAGAGTGTCTCTGTTTGGGATCAGTCTTCTGCTGATCAGCTCTCCCAAACTCTCATCTTCTCCCAGCACCCTTCTCAGTACTTCAGGGCTCTTCAGCTGGGTGGCATCAATAGCCCTTTACCCTTGGTCAGCCCGCCCAGGCTCAAGAAGTGATTTGCCAGAACCGTGGCAGCCAGGCTGTCAGCAGTCTCAGCTTGCCCTTCTGTGCCCATGCTTCTGCAACTCCTCTGTGCTTGATGGGTGCTGCAAAGTCCTCCAGCATCCCAGAAAAAAGCACCAGCAGCAAAATATTGATGTTGTTTGGAGTTGACAGCAGTGGAAGGAGGGAAACTGTGTGACTGGTGCTAAGATTTTTGGGTCATTGGTTGTCCACTTTCCCATGTCTTACTTCTTCCTAACACTGGTGAACCACATCCTCAAGCAAAATTTTGCTTTGCAGGCTACCCAGAGAACAAGGCCTTCTCAAGGAGCTAGAGTATCCACTTTTATGAGAAACACTTTGGTTTGAACACTGTGGCTTGTTTTCCATGAGCTTTTCGATGGCGGGCAATGAGCCACAGCATGGCAACTTCAGACACTTCCCTTTGATGTGAGGGCCTGGGCCCAGCACTGTGGTGAATGAAGCTTCAACTGCTTCCTCAACATAGAAAGAAAGTTTGCTTCTATACTGTGTTTGCTTTTCCATGTGTAAAGATATGCAGCAGCCATCACTGTGGTGCAGGCAATGCCACAGCAGCAGGACCCCTGCAGCAGTTCTGCAGGGTGGTTCTGTCAAAGGCAGGAATTACTCAGCCTGTAACCAGGCTCCTGGCAGACAGTAGCTGGCCTGGCCTTGCAGGCACCGAACATGCCAAGAGCAGCTTTTGGAGTGTGTAAATCGACTTCGTGTGGCTTCCACCTCAACCCCGCTGCATGCTGAGCTTGTGTGTCCCCTAAATAAAACCACTGGTAGCAGGGTTGAAGGATGTGCTGCAACTTTCCCTAGCTCTGCCAAGCTCTTGTGCTCAGCTTGTTGTGCAAGGTTCTCCTTTATTTTTTTTCCTTCTTTCCTCCTTTTTGTTTTTTAAGGTGAGAAATGGATGAAATGTTTGTGCTTAAGTAAGACACAGACAGGACGAGGTAGACTGCAAAGCCAGGCTGTTCCTTAGAGCTCTGTCAGTGCTCCCACAGTCTCCCCTGAGCTGCTGTTTAAGCCCTCTTCACTGACACAGGCTTGCAGCTCTGAAAGCCCAGACTAGCAGCCGTGCTGCCAGACCTCAACATGACCAGTAGCCCTTGGTGGCAGTGTTTCAGCAAGACAAGCCATGTGGATCTGGAAATCTGGGCCTGATGGTGGGAAGTGAACTTTAGAGAGCCCCTGCCATGGCCTAGAAAGGTGAAAGTACTGTAGACACAGGTGGTGCAGTCTGTCTGCATGTAGCTAGAGATACTGATTCTGGGATGCTACTGGCCTTTTGGAAGCCCTTTAGATTAGATCTTTGTCTTGTTTTGCGTTTATCAACTGCTCCCCCTTGATATAGCCTTGCTAACCTTCCACTGAGCAGAAAGATGGACATTCATGACATGGCATAGGAGTGACTTGGGAAACATGAAGAGACAGCATGTCTGCAGCTTGCTTGTGATGCATTTGACTTCTGAGCCCAGCAAGACAATGGTTGAAATAGACTGGTTTGTTCATTGAGTGTTTCATTTTTTACTGTCTGCTCCTCTGCTCTAGCCTCTTGTGCTGTGCTAAACACCAACAAAACCAGTGAGATTGTAATATCCCATGCCAGGAATATTTTCTAAGAAGAGCTAATAAATGCCTGTCTCTCATAGATAGTAAAGGTAGACATACCTGAGTCAGTTCTCATGGTGAGGTCCTGCCAACTGTTTCTCCCAGCTGCACATGAATTGATTATTTTTATTCTTCCCCTTTGGATAGAGTTTGCTAAATTGCCCACTGCTAGCTTTGTGTCCTGCTGCGGGCACTGCACTGCAAGGTGAGATGGAGTTGGGTTCTGAATGCTGGAATCCTGTAAGTGTGTGAGGCCTGATGGTGACAGTGATGCAGAAACCTGCCTTAATGCACTGAAGAGGGAGAGAAATGATGCAATAGCTGTGCACTGCTCCTCTGTGCTTGTTCCTGGAAGGGTGAGATGCAGTGGACCAGATTTGGTCTTGCTGGATCTCTGCAGCCCAGAGACCTGCTCTGAGTTGGCAGCAGAGTGGATGCTGGGATGTGCTACTGTCATTTGTCTTTCTGATAGATTTTTCCCTTGGACAATCTCTGTTTGAGAGAGCTCAAAAGGAGGAAAATGCTTCCTAGGGCAGCTTTTCTTCTGCATACACGGAGCCTGACTCAGGTCAACACTGGGCATGTTTACAGAATCAGCCAGCTTAGTAAAGGCTAAGAACATAAACTGGATCTGCAGAGGAGGGAGTGCTTTGGTTTCCCAGGTGAGAATTCTTGCACAGAGGCCACTGTGTAATAGCCAGGCCAAACATACCTCCAAAAGAACCTCTGGCAAAACATCATGTCAGATGGTATCCTCCACTGTCCTGTGGATTCCAAACTTGGTGTTTGGCTACAGTATGCACAGTGAGAGTCAGTGCTTGAGATACAAAGATCATCTGAATTTGTTGCTTGGGAAATGGACAGCTTCCCATCAAGACATTAACTGAGATCCAAAACCCAGAAAGGGTGGACACAAGGGATGTGCCACATCAGTTCTTTTTAATGTGGTGCACTGGTATGTAAAACCTGTATAAGTTTATCCTGTGACCTCTCATCCACCAGGGAACTGGAAAAATTGAGCAGATACACTGTGAGCTGGGGAAAGAGAGGATTGTCACTCACAGACCAGGCCCTTACCTTTCTTTACCTGCTTTCAGTGCAGTGTAATGTATGCACAGGTATATTAACATACCTGTTACGTATGAGAGAAGCAGAAAGAGTGACACCAGCTGCTGCTGCTGGTTTCAGAGGGATTTAGGAAGCCTAAAAGCCTGGCTGCAGATATATTTAACCCCACTCTGCTGTGTCCTTGCATCTCAGATATTACTGTACATGTTTGCAGGCACATGGGCAATTGTCTGCCTGCTTTTCTCTGTGTGCTTGTGTGTTGGTAGCATCTCCATGCACCCGAGTCTCTGCCTGGGGATACAGTGCAGTGCTGTAACCAGGAATGTCCTGGAGCCAAAGCTGCTGTAGTAATTACAGCAGATAAACTGCTCTGCTTGAGGGTTGCTGTCCACACCAGACTGCAAGGCAGGCAGCCTGGCTTTCCCACTGAAGTCTATTCATTTCAATAAGAGGGACACCCTGTGTTATTAAGAAGAGTGTTTATTACTGTCGTGGCACGCTGACAGCAGCTTCCATCATCGTTAAAAGGCAGATGTGGGGGAGGAGGGTAGGGAGCAGTGTGCTCCTGTCTCAGAGGGTAGGACCCAGCTGGGGAGGAGGCTGAGGGCTTCAGGGCTTTCCCCTCGGCCCAAAAGGAAGTTGCCAGTGGAGAAGAAGCCTTCAGGGAGGATGGAGAGGGAAGTGGGGGGCCCTGCTCAGTCTAATCGTCAGGTTCCAGCCTAGATAAAGTCTCTCCTGTGTGAGAGAGGGCCTTACCTGCCTCATGGTGTGCAAAGACTGGGAGGCTGCAGGCAGTGGTAGGGAAACTGAGGGGGGCAGGAGCACTGGGTTCTTGCTGGGAGACGAGGGCATAGGATATGTGTAGGAAGCTGATGTGGCTGCTTGGTCCAGGAGAAAGGCCTCAGGACCTTTCAGCTCCCTCATTTAGTGGTGGCACCAGCACTGAGCTGTATGGTTTGTACAGCTCTGTCTGGGGCTCCTCACCTGTGACATCTGAGAGGACATCTCAGTGTTCAAAAGCAGGCTCTGACTCAGGGAATGGCACAAGCAGACCTTCACCCATCACTGTCTGGACACACCTCTCATTTTGGCAGTTGTCCATAAATGAGATATCTGGCGTAATGCCGGAGTTTGTAGGTCTCAGGGAAGAGGAGGAGGAGTTGGTCAAGAGGTGGTGCTCATGTGCAGAGTGAACAGCCAACATTAGTAGATGGCTTTGTTGATGTTTTCACTGTGCAAATGAGACCTGAAGTTTAGAGGAGCCACTGCCAGTGCAGGACAGGAGACACGGCACCAGTGTAAAAGGTCTGCACACTGCATTTCCACTCTGCCCTCAATGCTTTCACATTTCTGAACACCTGAGACCTGGTAGTTCTCAGATATTGATGTTTATGGAGCCAAATCCCTCCTGGTTACTGGGATTCACCTTTCTTGTGTTCAGTCAGAAACAACTGCACCCAAAGCTGGAAAGGAATTCATTATTCTGTTTCATGATACACAGAGGAAAGTCATCAAAGTTTTTGGCTTTCAACTGAAGAGCTATAATTTCAGATACTACTTTCAGTTTTCAAACAAAAGAAAGAAAATGTACTTAAAATTTCTCTGTCCTCCTCCCACATGTTACCCTCTCCCTAATTTCTTCTCCAGTATATTTAAAACTGCCCCCAGTCCTTCTCTCTGGGCTTCCTTCTCCGTTCTACTCCTTCTGGGTTAAAATTCCTGACTTCTCTTGTCTGAAGATTAAGAACTAGAGGAGTTGCAGCACTACAAGGGACATCAGCTCTCCCTTGCCAGTTTCCCTCCTGAGGAGTACATGGATGAGAGGAACAAGATGACTTGGGTAGTGACTGTCATAGGATGGAGTTGATGATCCAAATGGATCTTTCTGGTGCCCTTTGTCTGCTGCAGCACCTGTCATAGCAGGTGTTAGTGGAAGAACACCCTCCCTCCTGTGCTCCATATACAAGTTAAATATATCTGCAGTCCCAAGAGGACCAATTCTATCCCAGCAGAGGCGTGATGGAGGATGAATCCTTGGTGGAAACTCCAGATGTCCTGTAACTTCATAATGGAAGCAGCTGACTGATGAACCAGTGATTTCATCCTACCAAGCAGCAGGTAAGTGTGAGGGAGTGGGTGGAAAAGAGATATATGGCAGGGCAGCCTGCAGGTGAGCAGAGGGCTGGTGGGAAGCTTGGAGGAATGGGCCAGTTAGGCAGAAGCCTGCAAGCCGAGGCAGTGGTGGGTGCTCTGCTGTGCAACTACTGCTGCAGCCGCGTTCAGCAGAGATGAAGAGGGGTCCTTGTTCTGTGTGACTTAATGCCTTTCTGACTGCAGAAGCTTTTGCTGGTCAGATGCCTCTGGTGGCTGGGGACAGCTCTGGCTGCTCCCCTGGCCCTCGCCCACCTGGTAGAGGCTCTCCAGCCATGTGTGACATTAAGGCTCCTCTAGGTCTCGGCAGGTTTCGCAAGGTTGATTGGGACCAGCGCGTGTCACTCTTGGCCACTTCCTCATCACCATAACTCTGGGCTGAATAACAAGAGGCCGAGAATCTGCTAACGCAGGCCCCGGCAGAGTGCCCCATCACTCTCTTTTATTCGTCCTGGAGATTTATGCTGCCTATCTCCCTTCCCTTTGTCCACCAGCCGGGCCCTATAAGTCATGTCCCTGGGCTGACAGGTCACGTGTCCCCTGCTGCTGCCCTGTCACAGTGACTGATGCCAGGGGGTGATTAAAAGAGAGGAGGGGGTGAGAGGTCAGCAGCAGGCGGCATGATGCGAGCGGGGGGATGTAATTATCACTCCTGTGACATACTGCTGGGGGCTTTCATGGATCGCCACCCGGGCTGGGGCGGGGAGGGGGAGTGGATGGACACAAGGCAAGAGTGGGCGGTAGGGTTATGGGAGGCGGAGGATTTCTGGTTTTGAGAGAAACCAGAAAGTGTAAAGCCCAAACTGAAAACTTGTGCCCTGCAGAAAGACAGAAAGGGCATTTGGAAAGCTGCTGGGATCAGGAAGGAGCACTCTGTTTGGAGGGGCTTTTGGCCACTTAAAAATGTTTTAAGTTCCCTCCACTGCTGCATTCCAACACTGACAACACACCATAGACAACAGTGCCTTTAGACATTCAAAAATCAGATGCACGTGTGCTCGTCCGGGTATGATTTGATGGAAAAACTGGCAACCTCAGTAACCCAGTGCCTTGTGCTGTCACTGCTCATTTCCTTCTGCAGCTCCCCTGTCTGGAGTATTTTATGGAGAAGATGAGGCTTACATCATGCAGTCTATATCTTTGGATGTCCCCTTGGAGCCCCAAGGTAGGGATGGGATCTTCAGCAGAGCAAATAATGAGGAAAAAGTAGTTCTAGACACTGTAAGGTCAATATCTCTGTCCTTTAAAAGAGGAGTTTAGATGGAACAGGAGAAAAACTATCATAAAGCCATATGAACGAGAGAAATAATTTAGATTCTGACAATGGGAAGATTAAGAATGCTGGCTGGTAGATAGGGGCTGGAGAATCTAAGATGATGTTGAGAATTGTCTTAGCAGTGAGCATAGTTCTGAGTATGGTTAGACTCCAGCACTGCTGAGCTTTGGGGCAAGAAGTGAGAAGAGAGTTCACTGTTTCTGTCTCCAGTCTGACTTAGGTAATTCGAGGGTATTAAAATTTTCCTATGGATTCTGTTTGTGCCTTTGAAGGTTCCACTGCTTAAACTTCTAGTTTGGTCTTGTAACTGGGAACCACTTCATCAAAGTGTTTCCTAAGATAGGACTAGGATACTCTCAGCCTCCAAGAGTATAAATGAGACCCCTTCCAGTTCCCATGTTTTCAATGACTCAAACTGTCTTGGTGAGCCACAGAATAGCACGGGTGTCTCTCATTATAAGCCTGAAGTTTAGCATTAGGCTCTTGGACCGTGCCTAGGAAGGTGGTGAAGAGCATAAAGTACCGTGCTGTCTGTGGCAGGGTCATGGCCCCAGAACTGCAACACGCAGGGGTGCCCCCGTAGGAAAGGCAAGAGTGGCTCATCCAGGCCCAGAGCCATCCTCTAACAGGAGCTGTCATCTGTGAGTCACAGCAAGGCTCGTGAGATAGGCAGGTGTGCCCTGTCACCAAGGTCTTCCCCAGAACTTCTGTAGTTGGATGGTGGTGATGTGGACAGCTGTACCTGGTGCCATTTTGAGCCTTTGATTACTTTTTTTGACAGTACAGGGAATGACATCTCTTCATACTCGGGGGGGAGCATGTACATCAGCACAGCTCTAGTTGACTTTTAGAGGTAGAGATGGAACTTCTTTGCAGAATTCCATTGGCCGGAAATAATTTATGTTTAGAGGAAAAATATCACTGAGTAAGCTAGGGTAAATGTTATTCATGCAGTCTGAATTAAAAGATAAGTGTATTCTAAACATTGTCTTTCTCACCAGCTCTGGACAGAATTACTGTCGCACCTCGTTGAAGCTCAGAATTTAATTTATCATTAAATTACCTAAACTTAGAAATAAAATCAGCAAAATCTTCAGGCTCCAAATTGCCAGCCATCTTTGCCTTTCATGCAGAGAAATTAACATTTCCTGCATTCCTTCAGACACATTCCCTCAGATTCTCAGCAGTATCATGGTACATGTATAGTGTCTCTTCTCTCTGCTTTTGTTTCATCATAGCCATGCTGGGAAGCATAGACAGGACTTAGTTAATGCTTCATATTATTATAATTCATGTGCTACTGTGGCTCTACTGTAGGTTTTCAGATAGGTGTTTATTTCTGGAAGAGACTATGGTCATGGGTAGTCTCTGTTACATTAGCAGAATGTTGCCAACGTGTTTACAGATTCAGAGAAAATATAGAAGGAAGGAATGCTAAAGATTCATCTAATCTAGCCAAAATATACTTACATGATTCCTTCCAAATGCTTCCCTGACTTGATCTTTAAGAAAAATTATACAAGCTTTCTAGACTTTACTACATATACAACTAAAAAATCCTAGAGCTTTCTGAATCTCCCTTGATGCAGTCTAAGGCTACAGTTTTTTCCTACCTTCCAAAGACCCTGCCTCCTCAAGGCAGCCTGCTAAGGATTTGAAGATTGCCATCATGTCTCCTCCAGTCTTCTTTTTCTCTAAACTAAACAAACCTGGTTACAAACTTTTCCCTGCAGGCCAGGTTTTCTAGATCTCTGACCGTTCTTTCTTAACTTCCATGTGGCCTTTTGGCTTGTCTGCTTTTCTACTTGAACTTCAGTGTCCAGTGAGGAACAAGGAAGGGCCAAGAAGTCCAACACAGACCATAGTAACACTAAGGAGAGCACAAGGGTTAGAGGAAAATATTATACTTTACTGGAAATCAGCTCAGAAGATAATGAAAATTAGATGGGTGAGAACTGGGAACTGAAAAGGATGAACCTAACCAATATGAGTCACCTCCTATTTGGTGATGCTGGAACAGATTCCTTTTTTTTGTGTGGCTTAAAGAAATCTGGTCACTTAAAGTAGTAGGGACTGAAACTGAACGGCTTGGGAAATATGAGACCAAAAGTGAAAGAGCAGAAAGTTACTTGGATTAAAAAAACCTGTGTGAATAGATCCCAGATCTTTTGCAAGTCTTAATGCTAATAAAAAGTGTGATTCCTTGTGTTCCTTTTCTAAAAGAGTTCTAGGTAGTGACATGGGCAGGAAATGTTTGATGAGCTGAAAATTTTTAATCAAGGAGGAGTTTCAGATGTGAAATCTGAGTGTTTGTGTTGGAAACCTGGGTTGTAGGGCTGATCTAGGTTATTACAGCGTATGGACTAGAAAGACCTCTTCCACACTGAACAAGTCAGCTGTAATCTTTTATGCTAACTGCAAAATCTCTTTTTTCTTTAGTCTTCAAACCCAGATTCATTCCTCAAAAACATTAGGTGAATTTCAAACAGTGAATACACTTGAGAGAATTCAACTGCAACAAACAAGCTGTCAGTGGAGAAATGGGCTGAATTTGGCAAATAGAGTATTTGCTGGATATCACTCACTTAGCTTTACAGGGGACTGGAAAGGACATGCCAAAACAGCTGTTCCTAGTCTTTGCACAAAAGATGTTTCCTTGAAGAAGGCATTAGGAGTCTCTTATTCTAGAGGAGAAAAGGCAAGGGAAAGGGAAAATTTACTGGTGATGAGCTCTGGCAATAGTGATGGGAGGGAAAAGGATATGGTGGTTAACAGAGGGACTGGAAGATGATAGGCAGGGAGAATGAGAGCAACAGATAGGAGTGGGAGACACCAGAGGGGGTGGGAAGCGTGGGGGAGGAGGTGAGGAAGTGAGCCAGAAGAAGACAGCGTGACTGTGTCTGATCTACACTGACGAGTACCAATGTTAACTGTCACCTCTCATCTCCAAACTAAATCACGCCTGGAATTGGAGGCAGCAAGGAGCTGATAGAGTCAGCCTTAGAGAGCCGACAAGTCAATCAGAGCGGAGACGCGTGGAGAGACACCGGCTTTATAGGGCTCGGTGCCTTCATTCATCGCCGGATTTACACCTGTCAGCCTCCCGCGGGGGGAGCGCACTGGGACTCACTTTGGCACCACTTAAAATGGGACAACAGACACATTACTGCAATCACCCTCTGCTTTCCTGTCCTCTGGAGGGTGTGTTTTATATTACAGGGAGCTCAGCTGCCTTTGTGAGTTGGATTTGAAGCTGAACACACCTCTTGCTATGCGGGAAGGGAACTGCCTCCATTTCGGCACCTGGAGGACTATTCCCCATGCAAACCTGCAATGCCTCAGACCAAAGAGGGGAGGAGGGCTTTTCAGGGCAGGGGCAGATGATGGGGTAACTGTTCACTAACCAAAATGCTTCAGGAACTATGTAGGCTGTGCAAACCTCATTGCCTGAGTCTGACATAATACCTATTAGAAGAGGTCAGTGGAGGCCAGAACAAGAGATCAGCGTTCCTGTCTTCTTCCCAGCTCTTCTCAAATACCTGCAGTGCTCCATAAAGACTCTCCTCTCCTTTCAAAAGAGTGCCCAGATCAGAACTCTTCCCTGCTGGCTAAATCCTGGGTACCAAAGCTTGTGATACAGGCTTTGAGCTGCCTGATCTCTTAATCCAGCTGTGTGTATTCATTTGAAACTGAAAGCAGCTCCTTTTTGTCGTCTGCTTCTCAGCATTAACTTCTCTTTGATGTAATTCTTGCTTCCGATGCTCTCTCCCTTCATGGGGAAGATTAGTGTGAAATTGGCCTGCTTCTCCAGAGACTGCAGTGTTAAGCCTTCAACACTTGGTCCTTATTGGAAATCCTTAACCCACACCGAGAAGAGGGGGAGGGAAAGAAAGTGTAAGAGTTCCAGATTTGACTCTGCCAGAGCTCTGATGCCTTCTTTCCCTCCAATGTTTTGGGAGTGGGGGGCATGGATGTTGAAGGACTTAAGGATGTTCTCTGAATGATCCATGTATTTTAAAGCAGGGACTAAGATGCCATCCTACCTGTTAGCCATATATCCTCTCGGCTTAAGAAGTGAGGATGCAGAGGTAATCAGAGGGAACTGTGAGCAGGCAAACAGTATGCCCAGATTGGTCAGAGTGACACGTTTTGGGAATTAAGCTGCAAAACTGTTGCTAGTCTGCTTCGAGGAAGTACACTTGGAGATGGATTTCCTACGCCCATGTGGTGGGCATGGAGGGCAAGACAGCGAATTTCTCTCTTGGATAGATGTGGTTGCAGGGTTGCCTTAGACTTCATCTGGAATTTTTTCCTCATGAGAAGACTGATGGGCTCAGTGGAGAGGGATTCAGTGAGTTCCAGTACTGCATTTCGACAAGTTGCTTGTGAGGGTTTCCCTTCCCTACAGTGACAGGACAACATTCCTTGTTCTCCCTTTCACCCTGCTTCTTGCTCCTTCCTCCGCCCATATGTCTGCTCTCTGCTTGTCTTCCATCATCCCACCATTACATGAACTTGTACTTTACTTCACCAACCACTTCAGTCAGCCCTTGGACCTGTGCCTGCTCTTTCCTCCTCCATCAGTCTCTTCTGCACTCACTGTTCCTCCTGGTGGCTCTTCCCTACTCCCCACACTCTGAAGCCCTGACTTTTGCTGCATTCCAGCTCCACTATCCCTTCCTGCTTGGTCCTGCTCCATTGCCCTCCCCACAAACACATGGTGCCATTATCTAAGGAAGGGCCTTGAGCACCCCCCTTGGTTTAGCCTTGTGCTTCCTCTTGCTTGGTCACCCCCCTCCCCTACCCAGGTCTGCAAATCACTCCTTCCCATGTCAGCCAGCAAATTGGTTTATCCTCCCCCCATCCCAGCTTTCATTACCTTGCCGAAATGAAGCGATATCTCCTCGGCGGAGGCTTCCCGTCGCTGCAGCCAGTACCCAAATCATGAGAGCTGGCATAATAAATGAAGACAAAGTGCCGGCGGCCCGGGCCATCTCTCCCACTGCGCCACTAGCCGCTGCCAGCTTCATTATTCGCTTAAGTTGCCGGAGAAAATTACTTAACCCTGACCCGTGTATTAGGGCCCTGTATTAATGCCGCGACAGGCGTCTCTTACAGCAAAGAACAATTTATTAGAGCCGAAACAGGCTGCTTTTCTCTGTCATTTTTCCAATCTGAGCTTTGAACACACATCATTAAACTTGTCTGACTCTCTCCCCTTCTCCATCATTCCTTTTTTATTTTTTTAAACAGAAAGTGCTGTAGAGAATAGAGATTGTTCTGAACTCACCGAGTGCCTTCGACTTTGCCCCCTCCTTTCTCCCATTACGCTCTTTCCTCCAAACACAGTCCATGTCTCCATCTCTCTCTGTCTAATTCACCCTTACTCTTCTGCCTTTGCAGTCACATATCTGTTTTTCAAACTCTTCTTCCCGAAATTCTCTCACTTTCTCTGCTTGCTTACCTGTCCCTCTTCGTATGGGTGTCATACTTACTTTCACTCCATAACTTTGGCTAATCTTGCTTCTTTCTCTGAGCCAAACTGGAAGAAATATGCATGTTCCCAATGTCCGAATAGGGTCTGTCCCACTTTGCCCTGCTCTGGGATTTCCTGGGATAGCAGAAATCATCAGAGCATGGAGTTGTCTTATGAACTAATTTTCAGTACTAGCAACCTCATCCCCTTCTCTCCAAGGGCTCACCTTACCATTGTTGGGGCCTCTACATCACGCAGCAGTCCCCAAGCAGTGCAAGCACCAGGAAGGGTTTCAGAGGACTGGTGGCAGCCGGGGAGCTTCCTTCTTGCTAAAATATTTCCAGATGCTTTGGTGGCATTCAGTTATGCTCTCTTCTTTAAAGCTGACTCTAGTCATTGAATTGACAGTGCACAGCTTTCAACTGGGATAGATTTAGCTGGAGGCTAACCATGCAATTTCTCCCCTTCTCTATTTTCTGATGGGCTACAGAGGGAGAGAGGCAGAGACAGAGAGGGAGATGAGAAGCAGCCATACAAGCTCTTCCTCAGACATCATTGCTGAAGCCTTGCAAAGCTGGTGGCAGAATACTGTCTAAGGAAGAAAGCAGATAGTAGCAGAGGGTTTTCAAATATCCGATCACTTTTTGTTTGAGATGCAAGGCCTAGACTTACCCACTTGAAGAGAACCTGGGCAATGTGAGTGCAAATGATAGCTCAGACTGAGTATCCAAAGCTGTATCCAGTTTATAGCAGTCTCAGTGGAGTTGCAGCTGTTTGAGGCTTGGTGAGAGGGCATTTGGGTTTAACTGCCAGGACTGAGTGCTTAGCCCCTGGGTCAGACTGCCTGTTGTGCTGCTGTAGTTCGTCTCCAGAGCCTCTCTGGCCAGAGGTCAGATTAGCTGAGGGGCTGGCATGGACTCTCTGTTGGCCTCATTACCAATTTCATCAGTCCAGAGCTACCTCTTAATAAAGAGGAAGATTCTATATGAATTCGTTTACTGGTGATACTAGAAACTTTAGGCTAAGCCTTCAGCATCATTAGAAGACATGACTAACCCAGAATTTCAAGACATGAGTTATTTATGACAAACATTCTTCTCCATTTCAACTTTACTGGTGATTTGCACAAAAACCCAGCAAGAAACGTACACTTTGAAGCCAGAATGATTTGTGAACCTCTGTATATTTAGCTTTTTTAAACAAAGATTTCTAACTCTGGTTCTAGACCTACTCTTAGCTGTCTGTTAATGATTTGCACATTGCCAACAATTTTCTCGTGGGAATAAGTGCATGAAGAGAACTTGCTAATGGTTGAATGGATCTTGGTGATCACCATGCTCTCCAGCTTTCTTTCCAAGAGACTGTATATTCCTGGACATGTCCCCTGTTTGTCAGCAATGAAACTCAATGCTAAATGGGAGGCCTTGCCTTATGTGGAGGGTCTGCTTCTCTCTGCTTCTGTCTGGATCGCCCTCAGAGCTGGAGATTACTAGAACTCAACATGTGGTCATGCATAGATGGGATTAAGCTAAGAAGGGGTAGGAGATCTGCCTGGTTTGGGAGTTGGGAGAGATTATTTGTGCTACTGTATGCAGAACTTTATACACTGCGGCAGTGATCACTTCTGTCTGCCTTCACAGTTTCCTGTGGGATCTAGGTGAGAAATATTTCTGGTTTTACATCAATTTATTTTGAGTTTTATGCTGGATTGAGTTTCCTGCAGCCTATAGAGTGGGACAATCTGCTCCTCATCTTGAACCTAGAGGAAAGGCTTTTGTCAAAGGAAGAGGAGAGTTCAGACCCCATAGATTTTTCAATCTGCAGCTGCTCAGTTGACACTTTGACTTCTCTGTTTCTGACTTTTCTCTCCCATATGGGCCTTGCCAAAGACCCTTTGTTATCTCAAAACCAGATTTTTGACAGCCTCAAGTACATTTTTGGCAATAGACTAACAATCAAAAAAAAAATCATTATAACTAAAGCATTAACTAATATTAACTATGGGAGTAATAGGTTATATTACTGTAATTTAGCAGAAATTATTATCTTCCTGTCCACTCTAAATTTTTCTGGGATACCAAAGTTTTATATTGAAAAAGGAATGAAAATTAAAGTAATGGCATTTTTTCATAGAATCCTTCACGTGCAGGGTGGGAGTTCAACTTTTTATCCTAGTCCCATCCCCTAGTGTTTATGTGGGCTGGATGAATTTTCAAGGCTGCTTACCTTCACAAAGAGGGAGAAAGTTATTTCTAGCAATGTCAGGAATCAAGGGGATTCTGTAGCTATTTGTCAGGGGAGTGATTGTGAGCTGAAGGACAGCAAATTCATGAGGACATAAACATGGTACATGAGATGGCTTGGGGGCTGGTGGGCTGTGTCACAGCAGTGATACCTCTAAAATAGAGGAAATACCTCAGGAGACACACACAGAAAGAGTGGTGCAAAAGTTGGATCACGGTACAGTCTGGGGCAGTTTTCCTCTCCTGGTACATAATTTCTATGTGTGATTTGGTCAGAGGTCCTAGCTTTTAGCCACCTGTTGAGGGATCAGCTAATGCGAGGCACTCTGAGTAGCCATACATTCCTTATGTAGCTGGGAGGGAGGCCAACACTTGGGCATCTTCTTTGGCCATCAGGGAAAGGCATTTAGGATGAGCTGTCAGCTGGGCCTTTGGGAGCTGAACAACTCCAGTGGGCTTTTGTTTAGAGTGTGCAGGCTCTGACACCACATAAAGCATCTCCTCAGCCACTAAGACTGCTGATCTGTGGAACTTCTTCATTGCGTTTTCCTCAGATGTGAATACAGGGTCAATGGGGCTGACATGGAGAAGAGGGGTGGAGAAGATGGCAAGGAGGGTGAGAAGGGATGGTTGGTTGGTGCAGCTGCCCTTCTGCTGGGAGTCCCTCCCGAATTCCCTGCCACTCTGCTGCTTAGCCTGATAGCTCCTCCAAGTTCTCTAATCACCCTCTTGCTGTAATGAGCCTCTCATCTCACAGATGGAAATCAGGGTATTTGGTTATGAAAGGGACACTGTTAATAACACGATCTCTCTCTTCCCCATTCCATCCTCCACTCCCCCCATCAACCCCCCCTTCCAGTTCTCCACACAATTCTCTCAATTAACGATAGGCAGAAATTAATTTTTCCCCTGGACTGAAACAATTGCTTGGCGGAGGATTGCCAGCTCGGCTCCAGATAGGGACCTTTCCCAGCAGAGCCCAGAGAAAGGAGGAGAGACCGAGGCGATAAGCAAGGCCCTATCAGCAGCCACAGGACGCAGTAATACAAATGTTATCCTTAGAAATGTATTTAAAGAGGATATGTTTATAATTCGAAGGGGATTGTCAGGACTGCTCCCCTCCCCCTCCCCACAGATCCCTGCTGCTGCGTTCTTCCTCGCAGCGAAGTGCTCTCAAACCTCCGAATGGCTTCGCAATGTCAGCACCCCAGGCTCCCCCAGCCACAGGTATGAGGTAGGAGAAGGGGGTGCCTGGGTGCAGTGCTGGGAATGGCTGTGGAAGGCCACGGCACCCAGCAGGCAAAAGCCAGGAAAGACAGCGAGCAGGATCTTTTCCAGGGGCAGGGGCTTGCAGCAGTTCTACTGGGGTTTTGAGCAACAAGAGGCGAAGAGTCGACAAATACAAATACGCTGTGCTGAAAGAATGCAGTAGTAGAGGAATGAACAAGTGCACGAAGATAAGGGAGGCAAGCCCTAGTTGCAGGCTGGTCTGGAGGGCAGGGAGAGGTTAAGTACAGCCTGGGGCAGGGATCCAGTTGCTGTTGCACGTGACTCAGAAAATGCTGTCCTCTTGGTTGCTTTCTGAAACTACACATTGATGGATCCCATATGTAAAACACCTCCATGTCTAAAAGAGAAGCCATCTGGCCCAGCCCAACCTATGGATGCCAGCCGACAAGCGTGCTCCTGGCTGAAGCACCCAGCCCAGTTCACACACCCATGGAGCAGAGCACCTTCACCTTCCCCTCAAAAAGGGAATGACAGTGCACTCAATAAGGCCTCCTGGCAACCCCTGCCTGCCCACTTCATGCAGGTTTGTGACACGCTCCGCAGCTCTATATGAGAACTGCTGCTCTTCTGTGTACCAGTTGATCCCACTGAAACAAACAGGCAGATAATTGTAAGACACAAGGACAACAGGAGAGGAACGGACAAGAGAGGCCATAAAGGACTTCCCAGAAGCAAAACCTGCAATCATTATAACTGCAAAAGACATAATTCCAGCCTCCTCGAGGCTTTACCTGTCCTTGCAGGTGATCCCCACACTTGGCTGTGCTTTGAGACCTATAGATTTTGAAACACTGCTTGTTCTTGCTGAGGGCAAGCTAGCACTCAGTTCCTGCCCAACCACATTAACATCCACAATGCTCCAGCCCTCACCAGTGTCACTGGTACCACTGCCTGCTCTCTGCTGCCATGGCAAATGCACTTCTTTTCTGAACATTGGAGCATCCTCAGGGGATTTAGTCAGGTCCCTGGGGCTGGCTGGTAGACTGCTAAGTGCCCCTCTGGGTACAGTCTCTAAGGCCACTGTTTTTACACCAGCAATGGCAGGTAGACAGGCACTCCAGTAAGAACCTAGATCATTCCAGTCCTACAGAAGTCCTTGATCAACTGGAAAATAAAGCAAAATTATAAAATAAAACATGCTAGATAAGAGATGAGTAGCTTCATGACCAGACTTTCTGTTGCAAGATTAGGGGAATCCTGTAATTTTTTTAGTGGTTCTTTAGTTCCTGCCTTCTTGCCGTCTGTTTCTCTTTTTATTTAGTTCTTGCTTTCAAGTTACAGCATTAACATCCTTCTTGCTGTCCTTTCCATGGAAGAATCCAAGTAAAGCTGATTTCATTTTATTAATTTCTTTCTGGAGGAACTCTGCATCTGTGGCACCTTGTCTCTCACCTGTCACAGTAATAATCCTGTTTGTTTTATGTTGCCTCGCACCTATATTTAGTGTACTCTTCACAGCAATCAGGAGTTTGACTTGGCCATCTCAGCAGGAGTGGCACCTTGTCACAAGCCCCAGCACTGTATCCTGCACATGGTAATTGCTCAGCCAACTGCTAGCAGTGATGGAGTCCCCATGGATCCTCACAGAGGTAGGATCTGCATCGCTATTCAGTGCTCAGCACACAGTACTGGAAGGAGGGTTCATACACACCAGGTTCCACAAACCTTCTGGCTCCCCTCACTTCAGCTCACTCTGTCTCCACCATGCAGACTTTGTCCATCCACTGCCACATGTGTGAAGGCAGGCACCAGTCCCAGAAGGCCCAGAACATCTTCTGGGGCAGCAAGGGTGGAGGAGGATTTGGTAGACCCTACTGGCCTTTCAGTGCAGGGGAGCAGTGTTAGACCAGAGAAGATCCGATTCAATGAGTCTGAAGAAAAGACACATATTTTAAAATACATAATCAATTTGTTGCTGTACAGTGTGAAAACTTCTTTCTTTTGCTGGGTGCAAGTGAAGCCTTTTGGCCTCATGTATAGGTGCTGCGGGAAAACAATAAAACCTAAAATCCGGGTCACATTTCATAGGACTAGGCTGACTCACTGCAAGATTAAAATACAACTTTTACAGACAAGCCAGCCCCATTTTCTGTATTGCTTCACATTCACAGCAAGAAAGTTCTTTCAGACACCTCTGTGAAGTGTATTAAGGACACTGGAAATTAAGCACAGGCCTGTCAAAGGATGTTGAAATATAGGCCATCCCTAATCATTGGAACTATCAGGAATCCATAAAGTCCACATTAAATGGATACCGAAGATGCTGGCAGCTGATTATATAAGTGTAGGGCTGAGTTTCACTGCACCCTCAAAGACACTTGGGAACCAGAGCATATTAGGGAAACAGCACCTGATGCTTGTAGAATATAACTAGAAATAAACTGCCCCTGTCTGTTCCATGACTTCTGTCAAGAGCCCTGATGTTGGGCCAAAAGCAAGAGCTTTGACTGTAGAGAAAAAAGTATTTACTGCCGTGGTCTGTAAAAGAATGCAGACTGGATATTTGCCCTGCAAATAGCACCAAAGAAGCATCAAAGAAGAGAAAACACCCAATTTCCTTTTTTTTTTTTTCTGCTCTCTCTCCATGCCTGCCCTGACTTCCTCAGCAGCTTGGTTTCTCCACCCGTTCTCAGTGCTGCCAAACAACAGCCTCAGATCAGCACACAGTGATATTGGTGGTGTTGGTGATATTGGTGTGTCACAGGAGCATGTGGTGACTCATTTTTACAGGCCCATGGGAGTCATTAATTTGAACTGTTACTGGCTTCTTTGGCAACACCCATGGAACAATATGGGAATGTGAAGCTAGGATATGACCCACTCTGTGAGGGAAGGACACAGAGCTGTCTCTGCAATCAACTGATTTGCTTGATCTTCTGCATTGAAGTTCCTGAGCTCTCCGCATGTCATTTGTTCCCTTCCCTCAGCATTTCTCACTGTTGCTGAACTGATAATCCTCAGTGATGTTGTGGAGTCACCTATTCTGGTGACAGTGGAATTCTTCCCTTTTTCCATCATATTTGGTATATTCAATAAAATATTCTTGATTGGTCCACCACTAAAGCTATCACTAGATTAGTTGCAAGGTTTTTGCTAGCTGGGGTTTGCATGAACCCAGTGGTACGAAACACGAGGAAAAGATGAGCTCTGTAAGTGTGTTTGGATTGTCCTCCCTGGCTATGGTGCTGGTATTGACTGATTGTTGCCTCACACACATAGCCAGAGCCTCCATGAGAGCCTCCTCCTCCTCCTTGCCAGTTTTCACCCAGCTTCTGTCACTGGGCTGCCCATGCTGAGCCAGCCTGGCATTGGCCACCTCACACAAATGTCCACATTGGTGGACTGGTACCTCCAGATGGGAGCAATCCAAGGCAGACTGTACCAGTTCCCGGGGAGAAGTTCCTAGAAGTGTCTTGACAGGTGTAGAGCCTCCCAGATGCCGTTTCTGTCACTTTCAGGTGCTGTTTAAGCTTGGACTTGGGAAACTGGGCTTTGAAGGCATCTGAGGGAGCATTCTTCCAAGACAAGTAGACACAGCCGGTTAGTCACACCAAGATGCTGGTGAGTGTTTGGCAAAGATGCACAGAGAAGGTCTCTCCCTCTGGCCAAAGTACACCTATTTCTGGTGTAAGGACTGGATCTCTGAGAGAGGGTACATCCCACCACACCCACACAGCTGGACCAAACTGACAGCCCAAGATTTTCCAGTGGGCAGCTTGCAACTTGACAGCCAAAGTCTTGAGAAACTCCTTCCGGGTGGTGGGGCGGGAGGGAAGCGTGGCAGTACAGCCTTGTCCACCGTGTACCTCTCCCTCCCTCGCTCCCTCCCTCCCTTTCAGCCCTGTCCTTTCTCAATACCCAGGAAAGATTAACTCCTCTTCACACACCAGAGAAAGTTATTATCATTAATGAAGAATTAAAAGAGAGTGATTAATAAAGGGCCCCTTATCTGGCCATGAGGAGGAGGCTGGACAATGGAAGGAAGATGGAGAAAATGAAAAACAATAAATACGAAGCGTAAAAGGAGGCGAGCAGTGCTCCCACTTGTTAGATCGCAGCTGCATCTCCTGAGGGGGGAAGGCTCCAAATTGCTAATTACTGCCTCTGAAAAGACCTCGCTCTGATATGTTTTCTGCTGAAAGGTTCCCATTAATGAAGCAGCGATGATGCCGTTTCCCTTTGACTTGCCTTCAATTCCCTCCCTGAGCTTCCTCCCAAGCCGGGAACAATGAGGCCCTGGGAGCTGGCGGCTCCCACAGGCCTCTCGGAGACTAGGCCGGGGGCAGCCGAGTGAGGGGAGCCGAGCCGGCTGTGAAATATGGAGGGGGGAGATAAGGCAAAGACAGAGGAAAGAGGCTCACTCCCAGGAGCCCAGGGAAAATTTGCAGTTATTATGAAGGAGATGAGACAGATTAAAAGCCCTTGTGTTCTGCGCTGCCCTTTTATTTAGTGGCTTCATCTCTGAGATGAAAGAAGTTGGAAATGACTTTCTCCGCATTTTGCTGCAAGAAGCTTCACGGCACATTTTTTGACTTTATTCCTCCCTTTGTCTCTTGTCCCCTTTCTGTCTCTTTTTCCTTTTAACCCCTGGAAGGTTTTGCTGAGAAGTGCCATGGGACTAGGCAGAGCATTTGCTGGGGTAGAGCAATGACCCTGCTGCTCCCCCCATCCTACTGGGCTGTATGGCTCCTGCTGCCCACCGGGGAGGGAGCTGGGCCAAGGCACTGCCGTGACGAGCGGAAAGCATCCAGCCAAGCTTCCTTTCCTGCTTGCCTCAGATATGTCCCTCACCACTAACACACCCTCTCCTGCCTCCAGGCCCAGCAGCAGTTCAGCACAGGTGACCGCAGCCTCTGGGCAGGAAAAAACCACGTCCTTACAAAGCCCAGGGATGGGTAACAATCCATGTGGGATAGGAGTGCTGAACATTTTGTATCCCTGGAGCATTTAATGAGCAAAACTAGTGCTGGGAAGTTGGGCCAGTTCCCATTCAGGAAAACTACAAAGTGCACAGAGAGTAAACAATTTGCCAAGGATGTGGGATGAAGTTGAATGCAGGCAAGGATTCAAAATTTACTGTTGCTGAGCCATCTCAGGGTGAACATTGTAAGACTGGACAGAAATACCATAAACTGCTCAAAACCAGATTATCCCAACTGCCTCATTATATTTCTTGAACTCTTATTCCAAATTTGCTGATTTTTCCCCATACACATCACTGCCCCTTTGTGGCACCCTTTTAGTTATTGAGACTCTTGCAATTGCAAGAGCACTTTCACCCTGTCTATTATTTTTGCCCTATCTCTCTCACAGAAAACCAACCCTGTGTGCCAGTATGTCTTTACTCAGGCCAAATGCTGATAACATCTGCAGAAATTTGGGTTTGAGTGTTGAATGTGGAAAAAAAGAATGGAAAGGTGAAGTACAATTTATATCAGTTTCAAAACCTTTTGTTGACCTGCAGAAATGGCAGAGAAATAGTTGGGAAATAAGGGGAAAATAAGAGAAATTCGAGTGGGCATCTGCTGCCATGTCCCGAGGACATCTGAATACAGGAATTCTTGTACACAATTGTTTGTCTGGTTTGTTATCCTGCCTGAAAAGGCAGCCAGTATCGAGTGCTTAGAATGAAGGGGTAAGAAGCTCTGAAGTGGATATTTACAGAAGAACCTTCCCATCAGGGGAGTTTCTCTCTAACCCAGACATTTGTAGCTGTTTTCTATCCTGAAGCATGAAAAAGGATTGCAGCGGTGAAACAGGATTAGATTTTAGGAGGGATTTGCTCTCAGATCTGAGAGCAAAAAGAAAACCCCTGTATTGGAAATAGGAAACTGGCAGGGAAAACAAAATTCTGCTAGCAAGTAAGGTGAGTTACTGCTCCAGAAAGGGTTAAAAAGACAAAAGGACGGAATTTTACAGACAAATGGGTGCGCATAAAGTAAATTTAATCAAGTGAGCTATTGGAAATCGGATAAAAAATATCTACCTAATGACTTCTTTTCTTCTTTCAATATTTCTTTTCCAAGGAAATAATAGAGAACTACAAGGAAATGAAAATGTTAACATGACAGCACAGACTGACATAAAGGACCGCTTAGATAAACAGCGTGAAGAAAGTTCAGCAAAGCTCAACGAAGCTTGTCCTATTGGGGTGTAACAATCAATGGCAAACTCAAGGATTCAGTTATTTTTGAAGTATCTTGACAAACTAGGGAGGGTGCCAGAGGACTGGGGAAGAGCAAACACAGCGCCGGTCTTGTGCGGTGGGAGCAGGGAGGCAGCAGTGATCTTGGCAAATATCACTCTTTCAGAGTAACTTCTGTTCCTGGCAACGTGAGGGAATAAATAGAAATGGAGGGGGGGGGGGGGAGAAATAAAAATACGAAAGATAAGAAATCTGTGAGCAATAAGCAGCAATATATATTTATAGAGAATAAATCACATCAAAATTATTCTGATTACTTTCTATTTATTAAATTTACAATTACAGCGAAGAGAATACCTCAAACCTACGATAGATATGGACTTTGGCAAAACTTTTGATATGCTGCATTGTAAAACTTTACTTGAAAAACTAACCAGTATTGGCTTGAATGTGAATGCATCTACCTGGGTGAAGAAAATCCCAAACACACTTCTGAAGAAACCCCCCCCAAAAACCCAACCCAAACCAAACCCAAACAAAGAAAAAACCCCCCCAAACCCACCCCAGCCCCCATCCAAAACCAAACAAAGAACAAACAACAAAACAACCCCCCCCCAAAAAACAAAATAACGACAACTACAACAAAAAACAACCCAAAACCCACAAAACCCCAGGAAAAAAAAAATTCCTGAAAACAGAACAAAACAAGCCGATGAAAAAACCCCACTCAAAACCCCCTGAAGAAGCATCATGAAAGCTGAGAAATAAAACGGAATGTTACGCAAAACTGGATGGTGGCAAGTTCACACCTAGCTTTATTCTGATGGCTGCTGGTGATGAGTAAAACGGGATGATAGGAAAAGAGATGCAAGCCTTAAGGAGACGGGAGTAGCACTCTTGAGGTTTAATTTAGAATGTACACAACTAGAGCGGCAGCAACGAAATGGAAGAGTTTGAGTACCAAGTTTATTTGTTAAAAATGTAAAAATAAACCCAGCAGCTAAAGTTTACGCATGTGGCAAGGGTTGCCCCGCTGGCAGCTAAGAGGGATCGGTAATGGCTCCACTGGCGGCACCAGCCACAGCGTTAACACACCGAGACGCAAGGAGCTGCGCTGCGGGCCGCGCTCGGAGACGGCCCGGAATCGGAGGCGGGCCGGGCTCGGAGGCGGGCCGGGCTCGGAGACGGCCCGGAATCGGAGGCGGGCCGGGCTCGGAGGCGGGCCGGGCTCGGAGACGGCCCGGAATCGGAGGCGGGCCGGGCTCGGAGGCGGGCCGGGCTCGGAGACGGCCCGGAATCGGAGGCGGGCCGGGCTCGGAGGCGGGCCGGGCTCGGAGACGGCCCGGAATCGGAGGCGGGCCGGGCTCGGAGGCGGGCCNCGGGTGTCGGGCAGAAGCAGCGGCGTCTCCCCAGAGGAGGGAGTCGGTGCGGCCGGGTCGCTGAGGACTAAGGGAGGCGGCCTGCGGCAGTGGGTAGTTCACCGGGCTGGGGGTGCGGGTGTTTCTGAGCGCGGTGGGGAGAGGAATCGCGCGCGTGCATGGCACAGGTAGGGAGAGGGGTGCTGTGAGGTGAGGGGTTTGGCCAGGACTTTGGCATTGGCACACTGGCGGCTCTGAGGCGTAGGGGTGGTATTTTTCGGCGGTAGGAGTTGGGGCTTGGTCTCCTACACCCCCTTGTAAGGAGCCCAGGGTCCTGCGTGCCTTGCTTTGCTGCTGAAGTGATGCTGTCTTGCAAACTACCTGTTTTACCATCTGTTTTACTCCCAGCTTTGCTGCTTCTCTACTTTTTTGGAAGACTCAATCTGTTTGTCAAGCAAGCTGACCTTTCTCTGTGGCTTACTGATGCCGGGTAGCAAAAACTAGTTGCAGGCTTCCGTACCCTTTGGGATGTGTAATTGAGCATGCTGCTTCAGCACAAAAGATGAACCTTAAGGCCTTTTCAGAGAGAGAGCACTCGACCCAACTGCTGCAGTAGAGAGATCTGTGCCACCATGGCTAGAAGAGAGATTTAACCCTTGCAAAAAGAAGAAGTGAGTGTTAGCCCAGGAAGTGGCAGTTGTCCTGCATTGGGTCCTCCCAGGTAACCCCAAAGTAAGCGTCTAACTCCGTTAATGTTACAAAGGCTATAGCATACTACAGTCCAGTGATGTGTTGGTAGCAATATTTATGTCTGGTGCTAATTGCTGTCATTTTCAGTAGGCATTGCCAATGGATGAACTGGTGCATGACTTGGCCTCAGCTTTAGAGCAGACTTCAGAACAAAACAAACTGGATGAGCTATGGGAAGAGATGGCTCTAAGCCCACGGCAGCAGCGGCGTCAGCTTCGCAAGAGACGGGGTCGTAAACGACGCTCAGACTTCACGCATCAGGCGGAACATGCCTGCTGCTACAGCGAGGCCTCAGAGTCAAGCTTGGACGAAGCTGTCAAGGATTGCCGTGAGGTGCTGACAGCTAATTTCAGTGACTCTGATGACATGGCAGTGGTCAAACGACATCCAGCTCTTAGTGCCACCCTGAGGAGCAAGCAACACTTGTGGCATGAGTCAGACTCCTTTACAGAGAACGCGCCCTGTCGACCTCTCAGGCGCCGACGGAAAGTCAAACGTGTGACATCGGAGGTGGCTGCCAGTCTCCAGCAAAAGCTCAGGGTGTCAGAGTGGAACTATGAGAGGGGCTGCAGGTTCAAGTCAGCCAAGAAACAGCGTCTTTCACGCTGGAAAGAGAACGCCCCTTGGACATCATCCAGTCATGGCCTTTGCGAGTCAGGCGAGAACAGGCCCTTCCTCAGCAACGGGGGAAGGAAGGAGCGGATGGAGTGTGAAGCTGATGATCAGAAACAGGGCTCAGATGAAAACATGTCAGAATGGTGAGATCTCGGTTTCTTCCCTGTGCTAGTCAGATGGCCGCCTTGCTTGCAGCTGCTTGTAGATGCTGTGCCTTGCTTTTTGAAGTTCTTAAATTCAGTGCTGCTCTCTTTTTTGAAGATGAGAAATACCTCAGCTGCTTCTAAACTGTAGATTTTTTCCAAGTCTTTCCTGTCAGTACTGTATGATGACCCAGAATGCTTCCTTGAAAAGCTGGCAAGCTGGTAGGTTTCTGGCTCCTGTTACACAAGGAGTCCTCTGAAATGTCTCTGGCCTTGCAGCTCCAACGTGGCATACCTGTGGCCAATGGTTTGGAGAGTAAACCCACAGCTTGTTCTTGTCTTGCATGATTGATATGAACGGATCTCAATTTCTTGTTTTCAGCATTTACTGTAAGCAGTAGTAGATAACAGATCAGATCTTCCATCATTACTGCTAGCCCTCTCAGCAGGTACTGTGTGAACCTCAGTCTAACCTTGCTTGCAGTTCTACATTTCTGCTCTTGATCTGATCCTGAAAGCCTAGCTATGGGGAGAATGTGGTGAGACGATGGAGAAGTTGAGTGGAACTTATGTTACTTACAGGATAAGCTTGTGCAAACAGTGGAGTCTGATGTCCTGGTGTCCAGTTTTGGAGAACTGTGATGAATTTGTGTGAGAATCACATACAAGGGATTAAAATGAGACATTTAAATGTCATGGTCTGAATTTGTGTTGCCCCTGGGAACTTTTTTCCCCAAGTGTGACTTTTATTCTCTCTGTTGAAGGTTTGGGATCATAAAACTGCTTCTGTCTGAAGAGATTTTTCAGGTTAGAAAAGAGGCAACTGCTAAGAATCAAATGGAGGAGATTTCTTAATGAATGGCATACAAAAAGCAAATGTGATTGCTAATTTTCTAATTATCACTGTGTAAGAACAGCAGACATTGAGGAGACATTTAAAACAAACAAACAAAAAGTTTCCTTTTTGTGAAGCATGAGGTTTGGAACTCTACTGCGGGACATTTTAGAAGTCAAAATTTAAATTTGTTCAAAAGGGAGAATGTGGAGCATAGATACATCAGGGGCTGTTAAACATTACAGCTCGGATGAAAGATCCCGCTCAGGAAGTCCCTAAATTGCTAGAGGAATATACAGAGGAGTCTGCGTTTGTCATGTTCTCGTGTTCTTTTTTTCAAGCACTGTAATAGTCACTATCAGAGGAGAGTAGATTTGGAAAGTCTAACTCTTTGATACAGTATGATTCTTCATATGTTGAGGTTTATTTAAGTGTTGTGACAGTCTAGCTCCTGCAGTTTGTCAGAGTGGATGGGTGGCACTCCATTATTATGGCTTTGAGGATAATAGCTGGAAGTGCAAACTTCTCAGTGGTGTTTTCCTGGGACCCTGTGAAAAGCTTAGGTTATAGTAAGTCCTCACTGTGGTTCAGGCAACCACTATTGCATTTTTACTGGGTCAGTTGTGATTTGTAGCATGTAACTCTTACAGTGTGGTCACTTTTTTCTTTTAAGAGCGGCTGTTGTTGCTAAAAAGTGAGTGCTGAGTGGGGCTTTACAAGAAATTTGTGGATGGAAACTTTTTGTTAGTAGTTGTTAAAGCAGTTTTATCTTCTCAGAGCTGTCTGCTAGTAGTCCAGGAAAAGAAGTGTGCTAAGTAGCTCCTGAATAGTGCATGTCAGTGGTGATGGACCGAGAGATACCCTTACTAGATGTGGCAGTGATGGACAGTGTTCCTTGAGTTGGTTTTTTTATCACCAGTCAGAGTCTGTTCCATCATGTCAGACTTGAACTTAAACCAGCAGGCTTTCATCCAGCCTTTATTTGTGCCAGTCTTGGAAAGAGTAAATAAAGAGCTAAGTCCAGACTGTTACTTGAGGACCATGCTGCGAGATGGCTTTGTTCTGTCTCAGTTGTCCCTTGCTCTCAGACTAATTATTGTGCAAGTGTATGCATCAAATGACACTTACCATCTGCTGCCAAATCCTTGGGATTCTCTCTGGAAAGCTAGTGCTTAGAATATTTGACCTCTCTAGCACCGCATGTGTGATCTGTGCTGTGACTCACTAGGGAGGGCCACAGTTGGAGGGAGGAATACATAGAGGCCTCTTCACTGTGGAGTATCCCTCACAGCAGTGAAGGATCATGCTTTGGTCTCCTCTGCTCTAAATATGGCACTTTGCTGCTAGCAGCACAGTGAGACTGGCTGTGTTTGCCTCATTCCCACTGTGCTCTAGCTGTTTTTTCTGGTGCAGCAAGAGAAGTACTTTTCACAGGTGTATGACAAGGGCATATCCTGAGGAAGGGAGAGGAAATTGGATGCCTATGAGAGCAAATGGTGTGGTTGTCATCACAAGCTGATGGGAAGAAAGGTGACTGATGCTGCCTGTGGGACTTGGAAGCAGTCTGTGGTGATTTGGAGATTTACAAAACTTTCATACTGAACTGGTTCCACTACTGTTCACTCCTCTAGCAGTAGGGAATGTGACAAAACAAAATGGGTTTTCAGGCAAACTAAGTTATGTATTCAGTATTTTTTTTTTTTTTAATATTCTTTCTCCTCCCCTACACTGGCGATTGCTTTGGTTTGTTATGCAGGAATGAATCTGTAAGTGCCAAAATATCCAGTATCCTCTGCTTTCTATAATAAGTCTGGTCAAAGACCTGTTTATTCAGTTGATAAACTCCCATCCACTGAGAATGTCTTGGATATGAGTTCTTAACGAGGAGATGGATTTTTTTTCTAGTTTGCTTGTGGGACTATGCCCAGTCCTTTCCTGGAGGAAGATGAGCTGCAGGTTCTAAGTGTGCATGAAATGAAATCTTTGAAATTGTTTGCCAAACATGGCAAAAGGTGAATATAAATTGAGAGAAGGATGGATGTGCAGGAACACAATAAGGAAATGATGATGGTTCTGAATTGGGTAATGACACGACCCAATGCCTGATCTATAAATAACTGTGGAAACAACGAAGGAAGCAAGTGGTTTTTAAGCAGTCATTTGTATATTTGTACAAAGGTGACAATTAGCTGCTAAGACTGTTAGAAATAGCATGCCTTTCTGTCCCTCAATGTTTTGAGACTCCCAGCAGCCATAATAAAACAAAGGCAAATTATATATTGAGTGCTGAAGTTTTTTCTCTTGTTGGTCTAAGCTGAGTACTTTGAGAACGGTCTGGATTTGTTTTGAGGACAGAACAAACCATAGCATGAGAGCTGTCTGAAAAATCTCTCTGAGTGCTTTGTTTACTTGTGAAAGATATGCAGTTGGTCTCATCTGTTTTCAAGTACCAAAACTCTTACTGTGACTTTTTCAAACCTGGGATTCTACTGACCCACCGATGCCATGAGGTTTCACTGGTTTAATGCTGATGTGTTTGTTGTGGTTTAACCTGGATAGGCAGCTCAGCTCCACACAGCTGCCTGCTCACTCCCCTGCAGGCATAAGGGAGGAAAAAGGGAAGAGTAGAAGTGAGAAAACTCTCAGCTTTAGGTAAAAACTATGTGTGCAAGCAAAGCAAAATAAGGAATTCACTACTTCCTATCAGCAGGTAGGTGTTCTATTATCTCCAGGAATGCAGAACTCCATCATTTGTAACATTCTGTGGGAACACAAGGACCACGACTCCAAATGTCCCTGGCTTCGTTCTTCTTTTTCCCAGCTTCTATTGCTAAATGCTATGAGATTATATGATTGTAGGGTATTGCTGTGGTCAGTCAGGGTCAGTTGTCCAGCCTGTGTACCCTCCCATCTTCTTGTGCACCCCCAGCCTGCTCACTGGCAGGGCAGTGTGAGGAATAGAGACAGCCTTTGCACTGTGTAAGTACTGCTCAGCAATAACTCAAACATCCCTGTGTTATCAACACCGGTCACAAATCAAAAACATAGAACCAAAGTGCTACTATGGGAAAAATTTAACTCTCTACCAGCCTAAACCAGTACAATGTTCTGGCCTGAGAATGTGACCATCGCTCATCCTGAATGTGCAGTTAAGTTGCTTTACCCTTTGGAAGGGAGCTGCTTTGATGACACTCTGCAGTTGCATTCATGACTCTGGCTAAGCTGATGAATTGGAGGCTAGTCTCTCCATTAAAAAAAAAAAAAAAATTTAAAAAAAATTCCTCTCTCTTGGAAGGCAAGTGACAAAGACAGAGTGTTCCACTTCCCCTCCTTCTCCAGCCCAGCCTGACCTTCTGCAGCCCCTCGGTGCCTCTTGTTTTCTTATTTTTATAGGAAATCAATATCCCTCCTGACACAAACAATAGCTCAGGCAAAAGAATAAATGGGGGAAACCTGAGATCTCTGTCCATCACCTCTCAGTTTAACTCTCCCAAACTATTTAATTATAAGCATGCTTTGCTCCAGGTGTTTGCGACACTGAAATTGCTAAATGAGGACCATTTTAACCAAAGATTGGGTGATCAATAACACTCTATAGCAGTAGCTTGTCGGATCAATAGCATTCATTATTTCATGGTTAAGGTAAGTAGCCTCCTTTGCAAGTGGAGGTCATTAATCAGTGCTTACTGGACCTGCAGAAAGGCCTGCATAGGAGTCTAGTTTGTGTTCAGCCCTGCAGTGTAAAAGGGGTGGTGATGAGGGTGAAATCCCTGAAAGTTTGTTCCTGGAAAACACTGGCAGTGATGCTTATCAGTGCTCTCAGTGCAACAGGATGCTTAAAGTACTGTTAATATGACCTGGAATCTTGTCAATGCTTTTTCCTTTCTCAGGCACCTGTCCTCTGAGGATGCTAAAACCTTTATGAAGCAGTCACTTGGTCCTTGCATCTGCAGCTTGTGACGATTGTTTATCCAAGCTATCAAAAGGGAAAGCAGGCACGCTAAGAGATTGGCCCAGGGTCATACAGTGAGTTGGTAGGAGAGCTTGGGATGAAACGATTAATTCTTGGTTCCCAGTGCTTGGCCTTAATTGCTGTGGTGTATATGTGGGAGGATGAATGCATGGCCAAGCTTTGTAATGAATTAATTTGGAATTTGATATTAACTTACATGCTGGAAGTTGGGAATGATGTACAGATTGTTCATCTTTTAAGTATAAATGGCCTTCATACAGTGATGAAGATGCAGAGTTTTAGATATTCAGCATGATGAGTTGACTTGGCTGTACTTTAGAGTGAATTTTCTAAGAGCAATAATATGCTCACAAAACAGGGTTTTATTCTGTGCCTGCAGTTCTTTGGAGTTTTGTATTTTGTGGTCCCTCATCCTTCAACTATGTAAATCAAGAGGGGTTTCCAGTTGATACTGGTCTCTAGTATGATCCAATTTCCCTGGAAAAGAGGCATCCAGAGGTACTTTCAAACAGCATTCCCTGACTGCAGACTGATTCTAGTGCTGACTTACACCTGATGTTC
Source organism: Chaetops frenatus (assembly GCA_013400775.1). Taxonomy (NCBI): domain Eukaryota; kingdom Metazoa; phylum Chordata; class Aves; order Passeriformes; family Picathartidae; genus Chaetops; species Chaetops frenatus. Next base: position 293,706 of record VZTR01006541.1, on the reverse strand, counting down.
ACATCTAAGGTCTTAGGGAGCAGGCAGTTTCTGCTTGTCCTAGTATCTCTCAGCTAGATCGGAGGAAGTATTGCCTGAATTGTCCAAGGAATGATTTCATGTCAGCATTAAAGCCTTCAGATGCTTGGGATTGATATGAACATGTACTTCTACAAATACTCACCCAGCTTTGCAGTCAATGAATGGCTTTCTACACATTAATTTCTAGCTTTATTCTTTTGTTCAAGAATGAAATCTCCTCTACCTGCTTCAGCAAATGCGAAGCATGCTATAACAAGGTTGCATTCAGCAGCAGTAAGTCATGCTGTGCTAAGGTATTTAGCTGGAGAGTTGTAAGTGTCGCAGGTGCTCTTTACTCTGTATAAAATAAAAGTTCCGGGGGTGGTGGGGGGAGGCTGTTTGTAACGTTTTTGAGGAAAAGGAATCTGAAGTAGAAAACTTCAGAGGGATTTCAGTAGCTGTTAAGTGACCCAAGGACAGAGTTTTTAACTGCGCTTTATTTCCTGGTGAGTATTCCAGACGATGTCATAGTTAGGTTATTAATTCTAGTACCCGAGGCAAATGACATTTTATTAATTACTTCTTGAAAACTTAGAACTAACCTAGATGCAGGAGTCTACTCTTTTTCCAGTGATGCAGCATTGATAGGTTTTAACAGAAAGCAGTTACGTTCTGTTCTAGGGCCAGTCACGTATCTGAAATTCAGTTTTTGTGAGACATTTTGGTCTTGGAGAAGCTAGTAAAATGTAGGTGTAGTAGAGTGGTTTTTGTGCCGTGCCTGTTGCAATTGTAACCATGGGTTCTTTTCTCTGTTTTTGTTTCAGTGAAACCAGCAGTGTATGCAGCAGCAGCGATACTGGCCTGTTTACCAACGATGAAGGCCGCCAAGGTAACAAGTGTCCTGTGATTTTCCTCACGTGCTGCTGGGGAGTTTCCTACTTTCTGTACAAATGCAAAGAGATCTATGTTTGAAGAGAGACAGTGAGGGAAGTGTGTGAGGAAAAAACAGTGGCAGGGAGCGGCTAGAAGTTAAGAAATGAGATGAGGGCTACAAATATATGATTTTCATAATAGTACGCTTTTCCTGCTGAAATACTTTGTGTATCAGATCCATAATATTTGCAATATATGAAGCTATTGTTGTAGAAAGGCACAGACATACAAGAGGAATTTGAGAACTCTTCATATTAAAAGAGCACAATATGTGATTTTTTTCTGTAGATCTTTTAAGAGTTGTCTACATACCATTAGTATCTAAATCTGTTAGTTGTTTTCTCTATGGGCAGGAAGAGAAGATGGGAAAAAAAATTAATACTGACAAGTCACCTAACAGACTGTGCTAAGATGATGATAATATGTAATAGGTTTTATTTCTTTAAATATGTGTTCCTCCCTTGCTCTTGTGTGCATGAGTTGAACATGGTATTTTCAATGCCTGTTGTAGAAATGGTTTCTTAGGAGTTTTGAGTGTGAAATGCAATCTGGTTTTATTTATCAACTGACAGCACAGTGTCCAGTTGGTGTGGGATACAGCAGAAGTAAGGGTGAAGCAGGCTATAGTAGGCACATAGGCATTAAGGACTGTTATATTTGGAACATGTGGAATGTGACCCTAGAGACCTGCAATTCTGTGCACTCTGATTCTGTCACATTTCACCAGATAAGATTTGGATGAGATCTCTTCTGGGAGTGTATGAGTGCTAAAGGCAGTAGCACTGCTAGCTCAGTAGGATATGCTGCTTCCTCTAGCTTGTTAGTGGCCCAGGTGCCTGTGTGAGGCAACACAATGATTGCAAACATGCTTAGGTGTTTTCTGATGATATTTTAGGCTGTAGGACCAATCTGTAGTGATCTTAGGGGAGTGTAATACTTGTCTTAATAGCAGGGATTTCAAATATCAGCTTTGACCTCTGCTGAAAAATAACTGTTTCCAAACTCTGGTTCTTCAAAGGCTACTGAAAGGTAGAATATTTTGCCCTCTCTTTTTACTGATGATTGTTCAAGGGGAGCTGAAATTAGTGAGCATTTGTACATCACATGATGAAGCAGAGTGGTGACTGAAGTGTTTTACTTCATCACCTGAGACAAGATTGATGGAGACTGAGTAGTGTATATATATACTTGTCTATATGCTTGCCCTATATACTTGCCCTGATTTTATACCCTGTTTTAGACATTCATTTTTGGCTGCTACTAGAAGTAGGATGCTCAATATACAGGAACATGTAGAAAGATGACTTAGATAAATTAATAAAGTCCAATTACAGCCTTCCCTGTCTAGGTACTAGATGAGGTCTGCCATCCTTGTCATCAGATCTCTCTCTGTTCAAACAGTTTATACTGTAATAGTTTTCTGGCCAAGATGTTTTAGCTTACAGTTATGCTAAAAGGGTTAAAAATATTGTTGCACTTTCAGACTAAATTAAAAAAAATCTCCTTTGCCTTTTTTTTTTTCTTGACAATTCCAAGTCATAAAGTAAATAAAAAACCAGCAACTTTCCATGTCAGTGAGATGGAGAGAGCACAAAATTTTTTTTTTTTTGGTCATAGATCATCACCTTAGAAATAGTTTTCCAGCACAATTCCAAGCTGTATAACGGGAAATTTAAGCTGACAGCATTCTTAAATAAAAGCAGTTTTTTTCCGTCCTTCTTTTGAGGTTACATCATGTAATATTTGTGCTGTTGCTAATTAAATAAATTGTCTTCGCAACTGCACGTACCAGCACACTTGTGTGAGAAGAGAAATATCCTAGTTCATAATTTGATTGTAAGGTGGGGTTTTTTTTGATTTATATTTGTTACATGCATTGCAATCTCTTACAATGAAAATTACTGGAGTATTAGCATATGATACTGATTATTAAGGTTTGTCTTGTGAAAATAGTGATTTGAGGTATGACAGGGCACTATGCTTATAGACCCAGATTTCTAGAAATAGTTTTGTGCAAATTATGACCTCTTAGAACTACTATCCAATGTTACTTAGTTTTAATTTACTGTGAAAGATCTAACTGGTAGGTCAAATTGATACATAACAGAAAAAACAATGTCAGAGCTTTGGGATAAAGTATTCTGGGTATCCCACCTCTTGCTGATCGGAGTTGGTTTTGTGTGTTGCTCCTTGTGTTATGAGCATGATTGCAGCATTCTCACTAGGATGAGTTTCTTTAACTTTCTTGTATTTTTTTTCTTTTTTTTTTTTTTTTTTTTTCAGCAAGGTGTGTGAGTAGGCATAATGGACTTTGGTCAGGAATAATATAACTCAGTGAGGGAAGGAGAGTAAGTGGGGGATGCTTGACTTGAGACTTAGGGAAAATTCTCTTTTCCCTACCATTAAGGCAGATGTGTTAGTTTTTTAAGGCAACATGAAGCACCTTGCAATTACATGGAAGTGTTTGTGAGTTAGGCTACTGAAATGCTACATGTGCCAGGTTCTTTGCCCTCCTCCTGCTTTTTTTTCACACACTGCTCATGTGCTACTGCTGTCAGGGAATTTCTGGCCAGACAGATTTACTATGAACGGTGTCTGATGCAGTTCAGTTTTAGACTGCAGCTGCATTAACTACAGTGACCCATCTCCATGGAGACTTTGGTCATGACTTCTGTTGCTGCTGCTTTAGTTTTGCAGAGGGTTTGTAGTTCTGAGAGATTCTAAGAAATTTTGATTAAGAGCAACTCACGGCATGGTCAGTACTTACACTCAGAGTGACCATTTCTGATAGTTATGTGTTCTTGTCTTACTTGCTGCCTTAGGAGACAAGGGGTCTTTCTTAACAGTATGTTTCTTTTGCTTACTCTGTGAGCCTGGTCTCCCCCTCTTGTGAAGTCTCTCCCATGACAGCCTGTAACATGTGCCGAATGATTGGCCTCTACCGGTATCGCAGTAATTACTTCAGAGAAAGAGTTCTGCATAAGACATCACACAACGTTGAACTAAGGTTGATGAGATGCAGTAGCAACAGAGTGCTAAACCTGCCCTAGGCAGGTCTATAAAGAGGCTTTGTTCTACAGGGAAATTCTGGAGACTGATGAGTTGGATAGTTTAAAGCATTTAGTGAGGCCCCATAGTTACCGAGGATCATTGAGACAGAGTACAAATATAAGGCTCTTAAAGAATGAATTCCTAATGAGACTTCAGCTGTTTCACATTCAGATATGCCTACTTGTAGTATTTTGAGGGATTGTCACAGGGCACGTTTATGTTGTTTATGGCTGATCCATCCTATTTCTTTAGGAGATGATGAGCAAAGTGATTGGTTTTATGAAGGAGAATGTGTTCCAGGATTCACTGTCCCCAACCTTCTTCCCAAGTGGGGAGCTGATCACCGTTCCGAAGTGGAGAGGATTGACTCAGGCCTGGACAAGCTCTCTGTTTCCACCTTCCTTTTGCCCTCACGGCCAGCTCAGAGAGGTGAGGTCCATAAGGAATTGTGCTTGAGAACGTTTCATGTGATGGCAAGAGCAGATTCTGTTCATAGGTGTGGCATTTAAGCTAGTATTGGTGATCTGTTTTGGTTTTTTTTTTTAAGATACAATTAATAAAAAGCTGCGCTATTGGAGAGATGACTGAAATAGTCATACCAGCTGCCCACTGGCAGTCTTCCTATTTTTTAAAAGTAAGGATTTTATTTGATTTGTGAATAAATTGGCATATCTACATCTTCGAGACTGAAAAACAAGAGACAGAGGATCTGATTTGATTACTGAACTAAGGGGTTTTCCTGGTGACTGTGTCAGGAAGAATCTTCTGTGTTCATTGCTCAGTTTTTCTGCATTTGGTTTTCAGGATTTCATGCTCGCCTGAATCGCCTTCCAGGCGCTGCTGCCCGTTGTCTCCGTAAAGGTCGGAGGAGGCTGGTTGGCAAGGTATGGCCTTTTGAAAGATTGTAGTTTTGTACTTCAGATTCTGATCAGTCCTGAAGTACTATTCTAAGCTACCATGTAAATTGTTTTCTGCAGAAAGCGGTCCCTATATTTTTTGTTTCATGTATTGTTTGATTTGTTTAACTGCTTTGACTGTCAGAAGATGATTGAGTGACTAAGTGGATTTTAAGGCACATTGGGAGTGGCAAAGACAGCTGATCAGCACTAAAAGCAGTATAAAAGGAGGCCTGAAGAAGAATGACAGGGAGCATAAATATCAAGAAGATTTAGGCGGAATGTAGGGGAAAATGATGATGGCATGAGACTTGTGCATGCTCATCTGAGACTACAAGGGCAGAGAGGTGCCCCAAAGGTGAAGGAAGGCCAAATTTTATGTAGGGAAGAAGACTGATATGAATGGCCATAAAGGAAGGTGGTTGTAGCAGTTGCATTTTTAGTGGGAAGACAGGAGAATAAAAAGGTATATGCAGTAAATGCAGACAAAGCTGCCCAAAGCTATTGACTAGTTTTATTATATGTAGGGCAAACACCAATCAAAGTATCAGTCCTTTTTCTGACAGAACAATACTTTGCAGATGTCTGTCTAAAAGAGAGGGATACACCTGGTTGGGTCTGCATCATGGAGTATTTCATGCTGCTGTTTGTCATAAAAGATGATTCTGAGAAGGAAAGTGTTGGCTGTGTTTGGTTTTTCTTTTTATTGTGATGTGCTATGTGCTTTTGAGAACACTGGCATAAGTTCTGAGCTGGCTGGCTGTAGACTGCTACCAAGGTGTGTTAGAGGGGCCTGGAGTCTACAGGAGTGTGACAGCTGCCTTCTGTTCAGTCATACTTGAAAGATCCTTGTCTGCCCCTTCTTTCTTCCACTCACCTTGCTTAATTGTAACCAGCATTCAGAATATGAATCCTCAGCTGGCAAGAAACTGACTTTAGGTAGGGTTCCTGAGGCCACCTGCAAGTGACTGGGCCTGGCGGCACACCTCTAATGATCCAAATGAGAAGGATAATATTTACTTGTTTAATTCATCTTCATCACCTTAAAGGGATCTTTGTCATTTGCAGCGGAGGTCACTGCTCCCCCTTCCCCATCTCTCTCGAAACTGTAATCATAAATAATGAGTTTCATTCAGAGCTCCCCGCCAGCGAGCTGCTAATTACCAAAAGTACGGCTTGTAATTTTCACAGTAATAAACCGTAAATTTAAACATTATGGCACTTTAAGTTAATAATTTTCCTACTGTAACAAATAGCCCATCTTTCACCCCTGCTGCTAGAACTGCCCCAAACTTTAAATGTGTTTTGCCTATGTACCTGGCACAAAGGAGCCTTACCTGTGAGAGACTTTTGCCCTCATCTTCAGCCCCTTGCTGAAACTTCTTTCTTGGAGGCAGTTGCTATGCAGATGTGAACAGCTGGTGCTTCAGGCTGTGTGTGTACGTGTATGCCAGTATCAAGGACATACACAGGGCAGTGTCTTGCAGGAAGCAGCATTCTCCCAGAGCAAGTCCTTGCTCCTAGGACCTACCTTTTCTGTAGTTGCTAGAGGTCCTGCTGCTGAATTGCTGCTTTCAGAAAGGGCAAAAGCATCATGCTTATTTTATTCATTGGTGGCTAGTGAATCCCCACTGTTAGTGGAATAGTCTAGTGTCTTATCTCAGCCTGTTTCTAGCCCAACTGACCCCAGCAGTGTGGAAAGAAGCACTTCCCAGCCATCTCCCCTGCTCTCATGCATCCTTGTGCTGCATACTTTGTTCTAGTCCAGCCCCTGGTGTGCCCCTCTGCAAGCAAATATCATCACTAAAAATAAAAAACAACCCTCATAAATAAAACGGAATTATTTTCTGCCATTCTAATTCGTTAAATCATCTCAGGTGGAGTTCTAAAAGGAAGGAGTGAACATGTTTAGCTCAGAGTGGGCTGGCAAGGAAAGGATGTGACCCAGGGGAGTGAGATTTGTTCTTACTGGCAGCAGCAAGCTATTCTCTGCTCACTGAGTTTGCAACCTTTTGCCTCTGTCTTTGTGTTTCAGGAGACCTCCATGAGCACTCTGGGCACCGAGAGGCTAGGTCATATTGTCAGTGATCCACGCCAGAAAGAGTAAGGCCCTTAACAGCTGTTGTATAGAGCTTTGGGAGGGGTAGAAGAACTATAGGGTCCTCTTCCCTTCCGGGGCTGAAGGACATGAAGAGCTGGGTGGACACTTAAGCATAACCTGTGGAATGGGAGACAGTATTCTACTGGTGGCTTTTCTGTTCTCTTACTCGCAATTGCTAACTTCCCCTTTGTTTTATATGTATGTTTATATGAGGCTGCCCCAGTGTGTGGACACTACTCAAATGCCCTTTTTTTGCAGTCAGTTTTTTTTTTTAACCTCCCTTATAATGTGCCATTGGAATAACTCCAGATCTTTTGGACATTAGGAGAAGACTGAGCCTCATATGTTCATTTTTTATAATGTTTCTTTGTGAAGCCACACTATGGGCACATACGCAGACTGCAGAAATGATGCTGACAAGGCAGCTGTGAAATTACTTTTTCTTTTTTTGGTGTTATGTCTCCTTCCCCAGTTAGTGTATTTAAATTGTAGTCAGCACTGGAAATAGTGATGGTGCTTATCCTTTGGCATCTCCTTAATGCTATTCTGGGGAATGGGTAGGTAAGGATAACATGTCTTGACTGTAGTGCAGTGGGTTTAACCTTCATCAGCTGTTGATACTTAATTTTCTTCCTTGGCTCTGAAATTTGTTGTTTTTAATATGACTCCTGATGATGTTTAATCTTTTTCCTTCTCCCTCCATCTTTGTTCTTCCCTTCCCCTTCTCTTCTTACCCCCACCCTCCTTTTTTTTCCCCCCATGTTTGTTCCTTGGCATTGCTCCCACCTCTGCCTCCTTCCAGTTTTTGGTTACCATCTGCAGGGAAGAGAGATCGCAACCAGGTAAGGTGGCTCTGCTTTTCCTTTTTTATTTTCTTGATTTCCTTCTCTCTAGAAAGAATACAATGCTGGCTTCTGATTTCCCACACACTGTGGCCTGTGCACATGAGGTAAGGCAGTCCCATCCCTTCTCATTTTGTTAACTGATGTCTTCTGGGCGTTGAACACAACCCATTTCTCAAGTGCTGTATTGTCTATTTAAACTGAATAGCTCAGGAACTCCTTTTATTTATCTCCTTGTTTCAGGTTATTGTAGGCCTTCCTTTCTGACAGTGAGTGGGAGGGAAAATGTGTCTTGACAGGAGGAGCTTTGGCCTCTCAAAATTCCATAAGAATTGGAACATTTTTCTCTTTAAATACTTTGTTTTGCCTTGTTTGGCTCAGGCTTCTACCTGATAGTCTTATCCACAGAGAAGGGAAAAAATGGTGAGCTTAAATTATGTAGGTAAATAGCAGCTGTAACAGGAAAATGTAAGAGGTGATAAACAAGAGAAATAGGCATTCTTGTAACTGAAAATCTTGTGTGTACACTTTTATATTCTCCAGTATGTCTTTCTTAGCTTCAGTGCTAGGAGTTTTTTTTAACTTTAAGATATAAAAGCTCAGGTTCTTAATAGCAAAGAGCAGAAAAAACACTCTTCCATTTGAGCAGTCATGTTGTAACAGTGCTCCTGGCCATGCACACTCCTTTCTATTCCTATGTGAGTTGTTTTATGGTTGGTGAGCAGTAGGACTGAATGTTTTTTGCCTTTCAGGTGACTAAAAATGTGTATATGGCAGGAAATAATTTCCAAGCCTTTGTGCAATTGTGTGTTTTCCATTAATGACAACATTTTAGAGATTGCTTTTATATTGCTAAACATAAGAGTAACTACATAAGCTTTGAAATGACCAGAAAGAATTAATTTTGTTTTCTTAAATGAACTTGAATCAGGCATTCCAGTAACAGAAGGTTCCTGCTGATTCTCCCTAATGTAAAGTTGCAGTGTTACTTCACTGACAGTAAATGAGCAGTCCCACCTAAGGAGGAGCTCCCTGATAGCAGCAGCTTTGTGTTGCATCTTCTTTGTCAGAAAGGTGGAGGGTAAAGGCCTAGTACTGAGTTCTGAAGTTGCAGATAGCTTGCATGATGAGTCCTGCCACAGGTGTGGATTGTTCCTTTGTCCTTATTTAAAAATGCAGCAGTAATTCCAGTAGTACAAGAAAAGTGTTCTGGAGATTGGTGCAGCACTTTGCAAAGCAGTTGGAAATTCATTTCCTGCTTGAGATGTGAATTTATTTATAAATAAAGAGGAAATGCCACATGTAAGTATAAAGCAGGTACCCCCAGAGTAACTACCAGTCTTAAGCCTCTATTTACATATTGAGCAAAGTTTGTTCCATGCATTGATTGACCAGATTATTACATTTCTGTCGTGACCATTAAAAATCCTGAGCATTGCATCTTCTACAACAAGCTGTCTTGTGCAGATTTGATGCCCTCAAGATTTGTCTAGTGCATGTCTAATGGAGTATCTTAGATTAGCCTGACCATGCATAGTTTCAAAAATTTGTTTTAAGCAGTTTGCAAAGACCGTTTGTGAGGTTGGTGGGGAGTGGAAAGAGCAACTCGTTTTCCATGGAACAAATTGAGTGCTCATTGTGAACTTAACCTGGTGGATCTGAGTCTTCTAGAGGTCTGTTTCAGGGATGTACACAACCCTTGGGAATACAGGAACTGCTCTGTGGAAAGTTCTGTGCTTGCAAAATTCATAACAGTGACTTTTTTCTCTACAATTTGAAGGTAGACAAGAGGCTCTCTGAAAGAGAAGCAGATTTTTTTTCTCATGGCATGCAGTAATAGAACACTTGTGTTCCTAGTCAACTAGCATTTTTAATAATACAAGTTGGAAGAGGAGGGTGCTGAGGCTGTCTGTTGTGAGAAGGTGGTTATGAGATTTGCTGTTTCACCCTTTGTGCTAGCCTTTTGTCTGAAGTGAGAGTCTGTTCTCATCTAGTCTTACCCCTTGAGGTGCCAGAAAGGTCTCCTTATACTGTGTAAACAGCTAAAAAAAAAGATCTGAGGAGCTTTATCTGGATACTATTTCTTTTCTTGCTTTGCTTAAATAAAATCTCTTGACTTTCCAGTTCAATCCATTATCTCCTCTGTACTCTCTGGATGTGCTTGCTGATGCTTCCCACCGAAGATGCTCACCAGCACGCTGCACTGCCAGGTAACTCCCTTGCTCTGCTCTTTTGGGGTTGTCTTACTTCCTTCTCCTGGATATCTTCAGTGGTACTGTGTGATCTGAACACTACTCACAGACCTGTAACTCAACACACTTTTCCCTGAGAAGCCCGTGTTCAAGCGTAGCACAAAACGTAGCAATGCAGTTTTTATTTGAGAGTCTCAATAAACTGTGTGCTTACAGTATATGAAACAGTATATGACAGACAGGCAGAATATATTGTTCCTTTAGAAATAACTGCAATCTGTTCTGAAATGTGCAATGAGTTGCTGCAAGTCTGTTTTATAGGTACAAATGGACATAGTATCATTGCCCACTATTAAAATTGGAACAAGATGAGAGGGAAAATGCTGACAAACTGGTGTGGATGACATGCTGAAACATTTTGGTATCCTAGGTGTCTAAAATAGACCCTCTGAGCAGATGAAGAACTCACCTGAGGTGACCTCTAATGGCTTGATACCTCTCTATAGCAATAGCTGAAATTTAGATCTGGTTTGGCCAGATGTTAGGTATATTTGAGTCTGCATAGTTCGGGCTAATATACTATTCAGGCACCTTCTGCTGACTAATCCTAAATGAAATTCAAGTGTTGGCCTTAGAGGTGACTCCTGTTTTTGTTCTGCAGGTGACTGTCTAAAAAGGTAAGGTGCCCTTGAGCTCTTTCCCTGTGCAAGTAGACAAAGCCTTGCTTTGGACACAATTCTGCTTATGTGCTTGTACCAGGGACCCAATCTGAAAGAAATGTCTGGACTTTCAGCTTCATGGCTTTCTTTCCCTTGTTAATTAGCAAATAGAGCATGAAAAATGTACTGAGGTTGTATGTGTCTGAACAGAAGCTTGGCACCCACCCAGCAAAGCCTCTCTTCCCACTGGCTTCTGCAGTGGGAATTTTGCAATGTCGCACCATGACCTCATGCTGCTGTAGCCAGCATCTTAAAGCTGGAAAAGGGGAGGGAGGAAGAAATCAGCTCTTAAATGTTCAACTGAATGAGAATAAAAAGTATTCAGAAGATTATGCATCAGCAAATTGATTCCTTTCTGCACTTCTGCCCCACTCTGGGGATGTTTTCTGCCTGTGAAGCAAGAAGATTGAATGATCTCTTCATTTTCAGCTAGGATAACCTGTCTTGTGCCTCCAGTGTTTTCACTTGGTGCTTTATAGAAGTTTGTCTTCCAGAAAGGTGAGCTGGACAAATCCTGCTTGCAAATTCAAACTGGGCAAAATCTCTACCTGTATGATGGTCAGCAAAGGCCCTTTCCAAAGCTCTTTGCAGCTGATTTCTAAACCTGGAGAGATTGTGTTTGCTAGATTTTTCTGGGTGTATAGTCTAGTTAACCAGTTAATGTATTTGTTTTGTTCCTTCCTCTAATGAACAGATGGCTGGTGTTCTGACAAACATAATCACTGATGAATTGCTACTGGGTTGACAGAGAAATTGTACCATCCCAGATGCAGTTGTGTTTTTAAATGCCTGGAGTTTGAGGAAATAGTTCCTATTTTAGTGTGAAGTGTGCTCAAGAACCTTTATAGGAGAAAGAAATATGAAAAGAATGAATGTGTTTTGTGGCCCCAGGTATGTGGCAAAGGTTGAACTCTTTGGTACAAGGAGCTTGCTGGTAAGGGCACAGAAAGAAGTTGTTCTTCTGAGAAACATTTTCTTGATAGTAATTGTTCTTTAGCTTCACATGCCAGGCATACTAGTTAGTAGCCCATTTTCTTACAGAAGGTTCAGGTGATCTCTGTAAGCTCAGATAAGCTATTGCCCCAGTTAACATCTCCTGCTTTTGCCATATATGTTATCAATTTCAGTAGTTTGTGCTTTAGGAAGCTTCTAACAACTTGCACCTAGTCCTGGAGAAATTCTACTCCAGAATTTGCCAGAATGGGATGTGTGTGTGTGGGAAGCAAATCCTCTGGAATAATATGAAACATATTAGAAAAGAAATGGTCTTGATGTTGTGACCATCCAGTTTCTTCAACCTGATGCCTGCTGTGCCATGCAAAATCACCTTTCTCTGCTTTGTTTCTGCTATCACGAAGTGTGTCCAGTGGAGTGTATTTATCAAGTGGAGTCTTCTCTCTGCTGTGGAACTGTTTTCTTTGTTTTGCTGGTGGATTTTGGTACAGTTCATCTGGAAGACTGGTAACCCAGTACTTTTATTTAAGCAGACCTGAAGGCCAGAATACTGAGTGCAGCTGAGGATTGAGAAAGCACCTCCTCCTTGACACTGACAAGCCTATGTGGAAGGTTCCTTGGGAAGTCTTATTTGAAAGACTGTATAAATCGTACACCACCTTTCTTGATTTATGTCTGTGATGAGAAGAGCTTTCATTCAAAGTGTATGCACAGCACTGGGAATTTCACACCCGTCATTAGAAGCAGTTTTGTGTGTGTGGTGACTGTTATCATTAGTGGCATAATTTTATTTTGTGAAGCAAGGAGAGTTTTCTGCTTTCTTGCAGTCCTCCCAAGGGATGGCTGGTGTATTAATTTGCTGTATTGCCTCCTGGCTGTTCCCAGACTGTTTTTCCTCTTCATCATGGAATTTTTAATGGCCCTGCTGCCTCTCGGGAGGCATGCAAGGAAGAGTACCTCAGGGATCTCTTCTTTTTTCACATGCCTATAATTACTCTCCTTTAAGAGCACAAAACGTTTGCTAATCATGTCTTGTCTGTTAAGGTTTCGACTTCATGATTCAGACTGCTAAAAGCAAGCAAGTAGAGACTTACATGGGCTACTCAAGGGATCTTTCCCTCTTTCCCCTCTGCCTGTTTGCCTCTCTGGGAGGAGTGGTCTGAACAGAATTTTGTTGTTGAGCTCCTTCTACTTAAGAGAATTTTGTATAGGCTGGAGTTGAATATCTTATTAGGTGTTGGTTATTCTGTAGCTGAGAAGATGTTGTAGGTTGTTGGTTGATGAAATTTTATTCCTTCGAGGCAGGGTAAGAGTTTCAGAAGAGCCTAGAACCAAAGTTCCCTTTAATTTGAATAACAGGCAGAATAAGATAGGAAGGTAGAAGATAAATTGTCTCTAATGCCATTTATTATTTGCCTTGAAAATAGGATTATGAGTGAAAAAAAGCAATTAGATGGTCCCACTGGAGGTCACAGGAAAAGTGGACCTTGGATGGCAGGTAGATGTTGAAGGTGGAGACAGGTAAAGAAAATTGCTTTGTGTGTACTCTGTTAATACTAACTGAATATCTAGAGTTTAATCTGATTTAGAAGTAAGTCTGTCATGGTGCCTGGAACATGGGATGAAGATGTAGAGGGGTGAGTGATCGTCTCCTGATTTACTGCTGGTTGCCCCATACCCTGGGTTTGGTGGTGCTGTTAAATTGAATAGACTTGAAAGTCTCAAATTCTAGTTCCAGCTCTAGAAATACTCTTGTTAAAGTAAATCTTGTTCTGTCATTTCTGTATCTGGGCACAGAGATCTTGATATTTCTGCCTCTTACCCAGGCATGTGGAAATACAGGGATTGCCTGCAGTGTCAGGCCTTTTCTGAGGCAGCCGAAGGACTGAACAGATGTCCATAATTTCATACTTTCCCACTTGACCAGGACAGTATCCAGTTCATTTTAGGCAACCTTTCTCCCTATTTTTTTTACTCTTTTTCCATTTAGCTGGAAGATTTTCATGTCTTTCTTTGCTAAAGCCAGCTAATATTCCAGTTGGGAATATAACCGAATTCTTCTGACAGGCATGCAATGAACAGCAGCTATCAACCTAGTGGCACATGCAGTCGACTGAGGCCTAATATTCCCATTTTGATGAATCCTAATTCTCTGGAGTGAAAAATAAATTCCCCTTGGCTTCAGAAATTTTTTAACTCGCTATTTCAAATCCGTGTACTCAGCAGATCTGGCAAATAGTAGGAGTCTTCCTGGCACAGATATAGTGTGATGCGGTGTGAAAATTTGGAATGTAATATATGGGATCACATCATCTCTGCTTAGAGTGCTTACATGGAAAACAAGAAGAAGATGCATTCACTTACATTTGCCACATGCCACTCTCGGAATGGAATTGCCACATCATTATAATGCTTACTTGGGGAACAGACTGCTGCCGTTGAAGATCTATGAGATTTGGATGATTGAAGAAATGAGCTGACCTATTAGAGATTTTGGAATCTGAAAATGTGCTCTAGAAGCCTTCCCAAGAGGCTCTGCAGGGCATAGGAGACTGCTGTGCATCGGGAGTATCTGCACTGGGATGTGATAGCAAGAGCCACTTGCTCGTGTGGGAGCTTTGTGTGCTGATAGGATGAGCAACTTGTATTGATTTACACATGTCATGTGCAGATCAGACTGGTGCCCAGCTGGCTCTGTAGTCAAAGAGGAGCAAGAATTCTGCTTTTACTATTAATTTTGTGAAGCCACCATCCACAGCCTCAGGTAACACCTCAGGGCTTAGAGAAAGAGCCTTTCATTTGGTTTGTGTTTGCTCTGAATAGAGCATCACAACAGCAACAGCCGGGTTGTGTGGCGTTTTAGTAGCACTATCTTTGTTAAAAGGCAGCCTCTATTCATCCACTTTAACATGAGGATAATAACATCCCTTGTTTTTGTAGTAGTAGACTAATGACTGCCTCTCACTTTCACTGCATAATCCGTGTGCTTTGCTTCTGCTAAGGACAGGGTTAGAATAAAGAGTGTAAGCAGACGAGCTGGATGGTGTGAGATGACAGCGAGAGGCATACACCCACAAGTGTGCAATGTGTGCCTCCTGCCTCCAAGAAGGCCATAGGCTGTCACCTTCAGCTCTGTACGGCCTTTTCAGAGACCTTTGTTGCAAGATTGAACTGGTTTTTACCCTGAATTTTAAAAGAGTGGACTTCATTCTACAATTTAGGCTTCACAGACAGTGAGGTTTTCAGGGGCCTGATGCTGTTCAGTAAGGTCCTTTGTGGGCTGGTGTCTGCTCGTGCACTGTATTGTCTCCCACAGATTGTATTGCCAATCCTAATTTTCTGTTGAAATACTGTGGTAGATGTAAAATAGTGGCAAGCTCCAGTGCACAGTCATCTCAAAGTGTAGAAGTGAGATGGGAATCCTGTGTGTGCAATTAAGGGTCATTAAAAAGCATGTAAATAAAGTCATAGAATAAATATGTGGAAAAGAAATGAAAGGAAGCATTACTTCTGACACATTAAAGCCTACCGTGAATTTCATCTTTCTGCATAACAAAGCCTGTTTTTTCTCTAGCATGACCTGCATGCAGAACTGGGTTCCGTAAGTTCTATGTTAAAAACAAAAGGCAATTCTGTATTTCCTGAATATATCCTTTAGTTTGTGATTACAAAAAATATTGTCGCTGTCAAAAGGATGCTATAGACTTTTCATATTGTTGAAAGCCATTTTTCCTATACAAGTGTAATTTTTCATTCACTAACTCTTGGCAGTGACTGCTGTGTGAGTTGAATATATTGCAGCGAACAAAACAGCCACATTTCGGATCCTGATGTGTTTCTCTGTGTTCTCCTTTTTCTCTTCCAGGGTTAGAATTTCAGTCACCTCTAGATTGTAAACTACGTTTTCATGTTAGTCTCTGATCACCTGGCAGATGCACCTGTGACTAAGCACTGTGACTTTAGTTTTTTTTTCTTATGATCAAGCTGTCATACTCCAAAAGAAACCAGGGAATTATTTTCTCATTAGTGTTTATGCAACATTGAAGAATGCAGGGAGGCCTAGCAAAAGAGATTGAAGGCTAGTAAGGACAGTGTTAAGTCCTATTCTAGTTTGTAAGTTTAGGCCCAGATCTTCCATCTCACAAAGTTCTGGTCTCAAACTTCTTCACAGAGGGGGCTGTGACAATGCACAAATATGCATTTTCTGTCAGCCTTTCCTGTTCTGGTCTGCTTTAGAGTAATTTTTAACTGTTCAGAAGAGTTGTTACAATTCAGCTTTGAAAGGAGAACTAATTCATCATTGCAACTTATCAGTGATATTTTCATGTTTTATAGTTCAGCCTATCCACTGTTATGTTGGGTGCTGTGCATATCCATGACTTGATTTTCCTAGTGGTGGTGGTGTTTCTAGGAGTCTATAGGAGTGTCCTGTTAAACTGGGATTCACTAATTCTATTATCTCACTGATAATAGATCTGCATGCAAGCTAGTGATTAGAATTTTACATTGAAAAGTGTGATATCTACCAAAAATGTGCATATTTCATAAGCTATACCTCAGACATCCTTTCTGCCCATGTCTTAATGAGGACTATCATCCCTGAATGCAGTCTTCTGCTCTTCTCTCTCCCAAGGTACTTACCACCTGGAGATTCCCTGCACGCAGATTTATGGTGCCCGTAAAGTGCACCAGCCACTTGAAATGACACTTTTACCACTGGCTCAGTCAGAGCCAGTGAGTAATCAATAGGTTCCTGATTTACTAACTGAAGTGTGGGTGATCAATAAGGGATAAACCTGAATGAAAAACATGTGGCAGAGACAATTTATGACCTCTCAGCCTTCATATCTTAGAGGCAGGACTACTAGATACAGCTTTCTTGCTAGGAGTCTTCCACTGAAATATGGTTTGCCTTTACTTCCACTACATAAAGGCATTTTGAGATTCTTCCGTTTTCATTTTTCTTTTTTTTACCCCTCGTGTAATCATCAGGTAAGGGTAGATGTTTGACTATGTAGCTGAAAGCCAGGAGCTCTTATGCAAAATCTAGCTGTAACATTTGTGAACTGGGAAAAATTGCATAAAGTCTCTTGGAAATGATAGTGCATACTTCTTTCCTAGTCCACAGTGATTCTTCACCAAGGATCAGCTGGTTAATGTTGGTGTAAATTCATAAAATTAAAAAGGGAACATTGTAAAATTATTTTTGTTGTTATTGTCATATTATTTAAAATTAGTTGGGTTATTGTCTATAATTATGTAGTCTTGCAGTTAGCAATCTAATACTGTGTCACTGATGCAAAAAAAAAACAACAAACCTGAATCTTTTCTTCAGGCTATGTGTGTTTGGATGCTTCAAATTACATGGTTACAGCAATGTTAAAAGCAAGTATAGCCACTGTTATAGTCATGTACAAAAGCAGCTTTTAGCATACACGAAGTTACTTAGAGGTGAGTCACTTCAGTGTGCAAACGTGAGATTTGAATGTGCATGCTATAAGTGCACCAGTATTTTTAAAAACTTTTCACCTCCAGGGATGGTTTCTCTAACCAGCTCCCCGGGCAGTTCATTCTAATGCTTGACAACCCTTTCCTTGAAGAAAGTCCTGCTGATATCCAACCTGAGCCTTCCCTGGTGCAGTATGAGACTATGTCCTCTCATTCTTTTGCCAGTTGGTTTGGGAGAAGAGACCGACCCCCACCTGGCTGCACCCTCCTTTCAGGTAGTTGTAGAGAGCAGTAAGGTTTTCCCTGAGCTTCCCTTCCCCCAGGCTAAACAACCCCAGCCAGCTTCCTCAGCTCCTCCTCAGGGCTTGTGCTGCAGACCCTTCACCAGCTCCATTGCCCTTCTCTGGACACGCTCCAGCACCTCAGTGTTCCTGCAGTGAAGGGCCCGAGACAGAACACAGGACTGAAGGTGTGGCCTCACTGAGTACAGGGAATGATCCCTTCCCAGGTTCAGCTGGCCACAATGTTCTTGATCCAAGCCAGGATGCCCCTGGCCTTGGCCACCTGGGCACACCCTGGTTTGTGTTCAGCTACTGTTGGTCAGTACCCCCAGGCCCTTTTCCTCTGGGCTGCTTTCCAACCACTCTTCCCCCAGCCTGCAGTGGTGAATGGGGGTGTTTGGCCAAAGTGAAGGAGCCAGTACTTGGTCTTGGTGAGTTTACTGAGAGTACACTCAATCTCCTCAGGAAACTTCTTTGTCTGGTTGTATTAATATGTGCCTCCAAGTTTGAAAAACTGGCTGTCTGTGAAACTTAGCACAATTTAAAAAGTTTTGAAACTGCTCTTCAATGTCAGGTTTAGAGGATGGATCTTGTAGACTTCTTGTAGAACTTGTGAATTTTAGTTGAGAAGATGGGACAGTAGGTATTTCCTTTATTTTGTGGTTGCATTTTTTTCACAGGTAAGTAGATAGACCCAGCAGCACTCAAACAATTTATAGACTCAACTAGTTTAGTGTAGGAATATTTTTGTGGTCCCTTAACTGTTCCATATAGATATAACAGCATAATTTGGTTTTGCATAAATACAGCATCTAAAATTACACATACCGTAAATACATGGGGCTTTTTTTTTTTTTTTTTGGATGGATTTTTGTAATGGAAATAAAAATCCATGGACTTTTCCTTTTGTTATATTTAAAAGGCTTTAGTACATGATAAAAGTGTTTGTTAAACTTTCAAAATAATAAGCTTTGAAGACACTGAAGCTTTTCAGCGCTCAGTCATCAAAACTTACATGGCTCCAAATTTTATACCGTGTAAGCTCCTCACAGTCTTTAACTGATTTTATTTGTACTGTAGTTCTGCATTTTGCTCATCAGCTCTGATGATAAGAGTGACCAAGGAACTTATCAAAGCAAGTCTGTTATATTGGATGAAGAAGGGATTTGAACCCAATGCCATTGCTAAACTATGCATTTATATTAATTTTGGATGGTATTTGAGAAAGTTCTGTGGTCTGCTGCAAAGACTGTTATTTCTGAGTTAAACTTCTCTGCTTCCTACAGGTATATAACTTGGAGCAGTTCTCAGCTCAAGTCAGTTCTAACAGTACAGATTTCTTCTTAATTGGCAAATGGTTACTTCTTAATTGGCAAATGATTAAACTGAAATGGCCATCAGTAGGCTTCAGACTTAACAGTTGATATTAACAGAACAAATTATGCCTTTCAGCCAGTTTAGAGGTGTGACAAGGCTGCCTTAAGTCAGATTGAGTTTGCACAGCACTTTGATGAGGAAATAATGATTTAAAAAATGCACGAGACAGTTTTGCATTCCTAACTTTAAAAACTTACTACTGCACTGGAAACAATATGCATGGACATTTGGCATTATAGGTACATTCTAAGATGACTCTACAGTACCAAATAGATTTGAAAATAATTTCTGACTAAGGAGCAAATACCATACAGTTTATTTAAAGAGCAGTCTTGCAGACATTTGTTATTCTTGCATAGAAGTAATGGTAGGACACATCATATCACTGCTCAATCACATCTTTACGTATGCAAGGAGTTAGTTTGAAATTATTACAAAACCAGATCCTTTAAAGGCTAATAAATAATTATTCTTCTGAGCAGTTTATGTGTGAGCTCTTAAAAGAAATAGGGGCATAAAGTATGTGAGCAAACCTCCCTGAGAAACTTTTGGTTTGTGCTACTTACTAATTAAGAAGCTGATGGGAAGGTAGGAGTTGCAGGTGACTGGTGAGTCTTACAGAAATGTAATATTGAAATGGAGTTTAATTTGTTTTTTGATTAATTTCTCCATAGGCAAACAAATGTCCACCTGGGACCACCATGTTCAAGGGACATCAAGAGGAAACGAAAGCCAGCTGCAGCCTCCATGTCTAGCCCAACATCAGGTAACCTGCCAGCATTTTTAGTCATGGCCCTTCTGAGCAAAGTGCCATAGGCCAAAGTAGTGTTACTTTGGTTTGAAACTAATGAAACGTGAGAGAGCATATCATGTGTTTTTGCATAGTATCAAAAGCTGCCTACTAAATAAATTTCTGGCAATGCAGCAATGTTAAGTTAGTATAATTTGCAGTGCTTCACTCTACAGTGAATAGTAATCTGCTTCTTCATAAAGTGTTATTTCCATTGTCCTAAATTATGCAGTTGATGGTGATAGGGAATTGATCAGCATGCACAATGTGTTCCTTCAGTGTTGGGCTGGCATTAGCTGGTGGCTCTGATGCCCTTTATCAGGGTGTTTGTAGACGCTTTCACAGGAGCAAAACCCTGGCAATTTTTGTATCATCACTGGGTGAAACCACTTATTCTCTGGGGGTAGTCTTACTCTTCTGGATGAAAATAGTTTTTTCTTGTTATGGGGATGTAGTCGTTGAAATGCTGGTCTATTTTCATATGGCATATTTCTGAAAAGTCATTGATTAGTCATCAGAATATGAAAAAGCTTTAATCTGGAGAACACAAAGGGTTTTAGGATGCTTCTTCCTGTCCTTTCACCTTACCCTATCTTGTGATTATCCACTGACACACTTTCTTCCAACTAGTTTATTAAAAAACTATTCTTGTAATCCAGTAAGAAGTGAGTGGGTAAGATGATGGGAAAAATGGAGATGTGAAAACAGTGGGAAGACCAAAGAAATGGATGATTAATAGGAGGAAGTTTGTGTTTCTTCCTTGGGCTGGTGAATAGATACAATAAGGAAGGAGGGAAGAAAGTCGAGCGAAATTCTGTCCAGGCCATGGATCTGGATTGCAAACTGTCAGAAAGGTTCTGTATTAAAAAAGAAGAGAAAAGGACATCAATTATCTGTTGTTCAGCAGAAGTCTCATCTAATATTGATTATTTATTTAGGTTATTCTTTCCTGGCTTTTGAGTATTCCATTTTGGGGTATTTGAACTTCGGTAGTAAAAGGGTTAGTATCTGTAGCCACAGAATTTTAGCAGTGGAATACTAGATTTTCTTGGTATGACTGCTAATGTCTCACTGTCCCCTGTTACCTGTCCATTTATTTATTATTCAGAATGTATTCTGTACTGCATTGCTGGTCACTTTCTATAAGGAGAGCTTCTGTTTCTATGCCTACGTGTTTCAAAATACTATTTAAGTTGTACTTACCTGATCAGGCAAATTGTATAGTGAACACTTTTTGAAGAGTTGAGAGTGCATCTGGAGTGGAAGTTAGCACTGGAAAATAGCACAGGGGTTTGGAAAGCTTTCTTATTATAGATGGTGGCAAGAGGATTATTATGTGTTACAAAATAAAGAAGTGTATTTAGTAGAGTACAGACAGCACGCCTATGCTGATCATCAAGAGACAAAGTCTGCAAAGTTTTTAATGGTCAGAAATGGTAAAGATCTCTTTGTCTAATCCTGTTTAGAAATATCCTCAGCCAAGTGAACAGCTGTGGGCAGGGTTTGCTGCAATACTGACGTGTGGAAAGAAACTTTTATGATTAGGTAACTGAAGCTGTGTCCTAAATGACGTTGTACTACAGACTCCCAAGTACAGCTGAAGCACAACCTGGGCAGGTGACTTGGAAACTTCTGGAATCTGATGTTATTTCTGTCAAAGGAGATTTTGCCATGGAATTACTAATGCCTAAAAAGATACGTAGTGTTACTCTACAATGATGTAGAATTAATTGGACACTCTTATATTTGTTGGATATTGATGATATAAAGTTTTTTTTCTCCCTTGCCATGCATCTATAAAATGCATATACCCCTATAAAAATGCCATGTACTGGGATTCCCATGTGCCTGAGGAGTCATGGCAGCCTCATTTATTTCACTTCTGAGGCTTTTTATGTTTGTGGCGTTTTTCTTCTGCAAAAGGTGAAGCACAGGTAAATCAGAATGCAGGCCCGTGCCTGTCAGGCAGGCACAGAGTGCTGGATTTCCTCAGCTTTAAACAGCTCCTTAGCTGAGTCCAACTGCTCTCGTCTCACTTGTTGACCAGGTCCTGCTTCAGCGATCTCCTTTTTTGCAACCTGAGTGCCCCGTGGAGGTGAAGGACACAGCCTGAGCTGGCTTCATCAGTCAGCAGAACAAATGGGCTTGCTCTGGCGAACATCGGGCCATCTCGGATTCCACCTCTTTTCCAGAGATGAGTGATGAAGAGGGGCTCGTTCCGCTTTGCCGCTGTATTAATACACATCAGGGGCCAGCTCCCGGCACTAAATCACGCTCCTGCATACATCTGTTATCGGACTCCTCACCACTGTGATGAACAAGACTGCAGATAGAGGCTTCCTCATGTCATTCTTTATAGGATTTTCCTAAAAGAATAAATAGCTCAAATCTCTGCCAACACTATCCCCTGTCACCGTGATGAATTTAGCTTCTTTCTTAAACATGCAGCTACAAATCTTCCCCTGTCGCCTCACCCCGCTCCCCGCCACCATCCACAGAAAGTTTTGAGTTGAATTTGGCTGAAATCAGAAGATGTTAATAAAAGGCAGATGAGATGTGGGTGCTGTTTCCCTCCTCAGTGCAGGAATGAGAGAAGGCAGCTAGAGAAAAGGTGTATTTGGAAGCCAAGAAACTAAATTTATTCGATGTCTTCCCACATACTTTCATGAATGTGAGTATTCAGGAGTTCTGGTGAAGTATCTTTTCCCAGAGACCCTTGCGTGAACATCAAAAAACTGCATTACTGTAGAACTGCCTTGGCTCTCTATTGTATTGTAATTCTGGTATTTATCCTGCTCTTTGAGGCTAACTGGCCTAAATACCATAACTGAGATAGCTGCTGAGAACAACAAAAAGTGGGTAGAAAATTCGGAATAAATTTGCGCTTCAGGAAGTGACTTTTATCAGAGTTGAGTTGGGCAAACTTTGCAAATATTCAGAGAGATTGAAAATTAAAGTTTTCCACACTACACAATGGTGCAGTGTGAGCCCTAAAGCATGGGGCCTTCACCAGATAAGAACAAAAATCTGGCTAGTGTGGTTTGGCAGGAGAATATCTGAAGGAAGTTAAGGCTGACTGTACTGGATTAGACTAGAGATTCATCCAATTCAGTGACCAACAGCCAGTGCCTAGGGAGGAAGAAAGTCTGTGGTGGTAAAGGTCCTTTGACCTTTCAGTGATCTGAGGCTTCGAAGGCATGGATAGTGTCCTTGTGTTCAGTTACTTTCCATTGCAGTACAGTAGATTTGGAATAATATCCCCAGTGGCACAGTAGACCTTCTCTGAAAAATACTGCATAAAATGTTATTCTCATGGAAGTTATTTTCTGGTTTGAAAGGAATCTGATGAAGACTGTCACGTCTGTCTTCATTTTGTCAGAATAGGCCGCAAGTACAGATGGTTGTGCAATAAATGGTGAACAACTACCTACCTAATGTTTGTGTGGTTCAATCCTCTATGTATGTAGCAGGGCACATGGTAAATGGCATCTTAATCAGCTATTACAGTGAGTCTGGGGTAAAAATCGGTATAAATAGATTTTTAACTGCCTTGGCA
This sequence comes from Chaetops frenatus, assembly GCA_013400775.1. Classification (NCBI taxonomy): domain Eukaryota; kingdom Metazoa; phylum Chordata; class Aves; order Passeriformes; family Picathartidae; genus Chaetops; species Chaetops frenatus. Next base: position 270,566 of record VZTR01006541.1, on the reverse strand, counting down.
TGTATTCACGCTTAGCTTGTAAAAAAGGTGACAGTTAGCAGCCTGTGAACTGCTTATTGGAGAACAGTCTGAAGAGTAACAGAAATTTGGTGAATTTTCCCTCTCCCATTCCTTGCAAATTATTTGCTCTTTGTCATACCCAGAAACAAGAACCCAGTTTCAGTCCTTTGTTTTTTTTTCTTTTTATGAAGAAAGATGGAGACCCTGAGTGGGGAGGCTGCTAGCAAGGGGCACATAGAGTAGTGTTGGTGGTGATTGTGAGTTTAAGGACTGACTGAGCTGTTGGGGGTTTTTTCATGTTTCATACGACCTTCAGATGGAGGAAGATGATGGGCTGGATATAAAATTGCAATGTACTTTTATCAGCTGTGTTGTAGCTGTATGGGAATGACTCACTGTTTTGGATGTACAGAAGCAGCATTGCTGGGGTTCCAGATCTACTGAGTGTGGAACCTCAAGCAATGAACCAACTTTTTATTTAAACTTCAAAGCAATCTGTCTTCTAGTTGAGGCTTGCTGTGGCCTCTTTATCCTTCATCCACTACAGAGCAGCAGATGCAACTTGTAATTAAAACACACAAACAACTATTATCTGTTGTGAGACTACAATGAAGAAATGTGTTTTCTATTAAAGTAGTTACTTGTTAAAAACATTCTGTTTGCCCCAAAGACTCCTATGGCAATTACTCTTCTTCACACATCCCTGTTCTGCTTGTGAGGATTGAGTGATTCAGGATACTGAGAATTGGAGTAAACTCTCATATCTCTAGGTTTCTGACAATCCTTCTGGAAATTTGGGTGACTGTTGGGTTGAGCTATGGATCTGCAAATCTCTCAGGCTGTTACAGCCTGTCCCATTTTGAAGCAATGGTTGTATTGAGAAAATGAGAATGCATTTCAACCTAGTTTGGCAAGTAGTGTCATAATATGCTGATTTACCAGGTTGGATGTATATGTGGAGGTTCATGGTATTGCCCTCACTGGGAGAGAAGAGGTATGTTTTCCTCTTTAGATGAGCTTAGCAACCTGAAATTTGCCATGCATTCAGAGACTTCTAAAGTCTCAAATACAGAGTTAATTGAGTCTTTGCAAGGAGTCCAAGTTATCGTCATATGGGTGATTGTGAATTGATTCAGTTTAAATATGGGACAGCTAAAACTTTTGATTTGCAACAGGAACTCTGACTGAGGGAACTAGTTAATGGATTGGGAACTTAGAGTTTTGAATGTGTGAGTTGTTAGAGCTAAATTGTTAATGCTACCAAGAACCTCTATTTCAAAGGAATTTTTAGAAATTCCGTAAATAATATCTTCATAAATTAAATTATATATATGAGGGGTTTGCCATGAAGTTAGTTGTTCTGACTTTTTTTATTGCCCTTTCTTACTGTCTTCCTCTGTTCCCCCTTTCCTGAAATTTTATATTCCAGCAACTTTATCTGTCCACATGGATGCAGCAGAATCAGAGCTACCAGCAGCACCATCCTTGAGATCCCAGAACTCTGAGTGGACTGGGAAAACACCAGCAGCTGAGAAATCTACTATTGCTGCCTCCAGTAACTTTTTTAAAATGCCACCAGAGAAGAGCCCAGGATACAGCTAAAAGGAAGCATTGTAACTGTAAAAGCTTGCTGGATTTTGGAAGTGTTTGATTCTGGTGTTTGTCTGCACCAAACATCTTGCTTGGAAGTAGTGGTATCTTCAGCATTGGTGCGTGGTGCGTGCCATCATCCAGGCTGGTCTGTGTGTCCCACACACCTAAGCCATCTTTGTGAATCTATGTTTAAGAAAAGGTAATCAGTGTTGGGACTGCAGTGGCTTTTAGAAATTTTCCTGCTATTGCTGTATTTATTATGTATTCATCTCTTTCCCTGATGCCAGCTTCTGGCAAAGCAAATACGGTGCTTGTCTATGTAGAAATTGCCGTTAGCTCACTGACAGCATTGTCCATTAGACCTTTGCCTTCTCCCTTGTTCTGAATGTCTTCAGTCTCTATTGTGTATTGCATGTTCATTCTTAAACCTCCTACTGAATAAGGATTTGGGAGAACTACTTGGACATGAATGTGCAAGCTGGTGTCCTGGATGGAAACCTGGACCCCTGAATATTGTTGGAGTATGGTAGAAGATTATACAAAAATTCCATATCACAGTGTATAAATTAAAAAAATGTCTGTTAGTGTATCTAAAGGATGCTTGTTGAAGTTAACATGCCATTGAACAAAAAAGCCATTTAAAGTGTCACCTGAGTTCAGAGCATTATGGGTATAGATCAGACTCCTGTATCAGCTTTCCCTCCCTTCAAAAGTATTGTCTTCTATACCTACTGGAGGTGTCTCCACCTTCTGATGATTGCACATTACACTGCAGTCTACACTAAAGAGATTCTCTTCATAGAACTTCCACTTGGTCTGCTGTAACCTTCTGTGTTGCAGACTATATGGACAGGGATTTCTTCCCTCTCTTTAATAACTCTGGAAGTTATCTTGGACTATGTTTTCAGAATATGTACCTGTATAGCATGTGCCAAGGAACAGGTGGCCTCAGAGCTTCTTAAGTCCTTTAAAAATAGGATCTGTTTGTACGAATAGAACTTTTTGCTTTCCTGATGTGAAGCTTTCAGACAGGACCGTTTAAACTTGTAAAATTTATTTTGATTGTGGCAGTGCATCTAGCACTCTTAAGCAGATAGCAAAAATTGTGTGATTTTAGTGGTTTTGCAGTGTTCTGCTCTCTTACGAATCAGATGACTGAGGGACAGATTTGATTGGGGGAAGATGAAGCAATGATTTATATTAATGGTGTATTAAAATGGGAAATGGTCATAGTATATATGAAAGAGAAGCTGAGTGACTTGCTAAATCATGATTGACAAATATGGGTAGTTATACTACATGCACACTGTGTCTGATCCCCTAATACCTACTTATTCTTGGGGAGACATCCAAATTGGATTTATATTTCGCAGCACAAGCAAACTGTCAGATCTGTCACTATAAATCCTTCTCAAAACCCTTTTTTTTTCTTTTTTCCTTTTTTTTTTTTTTTTTTTAATTTGGGTGGTATATTTTAGGACTAATTAGAACAGGGAAAGCCTTTTTACCTTAATGAAGGAATCATTTGGATTACAGGACAAGCTGTAACAGTTTGTGAAGGAGGAAGTGTTCCTCTTTTACAGTTGTCACGGCTTTGTCTTATTTGTAGGTATTTTGAACAATGGTGCCCAAGGGGTAACACAGGAAGTTTCAGCCCTGGAGGGCCTGTAATCTAAAACATCTGAAGAGGAGGTAAACCTGAAGAGTAGTGGCTTGACTATCTAGTACTCATTAATACAGTGAATGGGAATGGTGGTCATGTTCTGACAAATTGCAGATAAAATTTAGGATTTGAAGCCTTGTAATCTAAACTGCATGCTGCTCCAGTGATAGGGAGTGGTTCCCTAAAAGAGCATTTGTGAAATTGTGTGGTTTTGATTTCAAGAAGTATCCTCCACAACCTCTCTTAGTTTGAGTCTATTCAACAGACTTACTCAGATTACTGATCATTCAGCTAAAATTTTATATTTTAGCCATTGTATTCCCTTTTAAAAATCCGTTGTGATTTATCTTGCTACATTCTGAGTATTGTCCAAAGTAGTTTTTTCTCTTCTGTGATGTCAGAATGCTTTAAAAACTTTTTAAGGTCTTAGGGAGTCAAGAGCCTTCATCTCGTTGTGATGGTGGAGGGGTGAGTTGCAATGCCTCATGTGATTTTTCTCTGGGGGCAGGGAAAGAGAATTTAAGAGATTCTCCTATTGAGGTCAGTAGCGGTGTTATCTAGTTAAGCCCTTACTTAGGTTGTAAGCTCCTAGGAGGTATTTCTTGCCCTTAAAGGCTGATTGTGCCCATGGCAGTACTGAGGAGCAACTGTGGCAGGTCTTGTCTTGACAAGCCATACTTCCTGCCATGGCAACTTTCTGGAAGTTCCAGAAAGAACTTAGAGACTCCAGTTATTGCAGCTGCCCTGTCTTTCCTATTTCTAGGTTAGAATACATTTATAAGTCAGTCAAATTCTCAACCAAATTTGATTCTTCTGAGTGGTAGGCAAGCTAAATGGATCATCTATCTTGTTACTCCAGGATATTTATCAAAATATATGTTCAGACTTCAGTAACTCCATGCAGATTTTAATATCTACAGCATTCTTAGATGAATAAAATCGGTCCATTGTTTTGCCTCTTTTTTTTCATCTAAGGCAGATCTCTTAGAACTCACTCTGCTCACACAGTATTCAGTGTGAAGGTTACTGCTTCCCATATGGATTAGTTGAGTAGAAAGGAGTAATAACATGCCTTGATTTGGTAGCTGTGCTTCTGCAAAGGTGGTCCAGTATGTGATTATTGCTTCAAAGATACACACCTCACTCATATTCCACTTTTTGTCCACCAGGACTCCCCAGCCTTTTTTCAGTTTTGTCTTCTCTCCAGTTATCTTTCTCCTTGTCATTATGGGAGACTTCAACGTTGCAGACATGACCTGGGAATACCTGGGAATCCTGTGACAAGCAAGTCTGGGAAATTCCTGAAGTATATTGAAGATAATTTGTAGTCACAAGTACTCAGTGAACCAACTAGGAATGATGCCCTCCTAAACCAGTTATTTATTAATAAAGAAGGTCTTGTGAGAGATATAGTGGTAGGTGGCTGCCTTTGCCACAGGATCATGGTAATTTAAAAATTTTTGATGTAATGAGGAAAATGGTCAGCAAAGTTGCTACCCTGGATTTCAACAGAGCTAACTTTAGTCATCTCAGTGAGGTGGTTACTAGTGTGCTGTTCCTTGAGTGCTGGTCAGTTTTTAGGAATCACCTTTTAAAAGCACAAGAGCAGGTGACCTCTCTCTGTGTTGAAAGTCAAACAAGCCATGCAGAAGACCAGCTTAACTGAACAGGGAACTCCTCTTGAATCTCAGGAAGAGAAAGAAATTGTATGATCTCTGGAAGAAAGGCCAGGCTTCACTGAAAAATTACAGAGCTCTAGTTCACATATGCAGGGAGAAGATCTGAAAGACCAAAACTTAATGAGAATTGAAACTGGCCAGTGTTGTGTCAAACAAGCAAGGCTTTTTGAAGTGTATTAATGGCAAGAGGACGTCTAAGGAAAACATTGGACTAACATTTGTTGTAGATGATCACCTGACAAATTGGAGTGAAGAAAAAGTGGAGGCATTCAGTACTTTTTTTTGCCTCGGTCTCTTATAATACTGACAGACCTTGGGCTTCCCTGTCTTCTGATTTGGAGGACCATTACTGTGGGAATAGTGACTTTCTGTTTGTGTACATGGAGATTTTAAGGAACCAGTTGAATGTTTGTAAGTCTATGAGGCAAGGTGAGATTCATCCCAGGGTACTGAAGGAGCTAGTGGTTGTTCTAGCATGGCCTCTCTCAATCATCTACCCAAGGTTTGTGGAGCCTGGGAAGGTCCAAGGTCCATGCTGAAGCTACTCAGCATTATTCTCATTTACAAGAAGGGCATGAAGCAAGACCCAAGAAACACAGACCTGCTAGTCTAGCCCCAGTATCTGGAAAAATTATAGAAGAAATCATACTGGGTGCTACTGAAAGGCATTTTAAGTCCTTTAAATCACAGAGTCACAGAATGTCCTGAGTTGGAAGGGACACACAGGGATCATCAAGTCCAACAAAGAAGGTCTAGTGGGTGATGTGGTGGTCAGTGCCTGTCTTGGGCATCGTGACCATGCAATGTTAGAGTTTTCGGTACTGGAATTTTTCTTCTGAAATTTACTTTCAATACTGAAGTAAGGAAGGGCACCAGCAGAAGTTCCACCATGGACTTCCAGTGGGCAGACTTCAGCCTGTTCAGGAGATTGACAGAATCCCTTGGGAGTCAGTCCCTAAGGGTAAAGGAGTCAAGGAAGGCTGGATGTGCTTTAAAAATGAATTCTTAAATATATTCAGGAGCAGCACCAGCTTCTTAGTCCTCCTTTGGATGTTCTTTAATAGCTTTATATCCTTGCTGTATTGTGACACCCCAAACTGCACATGAGACTTGAGGTGAGATTGCACCAGTGCAGAGCAGAGCGGGACAATCCCCTCCCTCGACTAGATCATGATGGAATTTGAAAACAGAACAAATAATAAATGGCAAGTTGGTGAAAGAGATGGAAGGCATATCCTGTGGGNCACATGGGAATGGTTCAGAGCTGTGCCAAGGGAGATTCAGACCTGACATTATGAAACACTTCTATACAGAGAGGGTGGTCAAGCACTGGAGCAGGCTCCCTAGAGAGATGGTTGATGCCCCAAGCCTGTTGGGGTTTAAGAGGTGTTTGGACATTGCCCTTACTTTAATTTCTGTTCAGTCCTGAAATGGTCAGTCAGTTGTACTAGTTATTCATTCTAGGTCCCTTCCAATCGGACTGTCCTATTTTAATCATTAACTTTCTGATGTTTCTGTCTTTTCATGCCTCCAACCTGTCCAAGTCCCTCTTGGTGGTACTCCCACCCTCCAGCCTATCAGTGGCTCCCTTCCTCAACATGCCATTATTTCTGATCTTGTTGAGAGTATGTTCTGTCTTTTTCCACCAGGTCACTAATGATCCCTGAACACTATCAATCCTGTTGTCTTCTGAGGCATGCTTTTCATAAATGGCCATCATGCAGATTTCAAACCACTGATTGCTTAACCTGGCCAGCTTCTCTCTGATCTCTCTTACTGGGTGCTGTCCAGTCCATTCCTGCCCCATCTGGCTATAATTATAGATGCTATGGGAGACTGCATCAACAGGTTTACTGAAGTCACTGTAGACTCTCCACTAATACTCCTTCCTGTCTTTTTAGAAAGGTGATGTATATATACATACCCCTTCTTTTCTCCGGGGACCTCATGCAATTGCAACAGTTTTTCACAGATGGCAGAGACCAATCTCAAAATGACAAACTTTTATGTATAGGGAGAAGATGGACATTCAGTGAAAGGGAAATCAGGAGCTGAGGGAAGCATGTTTTCTAGTTGTTCTTCACATGTTTCCAGTAGTTCCAGTGATTTCTAGTCAGGCTTAATGCCCAGATTGGTAGGTACTGGAGAAAACTAAATTAAAATAATGTAGTTTCTGTCCTGATGGATTTATGATTTTAAGGGACAGTAATGAGTGAAGAAAGCAACAAAACAGGAGCTGGAGAGAAACTTGTTAGAGGCTGGGACGAGTGCTACTGAATGATAGATTGGCTTCATGATTGTGGTATGCAGAGGTGTGTCTTGCCAGCATCATTCTTGAATAATGACATTGAGTAGGTTAGTGCTGTCCTTCAAACTGTAGATGCTCTTGCTGCTATTTTGTGGATGTTGCAGGGATCTGCTTAGTGGGCAGAGGATGAGAAGAGAAATTGTAGGAAGGGCAACAAGAAGCATGATGGAGTGCCTCTTTTACTGTAGCCCCTTTTGTACTGAAGAGGGAACATGCTACAGAAAGCCAGTATGTGTGCCTAGATATTGAAAAGAAATTATGCCAAGTGGATAAGAACTTTGCTTTGTTGTCTTGAGGAACAGTTTGTAACCAGAGAACTTTTCAGTAAAGCAAAAGTGAAAGATGCTACATGTGTTCAGAAAATGTATTTAAGTAGTCTGTTAGAAGACTATCAAAGGAAGATGAACTTCCATTCTCATTGTGATGCTTCATTTCTGCATCTCTGTTTCCTGTATTCTGTTCCAGTTTGTATTTTGTGATTGTGACATCCTCCTTTTGTACCATCAAATGCAGGAAAAATATTTTACAGTAATGCTTCTTAAGGCATAAAGCATGAGGGGACACTTGCTATGCAGAAAGTAAAACAAGATTATCTTAAGCCATTAACTTTACCCATTACTAGGCTTGAACTCAGCACAGAGGACATAATGTCTTAATTATACCAAAGCATCTCTTTTTTAAGGAAGTGAATAGTGCCACAGGTAAGTGCAGGGAGACTAAACTGGCACCAGTGCCTGGAATCCCACGTGTGGCTGGCCCTCAGTCACATGACACATAATGCAGATTTACACTGTGGAGACAGAAGGAACTTTCAGCATCCTTCTCAACTTTAATGTGGCTAGAATGCCTTCCCAACTGCAAGCAAGGCTGTCAGTGTGAGTCCAGTGAGTTGAAAAGATGTGCTCACTGGCATACTAGGTAAAGAGAATTCTTGTACCAATCTGAAGAATGGGTAAAACTGGAAAATGGGCTGGTGCAGCCTATTATATCAGAGAAAGATGCAAAATATATATATACTTGCAGATAATAATCAGGAAAAGTATTGCTGAACCCTGTGTGTTAGGAGCTAGAGTATTCAGTGTCCTAAAGCAGAGATGCCAGTATTATGAGGATGATCAGGGTTTTGCAAATCTGCCCTCTTGTCCTTGTAACCTCTGAAGGAAATGGGGTGAACAGCATGAAAAAGGCTGTACTGTGTCAGACCAAAGGTCTGCTTGTCTTGGTATTCTGTCTCTCACAGTGACCAGGTTTGGATACCTGGGGGTTACTGTAAAGATGAAGCAGTAATATAGTGATACTTTTTTTGTGTTCTCTTAGCTCAGTGTCCTGCCTCAGAAAGATGTACAAACTTTCTTCAAGGCTGGAGAAAACATTTTTCAACTTTTGGCTACAGTATCTATCCAACAACTGGATTTAAATATATTTTTACAAGGACACATCTTGATGCTTGAAAACATCAAGTAAGGATTAGCACATCTTTGTTTGTAGTCAGTTTTCTCATTAATTACCCTCTTTATAAGTAAATTGCATCTTCTCGTGGAATATTTTTTTCCTAGTATCAACATCCTGACATTGTTTCTCACAATGCTTTTTTTCCAGCAGGGTTGAAAAGTCTTGTTCTTTCTTTACAATGAAGGTTTTTTGACATGTATTCATATGCTCAGACAACAAGTCCTATGTAATCCACTAACCCATATAAATCGTTTTTCATAAGCTTCATACTGTAAAACTTGTCATTTAACCTTTAATTGTGCTCCTGCATGAAAATCCCTGGTATTCCATATCCATATGCATTCAGTTCTAGTGTCTACACTTAAAGTTTTGTTCAGTTACAGAGTAACTGTAAGAGTGTTCTAATATTGCTATTCAGGCAATTATATATACTCATATGCCCAAATATGCTGCTAGCCTTTGCTGCCCAGACGCTGCTGTAACACTGCTGCAGGAGGTGATACTCGGGCAGTTGAGTTTCAACCTAAAGTTCTTACCACTTCTTTTCAATGTACAAGGTCCTAGAAAGTAAGATTTTTTTTTTAAAATTCTAATATGTATTGCATTTCCTTTAGCAGTATTATAGTGCAACTTTTTTCTGATCATATTTATAATTTGTAATACTTACGAGCTCAGTCTGTTTAGTTTTATCAAAAGAGGATCCAGAGGTGTCTTGCCTCTGTGGTAGAAAACCCTTTATGGAATTTGAAATACTAAGTAGTAAACCATCTTCTGTCTTGCAGATGGGCATAAAAATGAACTTGGAGCTAAAGCCTAGGTTGCCTAGATTGGTGCATGTGAGATTTCATTGCTGGAGGCATTTCTAAGAAGGCCATGATCTGAGACTGGTCTGGCCTGACCAGAGACCTTGGGCACTGCTGAAGTCCTTGAATTTTCCCTCAGGTTTTGACAACACCAGACAGTGAGCCAAAGCTACCATCAGTTGCATTTTAGTTTCCTCCTTCTGTCAAAGAGGGCTCTCCTAGAGATAGCTCACAAACAGGTCTACTCAAAATCTCTGAAGAGCCGCCTTGTGCGTGTCCCAAATATTCTATGAGGTCATAAGATTTAGGTGTTTGATAGGGATTGGACTCTGGGTTCTTGGGACTCTGTTTTAAGGGTTACGTGTAAATAAGAAAGATTCCTGCTTGTATTCCTCTGTTTTAAATAAGATGTGTATTCTCTGAATGAGGCTCTTGCAGAATGTCTGTTCTGATTATAGAAACTGGGAATAAATCAATATATGAAAGAAGTGTTATCTGATAAAAAGTGAACTGAGTTGAGAGTGGGGGAAGAGAGGTTTTGCTGACATCTGACTAGATTTACAGTATTGGGCTGTCCATTAATCTGCATGCTTCCTTGACCGTTTCCGTAAGTATAAAGTATAAACTGTAATCTGAAGGTCTGTAGGGAGTTACTATGCTTTTCTTGCTTTGAATTGCAAACTTGAGTGAAGGATTTGAGGTAATTTATCATGTCTGTTCTTTGGAGTTTTTTTGTAATGATTTTGTTTCCCAGTTTGTCAGGACATTGTCTCTAGACAAGTGAGATGCTCTCCCTGTTTGGAATTTGAAACAATTCCAGACTTTCTTTAATAGCCTTTCATTTCTAAGCCACTGCTTCAGATCTGCCCAGTCCCAAATGGGATGTCATTTAAATGAGCAGGTCAGTTTCCACTGATAGTTTAATGGATATCAGTTCATTTTGCCAATGCTAACATCCTTTTAAGATAGATTGGCATCATTCTTTTTTACCATGATAGCAGTGACTTCAAAGATCAAATGAACAGAGGACTTCAAATTTTCTTTTGCCTATGCTTGTGTCCCAGTATTAAGAGCTGTGCATATTTGTGGTAGGAACAACACAGGAATCCCTTTACCTTAACTGTTCCAATGAATAAACTGCAAAAAATTAGATCCCAAGTGGACTGAATGATTTTAAACAAAAAGATCAAGATCCTTTGGAAATGGCTTCAAATTTTTAACACTGTATTGGGGGTAGATGGTTGTCCAATTTTTAAAAGGGATTATTTTCCTCTCTCATCTACAAGCCGCGCCTGTGAGAATTGGGAAGTGTTCCCAGTAATATATGCTGATTTTTATTAGGTACAAGGAGTTGGAACAAGGAGCAATAGATTGTTTTATGGGAAGGGCTCAGATTTGGCAAACTATTGGTAATGTCAAAAATTTCAGATGTCTAAAAATTAGCTGTTTCAGTCTTGCACCTACTTGCAATTTTGTAATTTTAAAATTTTTAGTTATGAGCATTTCATCTGATAATTGGATTAGTTTCTGTTTAAAAAGGGAAAGCTGAATGGTGCCTGTTTTTTCTACATGCCCTAATTTTACGTCCCAGGGCCGAGAATTTTCTTGGTTCAGTTTGAATAACTGGTCCTAAGTTTGATAACAGGGCTGACTATGATGGCATTTATCAATTTTGATATTTTTCAAACCATGAAACCTTGCTTCATGCTTTTCCAGCTCATAAAAATCAACTGAAACTACAGATGACTACAAGTAGACCTGCTATGTATTAATGGAGAACTCACATATAAATAAGGGTATTTCATATCTGGGGTACAGATTTTGTTCTCTACTGGCATAGAGCAATTTCCCAGTAAGAAAAACTACTTAGTTTTTAATGAAACATAGTATACCGTTTCAAAGTGGTAAACTACATTAATTTACTTGGTTTTTAGTGGGAGAATGACAGGGAAGTATCTAAATATGAGAACATGAGCAGATCTTAGGAATTGCTGCAATAGGGCAGATGTAGCACACAGTTTTTTCAAAACACACTTTAAAAATTGTAGCTGGAGATTGGAGAATTGTACCTAAAGATTGGAGAAATCTTCCTCTGAGAAGTGCTAATGCTCACAGACTGCCTGCAGGTGCAGTGAGGGCAGACCAGTGGTTCTGATAAACTAATGCCAGCACTGACACTGATGTTTTCCCAGTAATTTTGACACCAGCTTCCTGAGAGGTTCACCAGTGTTGCCTTAGGGCTTTTCTTCATCCTGCGTCACAAAATAATTTGCAAGTGCTTGGACTCACCTCGCCCTCCTCCTAACCCTCCTCCATGGGGAAACACATGTCCCTCATTTAGCCAGACATTCCTACTGCTGAATGCTGTACGGTGAGTGAAAGAAGTCCTGTGTTTCCTTTCGTGGCCATCCAGTGAACAGCAAGGGCAGCTTTTGTGAATCTTTTATCCCTTTAGTCCTTTCAGATACTGTGGAGACAGGAAGGAGGGAATGAGACGTGCAGGGTTTGATTCCTGGGTGGGGAGAGGGGGCCATGAGGTGTGGCTGTTGTTCTGCACTCAAGCAATGCAGGGGCTACCTGGGGAAGGTGACATTTCACCCTCCTCCCCTCACTGATAGGCTGCATGACTCAACCGTGGGCTTCACGTGCTTACATATGTATTTAGACATTTTAAAAAGAACCTTCTTCAGCACCCCCACCCACCCCCCAAGTAAAAAATAAACCAGAAAATCTGGTGCTCTGATGACAAGGCTGCAATTTGAGTGGCCCATGTTGCTGTAGTCAGTGCCTTTCTGCATGCAATCAGGCACTTGCATGATTTGCTGTTGGCTTTGAGGGTTGTGTGTCTCAGCCTGTCCATCTGCCCCCATTTCACACGAGGTTCCTGCCTTAGTGTAGGACAGTTGAGACTCTCTGAATGTACAGCTGCTGGCTTGTATATTTTTTCTCCCCCTTACTTAGGCAGACTTCAAGCTTTATTTACTGCACAGCATTCAGACTCCACTCTGAAGAGGAAAGAAGTAAGTTCCTTGTTAGTGTCTTCAGGGTACCTCCTGCTATGGCAGCTTAGGATGGTAATGAGTTTACACGCCGAGGATTTGGATGTTACTGTCACCCTTACTGCATAAGTGAGGAGCTTGAGACTGAAGCAAACCCTAGGAGTTATCTCTCAATTTGAGGGGCCTAAGATGAGATACACAGGGATTAGCTTTGTACCCTTTTGTAGGTTCAAATTACATTTCCCAGAAACTTCCTTCGCAGCTGTGAGTGCTCAGAGCTTCTGCACATCCAGCCACAATTACTAAGGGGGTGAGGAGCGCTGTCCTTGTTGCTGGAGTCTTTCTCTGGCTTCTCAGGTAAGAGAGATGGCAGCAGGCAGGCATCTCTCCAGGGCTGATGGTCAGTTGCTTTCATCATGAGAGCTTTACCTGGAGAGCCTCCTGCTTTGTCCTTTCTGTCATCAGGTCTGACTCATTTATGCTCATGTCCTTCAGTTCTTGCCCTTCGCTTCTCTGGAGGCGTGTGTTCTGTGCTCTGTACAGAGTCTCAAAAATACACTGTGTAATCATTTGATTTAGTATTATTGTGAAGTATGTGGACCGAGGGGCAACTTAGGATGGCAGGTAAGGGGTTTCTTCCCTTTTGAGTATTTTTATCTGTAACCAGATAATGTATACACACTGATATACATATATTTATTTTTGAGCTGGGACTTCTTGGTATGTATTCACTTTGTATTGGAGTTTCCTTATAAAGGTATTTTAATTTCCCCAAATATGTTTTGTCTCTGGAAATACTATGATTTCTGGACTTCAAAGGAATTGAAAGAGCCCCCTCAAATCCATAGTATTGTAGAGAATCTGCTGTGAAATAACTTGTCTACATCTCAAGAAAGAGCAATAGGTAGGTGAAAACTTGCTATGGAACAGTCACACTTTATGTACTTTTACCTGAACAGCATAGGATGGCATGAATTTTGACTTGTGTCTTGCAGTGATATTTCAAGTATTGTCCTCTTGATTCTTTTCTTTAAACTACAAAGTAATGATTGTCTAATGAAGTAAACCTGACTGTTGTTTAACAAATGATAGGCTGCCTTCTAATGCCCAGTTCAGCTAAGTTTCCAAATATCAGAAATCTTAGCGTATATTTTGGGAGGAATGCCCTTGGAACCAGAATCAATCATCTGACTGAACTGTATTGGAAAAAAGGAGAAGGGTACAAAGAGAAAATGGTACTAACTGCTGTCTTTATCATCCTAAGTTTTGTTCTGTTCTCTCCATGGACTCTTGGTTTACATCTTCTAGAGAAATTAGCGCATCTTTATAAAAACCAAAAAGACAAACACAAACAACCTCCCTCTGCAAGCTTTTTTTTTGTGTTTGTTTGTTAGATGTGGGTTGGCAGGCTCTGTTTGCAGCTGAATACTCATTTTCTCATGAAAACAGATTCCATTAACCTGAAAGATGAAAATCAGACGGTTTGAATTTCCATTCATACCGTACCATTTTGGGACTGGACAGATAGCTGCAATTGTGATTTTTCTTATCCTTGCAGTAAAGTACTGCAGTCCACATCATTCCTTGCTCACACATGACACCTCACAGCTGTGCTAAGTGGGCATTTTCTGAGCAAAGTGCATTGTTTGCTCAACAGAAGCATAAAAGATGACACATGGTATGTTGCTGTACACCTTATCTTCTCTCTGCTAATGGCTGTGGATAAAGTGATGACGGTGCACTACCAAATGACTCTGAAACATCTTTGCTGAAAACCACAAATTTATTTCAGGTAAGTTACATCCCACCTGTGTGTATGCTTAAATGTAACTGTGTATTTGTGCCTGGGAAGAACCCAAATGCTCGTCACAAATAACTGGCAACTGGAAGCAGTTCAGAACTGGTCTATCCAGAAAATGTCTACTCTCTGTCATTCTGGAAGTACCTTGAGTGTTTAGGATATGGATGAGTACAACTTCTACTGCTTGTCACTGAACTACTGGTAATTGAAAATTGGAATACAGTGTTCCCTGGAGAGTTTGTCATGGAGCTCAAGAGGTTAATATGTAGTTATGTGATGATACTATAATTTTATATGCATCTGCAGATACTGCTAATAGACATTAAAGTGGGCATTTACATCCTTATTATGGGTCGGTACTTGATGTCATAATAAAAAAGTCACATCAGAAAAGTACAGGATAAAAATCTGATTATGCACATTTTGGAATGTAAATGGCTTTAAAATTCAAATTGTCACCTGGTGGGAGGATCAGGAAGGAGTCAGAACAAGGGCAAAGGGGCAAAGCTGTGAGACACAAGGGGCAGGATAAAGGAGGAAGAAGAGACAGGCAGGAGTAGGCCTTTGCTTGGGTAGTTTATATCCATATGAATACTATACCCCATTACTTAAGCCCTTCATGTCATCTCATTAAACATAAGCTTGAGTGAAAGGTGGACTTTGTAATGGGCTGTGAAGGTCAGTAAACTCCAGATCTTCTGTCTTTCCACAGAGTTGAAATCTGCTCGGTGTTACGAAGGCTAAAACATCATGTGAGTTAATGCAGGGTTCATTTGGAAAGCAACACCAGAGCTAGTAAAGTTTTCAAGGCAAGACAACAGCTGAACCTCTCTCATACGGCTGCCCGAAGTAAATATAAAAGTAACTCTGCAACTACTGGCCCCAGAGCCTGAGGAGGGCAGGGTGCTGAGGGGACAAACTTTGAATGCTGAAGGGCTGTGTGAACATCAGTGGAGAAGTACCATGAGGACTAGAGCAGCGTGTATGATACACCTGCAGCTGGATACATCAGGATACAGCGAGTTCAGTTGCAGATGAGCTCAAAGGGTTTCCAACAGCACCTTGCTCCTCTGTGAGAACTGAAATCCTATAGCGTGTGGAAATTTGGAAGGGTGTTGTCTTTCTAGTTCTGTGCTACTTTTTCATCCAAGTACATCCTAAAGCACTCTAAAAAGTCTTTGCAGTTGACTGAAATTTTAGGGAATTTTTCTTTGTCGGAAATACAGGATGCAAGGCCATGAAAGTGAGGTAAATGGTTTATGACTGATGGAAGGAAAAGTCTTGTCCTTCCATCTCCACTTCATTGTTTCTTCATGCTGGGTTGTAAGCTCCTGCTGCTTACTTTTCACTCCTTTGACTCCTCTGAGTCTCATCGACCACTTTAACTGCAAAAAACAACTTGATTTCTGCTGGTTTAGTCAGTTGATTTGGCTCGACTGATATGTACGAGGAGTGCTAGATGCAGCCCAAGGCATGATGACAGGACTGGGACTGGAGAGTTGGGTGGGCTGGGAGAAAGTCCTGGGAACAATGGTTTGAATGAGGGAGACTCACACAACTGGCAAGCACCAAGGTTTTAACTTTGGCTCAATTGTTTACAACACCCTGTGGTCTCTAGGGATTCAGCAGCTCATAGGAAATCCACATTCTGCAAGGCTGCAAGAGGGGCTTTGAGGGGGTGCTGAAGTCACATGGCCAAGAACTATGTGTGCCTCTTCTCCCAGGTGCTCCTTGAGGGCTTTGACACTAGCTGAGGAGAGAAGGGACATTTCCTGTGACATAACTGCATATGCTTCTTAAATAGGGATTATGGCTGAAAGGGACTCGCCTGCTCGAGAGAACCCAAAGTGTTATTTACATGGGTGTCTTCTCTTTCGGGGTCTGATTTGTTTATCTGTGCAGCACAGTGGGGCAAAATTACTGAAAATACTTAGTCTCTCTACATCATGTTGTGTGTGATGAGAACCAGCTTTTCTGGTAAATGAAAATGTTATTAAAAACGCCGTCTATCTGTTGCAACAGCTTTCAGTAAAAGTACTGAAAGGTTGAGGCCCTCAAACAGCCTTCTCTGCAGGATTTTGGGATCTGATAGACGGCGATATGGGAGGCACAGAGAGAAGCTAAAATTATACAAGGATTATAGGGCAGATCTGTAGCAGACCTGGAAGGCTTTTGAAACTCCATCACTAGAGGCCTTTTATTTCTGTGTCCCTACACTAAAGAGGTGCAAATAAAGCTCCAGGATGCACTGCTTTCAGTGGATCAGTCAGACACCAGGCAGGCTGGTGGCAATCAGTCAGCTACGGAGTGCTTTAGTGATTAATGGATCCTTGTTTGTGAATGGGCACGTCCCTTGGCTCAGATCACTTCAGGCTGCTGAGAGAACAGGAGTGGAGAAGTCCATCCCCCTGTTTGCAATTAGTGTTTGCTATTAAATGCTGACAGTGTGTTCTCTCCTCTCATGTATCTCATCTTTGTTTATGCACTGGATGTTGGCACAGGCTTCTGTGCTGTAATGTCTTGAATTAGCTGCTGTTGAAAGGAGTCCAAGGAGCAGTGTGCTCTGAGGAGGACAGGAGGGTGGCTTGGCACCAAAAGAGCAGGAACAATTCTGAGGGAAGGAGGAAAATGGGTTTAGTTAAGTGGGAGGCTGGCAAGGAGCGAGCAGTAATGAGTCTGTGCACATCTCTCCTCTCACATGTGGTGCCAAACGCCTTGATGGGAATAAGGAGCTGGACAGGAAGTGTAACCAATGGCAGGAAGGTGAGATAGCCTTGGAAATAGTTTGGTGGAAGGTGATTTTAGCAGACATAGTATCTTCAGGTAGATAGATGGTGCTTGAGTTAGGAAGCACGGGACCCAGGAGGAGGAGACTGCAATCACTGGAGATCACCGTGGGGATAGAAATACATGGAGAAGTGATAACAGAACTCAAGCTGTCTGTGGAGGACGAGAAAGAGACTAAAAGCAGAGAAGAATTATGAGAACTAACACCTGTGCTCTAAACTAGACCGCCTGCTCTTCACTCCGAATTGTTTCCAGCTGAGTATCGTTAGCACGCAGCCGACAGGAGGAGGAGCATCAACATCAAAGCCAATGGGTTGCAGCTGGAAGAGAGAAACTCGGGAATCAGCCTCGTGCTGTGAGGGAGGCACCATGGAGGTCTTGTGCATCTCAGCTAACAACACTGACTGGAGTCTCGAGGTACCCTCGCTCTGGGAGTGTGTCGTGGCCAGCAACAGCAACATTTGCTGGCCCCGACGTGATGTGAACACGCAATTCCCGGGAGGAGAAGGGAGAAAGTGACAGGGTGAGCTGCTGCAGGAGATGGAGCCCAGCGAAGCAGAGAACAGTGGGTTCTGTGGTCCAGACCAAAATTTTGACACTTTAGTTAAGGTGAGCTGCTGGGGAAATTCCCGGTGAAGGGAGTCACTTTTTTAACAAAGAAAAGGCTGGGCTGTATTTTCCAAATAAAAAGGGTGAACTATGGAACGTCTGCTTGAAAGAGACTGTTTTTCAAATTCCCGGGTAGAGGGAGCCAGCCCTACGTGGCTTGAGGGGCAAAGAATTCTCTAAATCTCAGATGCTGCTGGGAAAGTTCCCAGGTATAGGGAACCAGCCCAGTGTAACTTGAAAAGACAGCAAATTCTACAAGTCTCAAAAGGCCACTTGGAAAATTCCCAGCTATAGGGAACCGTTTATTAAACAAAACAAAAAACTGTGCTGTTTTCAAGGAAAACAAAAGGGGTGAACTGTGGGAACCAATACCTGTGCTCTAAACTAGAGAGCCTGCTCTTCACTCCGAATTGTTTCCAGCTGAGTATCGTTAGCACGCAGCCGACAGGAGGAGGAGCATCAACATCAAAGCCAATGGGTTGCAGCTGGAAGAGAGAAACTCGGGAATCAGTCTCGTGCTGTGAGGGAGCCTCCCCAGAAGTTTGTCTGTCTCAATTAACGGCACTGACTGGAGTCTCAAGGTACCCTCGCTCTGGGAGCCTCA
Source organism: Chaetops frenatus (assembly GCA_013400775.1). Taxonomy (NCBI): domain Eukaryota; kingdom Metazoa; phylum Chordata; class Aves; order Passeriformes; family Picathartidae; genus Chaetops; species Chaetops frenatus. Next base: position 252,268 of record VZTR01006541.1, on the reverse strand, counting down.
TTCAACAAAGAGCGGAGGGGAAAAAAAATACTGTGATCTCTGAATCCCCAGCTGATTTGAACGGCACCAGGAGGTGTGTAGGACGAGGCAGTGTCATCAGCCCTCCGATTGCCAGACCAGCCATGTTCCGATCTGTGGGGCTTCCACAGTACCTAGGAGGTTTAAGATGCAGTTGGCTGAATACTAAGGTAGGTGCAAAGGCGGCAGCTCTCTGCCCCTCTGTGTGGTGGTGCAGCAGTGTGTGGCACAGCAAGCAGTCTGAGTTGGCCATTTTCTAGGTCAGGTCTTTCATCTGCTTGTGTGATGAGAAAAAACGTGCCAGAATCTGTAAGGAACAGGTATAGTTTGGTTATAAGAGGCCAGGACTTTGAGCTCTGTCCCCTGCAGCCCATCTGCTCAGAATGGCTACAACAGGTTATCTTAAGATGAGAAGTAAACCCCAAGTGAGTTGATTTTTCTTTCTCTAGGAGCTAGATGCCATCTCTGCCACTCCTCTCCTGCTTTCTTCAATAGGGGGATGAAATGTTAAATAGGAATAAACAATTCATCTTGTTGGCATGCTACTTGATTATAACACTTACCATGTTTCTTCATGCAGTGGGAATAGACAGGGAAGGGTAGCATGAGGCCAGGTTTGCCTCCACTGGATGCATTCAGTCACTGTGTCAACCTGTGACCCGACTGGTCACAGACTTGTTTGGTCCATCTGAGTCACATTCCTAAAATACAGGTAGTTTTGGCAGTAGTGCCAGCTAGAGCCTTGATGGTCAATGGTCACCCAGAGTGGAGTGGGACAAAACCAGCGTTATCAGCTGCTGTTTATTGATCACCAGGTGATCTGTGTGTAACTGCCCCTCTCTGTTTTGCTGTTTTGTCCTGTGAATATTTTGCTCTAGCCTCTGCAGACTTTGCTCCCGGGTATCTTTGACAGTGCAACTGACTGCTTCTCATTACTTCAGATATTTTGGGTGCACAGCTCTGTTAATCCAGAGCTCATTTGTTGGAACAAATTGAGGTCCACATCACCAGAAGGATACCTTGCCCCAGTCAGTACTCACCTAGCCCACTTGAAGTGACCATATTTATCTTTTCCCATCTCTAACTTAGTCTTTCCTGGTCTTCCCATATCTCTGATGCTGCTCTGCCACTGCTTCTCCCCCACAGCCCACATTCAGGTGTGGCTCTTTAAAAGCAATCTCTGTCAATATTTGTCATTAATCTGCTTCCATTTTTATTTATAAAAGAAAGAGAGAGAGAGTGTGAGCAGAACAGCAGCAGTAGCAGGGCAATTGCAGATGAATAATGAAAGGATTCATCACAGCCATACCAGGATATATATATTTTTTGCAGCCAAGCGAGACGGATTCCCATCACAGCTCGGGGACTCGTTCCACACAACCACTCATCTTTCATGCTGGGGGGAAGGGAAAGGTGGAGACAGTATCATTATGGATGTAACGGGGCTCTGAAGTGACTGGTCAAGGTTGCTGCTTCAGTCGCGAGGAATCTGCTTACGGGAGTTTTCTCTCCAGCAGGTGCTATTGCCTGGTAAAGTGGCCTTCTACAGCGGTCTGCCACTGGTGAAAGGGAGGCTTGGGGTTTGCTAAGGGGGATGCTTGCCTAGCATTCGAGTCACCAAGGAAGGACAGAACGTCCAAGTGAGGATTTCACAAGACTGACAAACTTGAGATGGAATGAGGGACGCACTGGGCAATGCAGGTGTCATTCTTTCTCACGTTTTTGTCGCTTTAGCCCACTCTCAAGTTCTCTGTCATATCAACAAACACCTCTTAGCTTGCCGTGCACCATTTACCTTTACAAATCCTTCTGTCCTGTTGAACGAAAATGTTTTGTTCTTCTTGTTCCCTTTTAGTAGGTTAGGTAGATGGGAATTTGTCAGATGGGAGTGTTAAAGCATTCTGGGGTCTGGAAGGACTCCGTGAAACCAGAGGGAAAAGAACTGCCATTTCTAAAGGATGAGAAACCCCAGCGACAACCAACCAAACAAATCCAAAAAACTACCCCACAAACAAACAATAAATGCCTGAAACATGTCTGATTGATTGGGGTGTGCGCTCAAATCCAGAAGGGTCTCTGTTTTCTGCTGTCTTCCGGGTCCAGGGTAGTAGAGTCGGTGCTCCAGTGCTGTTTGACCTCTGTGTGCCTGGGTGGTTACATTCCTCCACAGCTGAAGAGACAGTTTGACTCTCCAGCCCTCTTGTGCGTGTAGTGAGGAAATCCAGGAAACACAATTGCCATCTGAGACAGAGCTGAGCTGTGCTGAGCAATTCTCAGAGCAGAAGTGCAGTTACTGTCTGCTCCTGGGGCTCGGAGGGTCTGAGGTTAAGGAAAGAGCAAAACATGTGACTGTATTTTCCCATCTAGGAAAGCATAAAGCAGGTTGGTTTAAAGGGCAGAATGGCCTTATTTCCAGGTGCTGGGAAAAAAAAGAAAAGAGTGCTTCAGCCATGATAGGTCTCATTCTTGTACAGCTGCAGAAGTTGATTCTTATACAGCCTGTGGTTAGTGTCTTCTTACTTTTTNTATCCCTGTAGGATCAGATCCCTGAAAGTGATTAAGAAACTGTTATTGCTAATGGTCACCTCCTGACCTTGGCTGGATATAGGCAAGTGTTTGGACATTAGGGAAAACAAAAAAAACCCATCAGCTTACTTGGGTTTACAAAACTGGGTTTTATGGGCAGGTGAGAATCTTGCCTAGTTCTGAAAATGCTGCACACCTTCTGTTTTTCTTGGTGGCATTATGGGTTATTAATGGAAAGCTTCCTTTGTCACAGCTTGGGAGACTGCATTACTTCTAACTGGTGCTTTCCAGGTAGATATAACCTTGATGTGTAATAAATGTGTAGTAACATGTTTGTGGAGGAGAAGGTTCTCTTCTGATTCCAACCAGTGGATGGTTTGAGATCTCATCTCTCCTTTGTCTCGGTGATACACTGACTGAATTCTTTTGTTTCAAGTATTCAGTGGCTCCATGCAGTTACTAACTTAGGGCATTCATTATTTGGTTTCTATATCTATACTCTCTAGACCCCTTCTCTTCCTCCAAACACTCCCAGCCAAACCAGCAGCTTGTGACTGCATTCTTTTGAAGGTCCCAGTTTCTAGGGCTTCTTGCTGTGCACCCACTGATACAGGCAGCAGCACCATGGCCCAAGGTGATGATCAATTCTCTGTCACAGGGTATCACTGAGATATTTTACATTTAAGTAACACAGGTATACTTTCTTTAGCCTTGAACAATCTGTAAAATACTGTACATAAGAAAATCATTGCTCTTGGTGAAGGCTTGTGATGCAGCAGCATAGTTTTTTTCACTGGAGATGTCTCCTCCCAGACATGTAGGCTCCCCTCAACTGGAACTATTTAACACCCTATTAGTTTCTGATGTGTGCTTTAATATATTGGTGATCTCGATGTTCCCTGAGAGGCTTCGAATGATGAGGATATAACCAGGTGCAGGTTTGCATAACCTGCTTTGAAATGCTTCACTCCATCTGTTCCAAACTGAGGTTATCTTAGTGTGAGTGTGCTGAAAAATCTGCACAGTATCAAGTGAGTGGTGAATGAAGAGCTCTAAACTCCTCCAACAAAGGTTGTATGAAGAAAACTGACCAGGTGGCCTTTTGGAGAACTAGTACTTCAAAGAACCTGAGGACCAAGGTTCCCTGAGCTACTGCTGTAGCCTGTGGGATCAATGTGAACTCAGTCTTTCCTCTCTTTCTGTTCTCCTATAGTCCCTAGAAGGGCTTGGTCAATACTGAAATCCATCTGACCCCAAAACTTTACAGACTTTGAATAGGAGCATTCACTGTCCAAGCAGAGAAGGATGGGGGTGTAGGCCACAAGTAGTTAAAGGAGAGGAAGGGCAGGATGATACATGATGTGTTATGACATCAGTGTGAAATGAAATGGCAGAAAAAGAGATACTGCTAAACTGTTGATTGCTGTATTAATTGTCCTTAATCTTCATGACCTGAGCCAGAGTATCTCAGGATGCCAGCTAAAGCACACTTGAAAGAAAGACATCTAGCTGGAGAACAGAGCTCACATTTTGGAGGTGTTAACAGAGAAATATGGCTTGGGTTGAAAGCTGAGTAAGTTTTTTGTCCCTTAAATCTTAACCTATTGTCCACCTTCTTTGGGAATTTTTATTTTGAAAGCCGGAGTGCCCTGTTGACGGTGTGCCTGCATTTCCTTCTGTGTATGCCCTACCACAGCACTGGGAGCCAGCTAGAGAATGGTGTTTGCCTGTCCCAGGCTTCCTCCCTTGTGTTCTTTCTTTCTGGGGAAGGAGCCACAAGAGGAGACCCAGGCTCACAACAGATCCACCTCAGATTTGAGGCCTGAGCTGGGGAGGTGCTTTGCTGGTGATGTTGGCATGGTGATAAGTGTTGTTCTGCTTACTGCAATCTCCGTTATTTGCATTTCAAAACTGCTTTCCATGGAAGGCTCCCTCTTTCTAAGGGCAGTGTAAGAGGCCAAGCTATTACCTGTGGGAGCAGTATTTTCTGGGCCCCTGCTGCTGGGTGGCAGCAGTTCAGCAGTGTTCCCTGAACAGGTAAGTTGTCCCAGTTGTTGCTTACCCAGGGTTGCTGTCAGGTAACTCCTTCCTGTGTCTGATGGCATGAGAGCAAAGAGGATCTTCCCTTGCTGATTCCTGCAGCAGCGAGAAGAACTGAGGAGCTGGAAGGATTTCAGCCAGTTTCTCCTGGATGTTCCTGGTTAAGGACATAAAGGCAGTGCTGGCATCAGGGGCATGGAGCTGTGGAATCTTACTTTGCCTGGGTCTGAAAAGTTGTAAAACAATGAGAAGGGCAGCTTCAGCTGTTCTTGTCTGCAACAGCTATGGTGGCTGTTTGGCTCAGCTCAGCTAGGGCAGGGACTTTGGGTTCTACCTGAGGAAGCATTTGAACTCAAGAAGCCTTATGAGGACTGCAAGTCTGGCAAATGGGCCAGGCCCTGCACTGTTTCATGTCTTGTTCAAGAGCAGATATCCCAGGTGCAGAGAGAGTTTTTGGTGTTTTTTTTTTTCAAACAAGTTACCAAGAAAACACAGACAACTTTTCTAATAATTTTAAAGTGAATACACAACATCAAAGCAATATTAGCACCTCAATTCACAAAGTGAAAGAGAGATCAAAAGCTATTTACCCTCCAGCTGCTATTAATGGAAGTTACCCTCCTTCATTACCCCTTTCCTCTTGCAAATCACTGGAGTAAAGAAGATGATTCAGTGGCGGGGTTCTGGATGTCTCATCAAAAGCCAAGGCATTACTGGGACAGTGAGACTGGAGCATCCTAGCACAAGATGAAGATCTACTTAAAGGTGTCTGGGCTGTGTCCCTTTTGAGGACAGGTAAAGTTTCACCCTTTGTATTTGGAATTTTTCAGAGGTGCTGAATTTCCATTGAAATTCCAGGGAACACAGGTGTCTTTTGTAGGCTCAACTAAGTCTTGGCAAATACTCCAGCTTTCCTAAATAAGGCTGTGCTCTTGCTGATCTGTGCCCAGAACCAGAGGCTGCAAGAAGCATGTGTAAACAAGGTGTCCCAATGTGTTATCTGTCAGTCCCTGAATTTCTGTGTTTGCCTCAGGAGAGTGGTGAGGAGAAGCTGGGCTGCTCAGTTTGACCTTGCTTTTTAGTTTTTTCCCTGTTTTTTTTGGTTGGTTTATATATATGTTTGTGTTTTTTGTTTATTTTTCTCTTTGAATGTACCTCTAATTGATTTTGAAAAGAAGAGACCGTTAAAGAAGACGTTAAGGTGAAATGAAGCCATAACTGTGACTGGAGACTTTTTATTAAGTGTGGCAAAATTCCCTGGGCTGTGTATAAATTGTTTATTGATTTTGGTATGGCTGGGTGCTCTGGAGTAATCGCCTGCAGAGCCGCTAGGGAGCGAGCAGAGAGGAGAGGGCTTTGCCAGGTCTCTGCTGCTCCCTGCCCCTGCCTGTGCTGGTGCTCTCCTCTCTAACCTGTAAATGAGCAGCCCCAGCTGGATGGCTCCAGTGGGCAGCTCCTGCAGCCCAGAGAGGGGCTCTGCCCTGCTGTTCCAGTGGAAGAACATAGTAAGGGAAGAGATGGCTTTGGGGCACGTATCATATAATGGTATTGCTGAGACTTAAATTGCCCTCTGGCTCTTCCACCTGTTGGTTGTTACAGGAGAGAAACCCATCTGTGATAGTCAGCAAGGTTAGTCATCTCTGAGCCTGCCCAACCATGGGCCAGGTCAGTTTTGTGACGGGGCAGAGGTGAACACAGGTTCATGTTTCTCAGCAGTGCCTGTGCTGTGGAGGTTTGCCTCAGTATCCCCTGCCTGCTCTCACATACCCTTCTCCTCTGCCAGAGCTGCAGGGTGCTGTGTGCAGGGAGCCAGCCTGCCTCCCCTCTGCCTCTCTGCAAGCCCAGGAAAAAATTCAGCCCCTCCTGATTTTTCCTTTGCTTTTTGTTACAACATTAGGGTGGTTTTACTGCTCTATTTCAGTAAACTACTTTGTACAGAGATTTTTCTCATCTCGTACTGGGAGCTGTCCTGGCAGAACTGGAGTTTCTGTTTTGTTCACTTCTCATGGAGTTCCTGCACACTTCCCATGTTACTTTTGCAAAAGGGCAATGAATTCCTTAATTTTTTCTTATCCAGAGTGCTATGAGTAATGTATACTCCTAAAATACAGTGTCCCTTCAGGTCCAAGGACGATATAGAAGGGGAAACAATTTCTTTTGACATTTGATTGGGAAAGTGAGTGAATTTTCTCACACCAGTTGCAGAGTTGATACTCCCTCTTCTTCTAAAGGCAAGGGGCTGGTAGTTGATGGGAGGTTTTATTTTCTGTCATTCAGAGTCCATATTTTTATCACCTGGTAGCATAGATTGGTTTAGTTTCCTTTGTTCTGCTGAGGAATTCTGAGGCCTGTAAGTGGTGTGGCTATTAAGTGAATGACACTGAGATGTAAATCTCTCTGTGGAGAGAAAAAGAGGACTTGTCCACCTGCTAGGCCCCTAAAGTCTGCTGAGCTTTAGTGCAAGTGTCAGAAATTCTGTTTTTAGAGGATGCAGTAACAAACTCAGTTCCTTTCTTAATCATCTAATCTATGTATGAGAGTGGGAATAGGAAGCCAGAGTAAAGGTAAGACACTCTTCTGCATCACTGGGCAAAATCTACAGGAGATCATGTAGATTTGATGAAGAAATGTTTTTTGCTTTGCATGTACATAATGTTTCTTTAATGAGAAAGAATGGTAAATTTGTATTAGTTTAAAATTTCATTTTCTGGAAGGCATAATGTTAATGGAAGGCAAAATAAATCTAAAGTGTTGGCAATTTAACTCCAATGTTTTGAAATGGGATAAAGTAATCTAAATGAAAACTTGCATCTACCTAGAGAGTTCTCTGACAAAATGGCACGGGAACATTTGTGCTAGGAACAGCAGTAACTGCTTCAACTCTGAGATATATAGATATATGTATATATGTATATATGTATTTTCTTCTTTTACCCCTGCAATAAAGGTCAAAATTTTAACTTACTGTCGAATAAGGACAGTGAATTATGCTGATGTTAGTCAGTACACTTTGGCTAGGAGATGTGAATGCTGTAACAGCATCTGCATTAATCTGCACTGGTACTTCAAAGCATTTGCTGTGTATGTACATCACGTAAACTTCTGTAATGCTTAGTTGCTTGAATGAACTAAGATGACTGATTTATTCCCTCTCACAGAAAAAAAATAATTCTCCTAGTTAAAGCTGCAAAACTTTTTGCCATGGCTTGAGTTCCCTGACTACAAGGTCTTGCTCACAACTGCTGTAGATTTCTGATTCTGCTGCTTGTCTTGGAGACTTTTGAACCCCCACCCTAGGGAAGTACAGCCTGGCTTTAAATTCCTCAGTCCTGCACTTCAGACTGAAGGAGTTATTTTTAACCTGTCTTGACCTCTGCCTGAGCAAGAATAAAATAGGGATTGGGCAGAATATGACACAAATCAATAGGTTATCCCAACAGATATGATCTTTGGCACCGTTCTGCCTTGGACACTTGCTGCAGTAACAAAGATAAATGGTGATTTGTTAACATTGTGATCTAGGGACTGGGTGGCTCAGTGGATCGTGTGGTGGCCTCTGACCTCTGGGTCTCCAAGCTCTGAACATCAAGGTGAAATCTCATTCTGATAGTAGGAAGGGGGAAAAAAGGTCCACAAGGATTGGACGATTTTGGTTCAGTGCTGATCACTGTGCTCCAAAAAAACATTCCAACAGGGATTGAATAGACAATAACTCCTGACAAAAGGGAGTATGGGGAAATAGGGTGGGAACTGTTGCAATAGAGAGCTAGTGATCAGTTACTGCAGGTTAAGACTTTCGGTGCTTTTATGGAGTGATACTAGAGCACTCAGAGCTACTTTGTCTCTTTGCCTACCTATCAAAGAGGACTTGCATCGCAGACGATTTGTGGTGACTCCGAGGAAAAATGAAATTTATTTAATGAAACAGCTTTCATTTCATTTTCTGGGACAGTATCTTCATGTCCTTTGATTACTGAAAGATAGTGATGAGGGGTCTTTTGGGAGGCTGAAGTATTGGAAACTGCAGATACAGCTGTGATCCAGTCATGTCTCTCCTAAGCTTGTGTGATCTGTTTCATATCTAGAGTCCTGTTGCAGGTCCTCTGTAGATAGCTGACTTTTAATATGTTCTGGGATGCACACTGTTTGTCTTGTTTCAGCAGTCCAAGGCAGTGCATTCTCATCAGATGACAATAGATTCCTGCAGCAGAATTAGTTCCAGGACATCTGTAAGGATTGGTAAGCAGTGTTTGAAGGCAATTCCAAGTTGTAACCTACCTCATGTAAACAGGTGTAAGCCACGGTGAGGTTTATTTTTTTTTTTTTCCTCCCTTGGCTGGTGTATAATTCTCCCATTCCCCTGCCATTAGGAGGCATTGGGGCAGTATTTCATTCTGAAATGAATCCATCAGCATCAACTTTTTGGCCCTGTTATCTCTTGGCAGTTCTTTCTACAAGACTGGCATGGTGCTCTCAGGTGCTTTACCATGGTAAGGACATTCTCTGTGTCTGGACTAGTCCAGGGGACGAGGGCTCTAGCAATGAGGTCCTCATTGATATGTGCAAGATGGTAGTAGTGCTTTTGATCTTCCCTGTGTTGTAGATCCTAGGGTTACATGAGAGCTCATGCTGTGCTTGGGAGCCCCAAATTTGTCTCTGTGATAGTCCCCTGCAGGATGTCTCCCTCCAAATCTGTGTTTTGCATCGGGCTGTGCATTGCTGGGTTATAGAGAATGAGCTGAGTCTTGTCATTGAGAGCAGCCTCTTTCCCATGTTTTAACTTGTCCTGTCCATCTGTAGGTTGTACCAATACCAACAATGAGTTGGAACTGCAGTGGGTCAGTGCAGACTCCTGCTGGTGTCTGTGTGTAATGCCATCTTACCATTGACAACTGCTCTTGAAACCCAAATGGGGAGCCTGTTTTTAATCCATGGAATACATATGCTATGCCTTGCTCACAGAACGCATTGATTACTTGGGATGTCACAGAAGGAAGTTTGAGCCAAAGAATCTTGTCCTACATGTTCCTCTCCTCATGAGGCTCCTGGAAACTCAGCCCAGTGACTCCCTTGCCCCAGACCGAGGCACGTTTTTGTATCCTGCCCAGGTGCCTGTTGTGTGTGGCATTCCCCCGAGTCCATCGTGACACTGCTTTCTCCAGAGGCAGGGGCTGCAGCCTGCCCGTAACCAGAGACCTGCAGCTCCATTCCTTTCCTTCCCTGGCAATGTAGATTGCCCTGCCATCCTTGTGTGTCAGTGCTTTGACTGAAGGCTGTGCTCCTCTCTCCTGCAGCCCATTCCAGAGCTTGTCGTGGCTCCAGGGCGTGCAGAGCCAAGTGCACTGGGCAGACTGAGTGAAAGCAGCACGTCCAGCTTGCTTTCCCCCTGCAGCCAGCTCACCACTGCCATCAGCCTGCCACTACTGCCTCCCTATGTACAGAGGACACTTGGGGCTGAGCTTGGTGCATGCACTGAACAGGGATAGGAGGGTGGCTGCTGGGCCAGGAATATGTTAGGACCTGCAAAATGCATGTGAAATGACACCTAAACTGGCCATGGCTGTAGCCCTGCTGTAGATGTTCCAGGAATGCTGCGTTAGCACAACTGTCTTTGCCTGCCAGGCCTGCATTCATGTTGTTTAAAAAAAAAGGGGGGGGGGGGGGGAGCAAAAAAACAAACCACAAAGAAAAGAAACAACTGGAGAGAGAGGCTAGCAGCCTAGCAAGACCTACTTTTCACTATATTTTTAGCCTCTGATTTTATTTTTCCCAGTATAATTCTGGATTAACTGTTTCATTGTTTGTTCAGGTTGAGATCAAGATCTAGAATTCTCTGCCAACATCCCTTTAGTCCTTTTCAAACTACGGAATTTTCCCTATCATTACATCAGTCATGTTTCATGTTGGGTTGGTTTTTTGCTTTTAAAAAGGTGTTAAGTGACATCACTGGTGAGTTCTTTGAGTTGTTCTCATTGAAGGTTTTTACTTTTGAAAGGTATTTCCTCAGGTCTTGAATGTAAAAACAAAGGATTTCCTTCATGATAATGGCATGAGCCGTCTTGTGTTCTTTGGGTTTTAGAGAGAATTAGTAGTTAGAGATTTCTGCCATCTCTCCAACTATCTAGACCTAGACAAAAATATTCTTTCTACCACAGTATCTGGTTTTATAAGGAGACAGCTCTATGTGTGTGTTGCTGGGAAATAACAGTTTTTTTTAAAGATGTGAAGATAAGAAATAAACTGCTTAAACCTCTTTGTGATGCAGCTCTGCCCAGGGCCCGGTTTACTTTGCTCCCATGGAAATAGCTTTGCACATTTCTTGGTGCAAATAGCCTTTTAGGGGTTTTCTTCTGAAGGGTTTGTGTTCGTATGGAGAGGCATACTGGAGAAGCTGATACTTGCACAACAAGCTGCATTTCAGAACACTGCTGCTGCTGCCAGAGTGGTCAGTGGTACCTCTGATAAGGCACAAGCCATTCCCTCACTGGTACAAGAAAAAATGGCTGTAGTTTGATGGGTTTGGGAGTGGCCAGGGCCAGGTGTTCATCTTAGAGCAGCTGTTTTTCTCTCTGGTCCTGGCCTGTCTATTCATGAGCAGAGCTGCTGTCCAGAGGCAGTAATTGCAGAGCTGGTGGGAAGTAGCAGGCAGGTCATGTACCTTCTTCACCTGCTCCTACTCCAGAAATACCTCTGCAGCAAATCAATGTCTTCTGCAATCTGTTCGTAGTTTCATTGAATTATAAAATAATTCAGGTTAGGAGGGAGGGATTTCAGGAGGTTTCTGATACAGTCCCTTGCTTAAAGCAGGATCAACATTGAATTCAAGCTTGGTTGCTCAGGTCTTTATTGAGTTAAAAGCCTACAAAAATGAAGGTTGTGCAGCCTGTCTGTGCCGCTCATTTCAGTGCTTGGTTGGCCTCATGCTGGAAAAGCTTTTTCTTCTGTCCAGTTTGAAGCTCTCTTGTTTCCATTTGTATCTGTTGTGTACTGCCAGTGCAGGACCCATTGTAAAGAGCCTGTCACCCTGTTCCTGAGAAGGTGCTTATTTGAAAGCCTGCTGTCAGGTCCCTCTAAAACCTTCTCCAGGCTCAGCAAACCCTCAGTCTCTCATCACAGGGCAAATGCTCCAAACTTGCTCACCCTCCATTTACTTGCACCAGTTTGTCCATCTTTCTCTTGGAATGGGGCCTCTAATCTAGACAACATATTCTAGCCAGAGTCTGGCAGGTGCCAGGTGAAGTGGAATAACTACATCCCTTGAACCTGTCTGGTTATGGTCCCGTGAGTACCATGCAGGGCACTGTTGGCCATTTTTGCTGCCAGGGTGCACTGATGGCTCATATTCATCTCAAGACCCATCAGGCCCCCAGGTTCTCTTCGGCAGAGCTGCTACCCAGGCAGGCAGACCCTAGTATGTACTGTCACAGTGGATTATTTCTTCCAAGGTGTAGGACTTTGCATTTGTCCTTGCTGAGTTTTGTAAGGCTCATGTTAGCCCTGCAGCCTCTCTAGGGCATTTTGGATGGCAGCCCTGCCTTGAGCATATCAGCTGATCTCCTCCCTAGTTTGGTGTCTAGTGCAGGCTTGATAGGAGTGTGCTTTGTTGTACCCTCTAGGTCATGGATACAGATGTTAAACAGGACAGGTCCCCTGTATTTATCTTGTTAGTGGCCTACAGGTAGGGTATAAACATGGCCCTCTGAGCTTCATCATCCAAACTGTTTTTAACTCATCTGATAGTCCGCTCATAATGGTTTACTATCAGTCTTGAGGCATTCTGGGAAACGGTGCTGAATGTTTTCCTGAAGTCAAGGTAAATGCCTTTCATGCCTCTCCCCTTGTCCACAAGTGCTATCATTTTATCATAGAAGAGAATCAGGTTGGTCAGGCATGATTTATTCTTGGAACATCCACACTGACTGTTCCTAATCACCTTCTTCTCCTTTGTGTGACCAAAATACATTCTAAGGGGACTAACTACATGATTTTCCCAAGGACACAGGTGAGGGTGATTTGGCCTAATTTATTGGATTTTGGAATGGATCAGAAGGAAGTTACAGGTCAGAGAGAAACCCATAGTCTGTAAAGTCAGTTACCTTCAGCTGCTTTTTCCTGAGCCAGCTCACAGCCAGCACAGAGTTGCTGGTGATGTGCATGGAGGAGGTAAGAGAGCTCTCTGGCTGCCTCAGGTTTGTCACCAAGGGATGTGAGAAGCCAGGAGGGAAGGGCTAAATTGCAGGTTGGAGCATGTGGTGGGTCTTCTCATGAGTTGGACTTTAAGCACCAACTGGTAAAGCTGAGGGTTTGCTACTTGAGCAAACCTAGTCACAGGCTCTGGGCAAGTACATTTATTTAATAGAAATTAAGATCTCCGAGGGATTCAGTTTAGGGGCCATAAAGGCCTTTCTGTACAACTCTGTGCAGTGTTGCTCTGTCTCTCACTGAGGGAGGTCTGCTTTTATGTTTGGACATCTGTCTGCATCTCTGTTCTGTGTCTCTCCCCTTCCTTGAAGAGGAAAATGGGCCTCTACTCCAGTCCCAGAAAAAGTACACTGGAAAGATGTGTTTGCCCTGCTCTCTTCCTTGAGCGGAGTTCAGATACAAATAAATGCTTTTTTTTTTTTTTTTTGCAAACTCCAGAGTGAGTGAGTTGGGGCATCGGTGTAATTTCTCTCAAGGTGTGCCTGTTGTCGTCAGGTTAGTGTTCCACAGCTTAAATGCAGCAGTTGTAATCAAAGCTGCAAAGTTCCACTGTATGTTGAGAAGCTTTCTGTGTTCACTTCCTTCTTGCAGGAAATCTAGAGACAGAATTCCTCTGTTGGCAGGCCAGGAAGAAGGTTGAGAGAGGAGAAGAGGTGGTTATTGGAGCACCTCTTTGAACCTCAAGGCAAGAGGGCAGCTTTCAGCCCAGTATCAGATGTTGCTTTGTTTTTGTCAGGCCATCTGCAGCCTCAGGTGAGAGGAGTGGCTCTGCTGAGAAGCTGTCCTGTTAATAGCCCTTACCCAGAGGGAAATAGAGACTTCCATGTGCTTCTAAACGGAGGCATTTGCAGTGAGAAGCTTTCCAGGGCAAAACATGACCCTTACATCCTTAGGTGTGCCTACATGTTGAAATGCAAATATCTTCAGCTACTTTTTTCAGAATCCTCTCTACAAATTCTTGAATTCTTCAGCATGTACATTTGTTCTCCCTGCCCTAGCTTTTCATAAAATCATAGAATATCCTGAGGGGGGTATCCACAGGGATTATCAAAATCCAATTCCCGGTCCTGCACAGGACAGCTGCAAGAATCACATCAGGCACGTGAGAGCATTGTCCAGACCCTTCTTGAACTGTGTCTGGCTTGGTGCTGTAACCACTTCCCTGGGGAGCCTTTTCCAGTGCCCAACCACCCTCTGGGTGAAGAACCTCTTCCTAATATCCAATCTAAACCTCCCCTGACTCAGCTTTAGGCCAGTTCCTCAAGTCCTGTCCCTGGTCACCAGAGAGAAGAGATCAGTGCCTGCCCCTCCTCTTCCCCTCGCCAGGAAGCTGTAACTGCAGTGAGGTTTCCCCTCAGTCTCCTCTTCTCCAGGCTGAACAGATCAAGTGACCTCAGCTGCTTCCCATATGATTTCTCCTCCAGATCCTTCACCATCTTCATGGCTCTCATTTGGACACTCTCTAATAGCCTGATATCCTTCTTATATCCTGTGGTGCCCAGAACTGCCCCCAGCACTCGAGGTGAGGCTGCCCCAGTGCAGAGCAGAGTGGGACAATCCCCTCCCTTGCCTGGCTGGTGATGCTGTGCCTGATGCACCCCAGGACAAGGTTGGCTTAGGGTTAGGCTGTTGCTTATTCACTCATGTTTTTATTGACTAATACTTTACAGGAATCTGATCACTGGTGAAGCATTTGATTCAACTATATGAAATCCCATTAGCAATATCTGGTTGTTCTCCAGATAGGAGGGGGAAGGGGGACTTAAAACTGATCAAAGTATGATGATGGTTGTAAAAGAATTATATAAGTTTGAGATAGAAAGATCTGGTCTTTGCCATTGCAAAGCTGGTTGTTTAATAGCCTGTTTAATGGCCAGTAAGATGGGACAGGGACCACCATTCAAGCTGGTGGGATTAATCCTTTTCATTGGATATATGGAAGAGGTGGTAAACTGACCATTAATTAAATGTGCAAAGGGTACTAAATTTGGAGCACTGTAACCAATACCTGCAGTGTGGAGATGTTAAGGATTTAAAATTAGAAGCAAAAGTAATTAAGAAAGGTTCTTGCTGCCAGGACACGTGGAAGTAAAAGAAAACCACATTGAATATGGTGTGTGGGGATGAGAAACCTAAAAAAAACATGGTGCCAGAAGAAGATGCAGCCGTGTCAGAGTATTTATTTTGTGTCTGGAAGCTGGTAAGTTGCTGTCCCTTGGAAGAAATCTGAGACTGTGCTCCATGGAGAGAGAAATGAGGCTGCCTCATTATTTGAGGAAGTCAATGGAAAACCTCCCAGAAGCTTCCCAGAGATTTGGTTATGGCCTGTAGGCTGTGTCTGAGTGCTGATGAACGAGCCAGTGGGAGGGTGACCAGAAGCACTGTGTGCACCCAGCTGAGTCAGTGCTCGTGCTTTGCATCAGGGGACCCGTGTCCTTTGTAAAGACCTCCACCTTTAGGGTGTCCACAGGGAAAAGTGCCTAATGAAAGAGTCAGAAGGGATCTGAGAGGGAGATGGGTAGGAGCAGAAGGATTTTGCCACAAGGCAGGAGCAGAATGACAAGGAAGAAAATGAGTGAGGTCAATGGCCAAATGCACTATAACCAACTTGCTCTGGCCTTCTCCAATGTTCCCCTCCTGGCATCTCCAGGGAGCAGTGCAAGCATGGCCTCCTGGTCAACACTGTGCCCAGGGTAACCTTTGGTGGAGAAACAGAGGAGCAGGGAAGTAATGAGATAAATACCAGGGAGCTGTTAATGTGAGCGAGCCAGACTCAGGCCTGAGAGCCCTGGGCTTTTGTTGCTGTATTAGAGTTTTGTTTTCTGTGTTTTGTCAGTTTTGAGAGACAAAAGAGAGCAGTATAGATCCTGGAAGTTAACTTTCACCCTTTATTTTGTTGGGGAATCTGCCTCATTGTCAGCCCAGGCTGCTCTGAGCCATTGCTGCAGGGTGTTCTCCCTTCTGCCCCTGACCATCCTGTTCAGCTGGGACATGTGGTAAACATGCTCCTACATCTCCCACCAGCTGTAGATGGCACCTCTCTGGTCAGTGAGGTAGGTGATGTGAGAAGACTCTGAAAATCCATCCCTTGAAGAACAATTCTGCATCTCTCTCTCTCTCATGGCAGGGTGTCTTGAGTGTTGTGCATCTCTGTGCATGGGCTTTCACGTGGGCAGAGTCATGGATGCTCCCAGAGATGCTCCCAGCAGTGATAAAGTCTCTGCACAGCCTTTGTAGGGCTCAGGAGAGCCTGACAGAGGCTGAGGGGAAGCAAAGGAGCTTTCCTTGGGGCGAGTTCTACCATGCACCTTACCAGCCTTGAGAGGTTCTTCTGTGGAGCAGGAAGAAGTGAGAAGATTAAATGGAATGTGTATTAAAACTGCTTTGTAGGGTAGCATTGATCCTGACAGACTCAAGAATCACGTTTAAAAAAAGCTTTGAACAGTTTAGATACTGGAACTGTGTGTGGGAAATGCTGTCTGCAAGAGGGGGATTTCAGCAGTGGTGGGTTGCCAGTCTGTAAAGATCATGGAAGGGTGAGGCAGAGAGGGAAGTGTAACAAGGGAAGCTTATCAGTTTTGCCTTTGATGGCTCTTTCTGCCCTGCAGGGCTTTCCAGCCTGGCCTCTGCAAGCTGGTTCTGGTGGCCTGTACAGTTGTTCTGCCTCTGGGTAACATGGCAGAGTTACCTTACCACACCTATCTCCTCATCTAGAGAGACAAAGGGGGGTGGTCTGGATGTAGGAAGATGCAGAGGAATGACACACAAAGGAGCCATCCAGCTCTTGACATAAAGCTAGGTGGGTGATGTGTACGAGTATAGAAGTCTTCATGCCAGTTTGCACCAATTATCTCCTTGCCCCTGAGCCCTGTTTCCCAGCCTGGCTGATGCTTCAGAAGAGTCCAGTCTGGGGGAAAGGTGTTTTTCTCTGTCTACTGGTCTGAGGCTGACTTCAGCCTCCAATTTTGCATATTCTTTGGCTTTTCTCCAAGAAGGTGGGTCTAGCTGGTGGTGCATTGGCAAGCTCAGGGGACAGCTTTGTATGTTCTCATCTCTTTTTGTAAGAAACTTAGCTATTGAAACAGCTATTGTCAGTACACAAAGCCTAAAGACAAATCACCACTTAAGCCAAAGAGCTGCCACCCAGTTTATCTGTAGAGGTTGTGGAATATTCCCTCAAGTGGCATCCAGTCACTGCTGTGGGCTTGGGTGCACTGTTATTCACTGGTGTTCAGAGTTTTACCAGCTTATTAATTTCAACTGACTCTCTGACTGTCATGATGATAATTTTATGTGAGGAGGCAGATTGTTCTAAACTACTATGATATTCTTGCAGCAAGTTTTGGCTGCTGTCAGTGAGGAGGACTGAAGAACCTGTATAGATCACGCTATAATTCAAATATCAGTCTGATACTATTTTTAATCCTGCTTAAGCTGTACTACTTAACTCAGTTCTACTTGGTGGGGTAAGTTCCATGAGTTAATGTTGGCTTCATATGTTCTGCATTCTCCGGAGACTTTTCTCTCAGCTTTGCACTCCTGCTTCTGCTCTCTTCCAGAAGATACTCTGTGCTAACCAGCTATTATGGGTCTCTCTGAGGGCATGGTTTCCTTTTGCTCTTTATTGGTGGTGTGTTAGTAAGGAAAAAGACAGAGAACAGCAACATTTCTCCTGAGAGATTCCTCTGACATACTACTGGAGACAGTGCTACTGTAGAGCACAGAACACAGGGACAAAAATTCCTGTCTATTCTCACTTTGTATTTCCTTCCTGGTGTATCTGAATAAGTGATGGGTTATTTTCCTTGCTCTTTTTTTTCCTCCCCTTTCCACCACGGTGGAGTGAAAGGTCATTTCCATTTAACTGTCTCTGTTTCCTGTATTCATTTGGAACTCCCAGGCACAATGAAGTGCTCTCTGTGGGCAGCCTGCGTTGCCCGGCTTTGGCTGATGCTGAATTTCATCAACAGTTTTCTGCTTTTCTGTCCAGCTTTGTCACTCTGAGGTCCTTCTCGGTCCAATTTTTTTTTTCTTGATCAATTTAAATGAAGCTGTCATCTGCATTTTTCTGCCACCTGTTCTTCTCAGTTTCCAGGTCACTCACGATATACCTCAGTAGCCCTAGCACAGACCCTGGTGTGACTAAGTTTTTGAGCTGTACTTGTTCTGAAGACTAGCTGTTCATTCTTTACTAACACTTTCAGCTCCATCCTCTTCCTCATTTGTGACAGACCTTTCACTCCACTGATGCTGGTTTTCCAAGAACGTCTCTGAAAAAAGTGATACCTGAAGGTCTGGTCTGTCAGCTGGTTACCTCACAAAGCTGCTGCAGAGGTACTCCTTAAGAAGTCCACTAAACAAAGGACCAGCTCTTGTTCAGGAGTGAGGGTGCTGACTAAATTAGTACTGTAAGTTAATTATTTGTGTATTGTTGTGTATAATTTATACAGTTTTAATTCTTTAAGCTCATAATTCCAACTCTAATTTCCATGGGCATAGGGGTCAGACCATTAAGTCGGGGATTTGAGGAGCTTCCCTTCAGTGTGGTTTTACTCTTCCCTCACATACTTCATGGGTGAGCTCGGTCATTTTTTTTGTAGAGAGCTGTCCAGGCAGTCACTGGGAAAGGACATACAGAGAAATGGCAAATTCTCCTTGAGCGCTAGGTCGTGTTTAGATGCTCTGACAGCAGTCATTGGGAAGTCAGAGGCTAATGCAGTCCTCACCCGTGGGAAGTGAAAAACAACCTTGGGTGGTTATTGAAGAGAATTACCTTCACAGCCTTTCCCTTTGAAGAGTCTCCTCTAGGCTAATTTCTAAGAGAGGGAAATGAGCACCGAGGAGTTAGTAGCAGGCTGGTTTTGTGGGACCACCTGGTTTTCACCCCTGAGAAGTCGTGGTGGAACTGAGTTTTTTTTTTTTCCAGGACTTATGGATGGATGCCCTTGGTCTATCCCAGTATCCAGTGTTTGACTCTCCCCCTGGTTCTGGTGCTCCTGATTCCCTGCAGTACCGAGCCTTACAATACTGCTGCTATTCTCTGCTCGCTGGCTTGTGCTTCCCAGGTGCTCATACCCTCCTGCTTCTGAGGCTGACCCTGCGATGACAGCTGCCTGGCCGCCTATCAAAGGCTCCTTTTAGAGCGAGCCCACGAGCAGACAGAGGCCTGCAGTGTTACACCCCGAAACCTGACACAGTGTGGCTCGCCTGCTTTTCAGTGGGCCCTTGACAGCCTTTCAGCTCGTGTCTGTCAGACCCCTGCCAGGCACACAAGTTCACTTCCATCTTGGAAGAAGGGGAGAGAGAAGTGACATTTCACCGGGCGGCGGGCACGCCGGGGGATGTGGGGAGATAAGGCAGGATCACAGGAGCAGCTGAAACCCCCAGCGGATATTGCGTTGCTGGCTGGATTGACAGGTTAAATGTACTGCTGGGACAGGAATCCCTGCTCCCTCTGCCCCAGAGCACTGTGCAGAGAGAAAACCACTCAGTCCTAATGAATCTTGTCCTACGTTGGGACCGGTTCTCTCCTAGCCTGGCCAGGAGGGTGCTCATGGAGAATTTGTTTCCAAATTTCAACAGGAGCTACCAATAGAATGGCTTTTTAAATAAATAAGTTCACTTAGCAAACAGCAGCAGTAAATGAACAGAAACACTTATGTGGCCAAGGATGAAATATTAGCATTTTTCAAATCCGCTAAGTGAAGACAGCCCCTGGGCACTGGTTCAGGTCCTTGTGTTAGGGGGCTGTTTGCAAAGCACTAAGCTAACTTACAGCCAAATCCTGTCAGCTTCTTCCTGGAGCTCAGGAGGGCAAAACTTGTCTGACTTGTTGACAAACTAAGTCTGGTCTAAAAACTTAATAGCTTTGCATTTCTTTCATATCAAGGTCCTTAGGATACACCAGTTGAGAGCCCAAGTTCAGGTAGTGCTTTGGCTGCTCCAGACTACAGGCAAGGAAAGGAAAACAGTTTTGTTCAAGAGCAAGCCGAGGTTACTTGTTTGAAGAGCTCCACTCCCTGTTGCATCACAGCAGTGAGCAGCAGGCTCCAACAGTCCTGGCTTGGAGAACTTTCCTGCCCAGTTATGAACTGCTCCTGCCCATGGCTGAATTTTCTGGGGAAGTTATTGGTTCAAATGTTAATCTAGCCTTGACTAGTTCACCAGGTCTGGGGGGAGATTGCCGCACAAGATGGCATGGCTGGAGGCTACTGTCAAGCAGAAGTTTTCCCCTCTGGGAAAGATATGACTATATCCTTGGGTAAGCTGAAAGTTGTGTGGGGAGCCTTTTCTTTGAGGTTATTTGTTCCTACCTGATCTCTACCAGCAAAGCTGTGCCAGCTGTGTCATGCGAGTGGTAGTTTCAGCCCCGCATCCGCTAGAGAAAATCCCTTGTCCAGAACCTACGTCTGGGGCTCCTGACCTGAGGAAAGCGATGTCAGCCCAGAGGAAATGGACATCACAATGGAATGATGGTCTTCCCAAGGAATTTCTGTGCATGGTCAGTGGGGAAACACTGGCGACTGACCAGTGCATGACCCAAGCTGTTACCTGTAGATGCCAGACCAGGGCACTGTCCCAGGCAAGTGAGTGTGTTCTAGGGGAGGGGGGAGCAGGGGGGAGTCGGTCCTGCTGGGTCAGCAGTGATGAACTAAGCCAATACAGTAGAGTCAGGGGACCAAAGGGTGGTGAGAAAGATGCCTGAGGGCAGGGACAGGAGGTGCACAGTGCCTGGGGGATGGCATGCTAGGCAGGCAGGTTGATATAGCAGTGGGGCAGAAATGTGCCATCATCCTGTAGCAGGTGTGGCAAAATTGCACCAGTATGCTGTGTGCCCTGCTAGCTGACCTCTTCACATCACTCTCTGTTGCCTGCCCACTCCTATACTTGGCAGATGGAGGCACAGCCTTTGTTTTGTGCTGTGATCTGTGTCCTTTCTTCCAGGTAGTGTGATTCTTCAGTACCTCCTGCCTGTTGTTAATGCCCAGATTATTCAGCCCCACCTCTAGGGTGCATTGTCCACTTCCTTCCCTTCCTCATTTGGCAGCCACAGTCCCATTCTGCAGCCCTATTGCTCAGCTCTGTGTGCAGCAGTGCCCCTTGCAGTGCCTACTGGAGTTTAATAAAGATCTACGGCCTGAGTTACCTTTAGCTTTTATAAACCAAAAAATGCAAACAGCTTGTAAGCAGCATTCATTACCTTGCACGCCTTCAGCTGCTTGTTGGATACACATCCCCCTCCCTCCAGCGTCTCTCACTTTTTTTAATATGTTTTTTTTTAATTTGTTTTGATGAATGAGTGACAACCCTGACACCCGATTCGCTGAGATTAATAGAAACGACACAATATTTACGTCGCGCCGACGAGCAATTATCCTGCCATCTATCTTTGAGATTATCTTTCTGATTGAAAACTACTCATCCGTGTAATCGGAATTATTTGGAATTAGAAGGGAATTTATGGCCCCTCTCACTCTCCCTCCTATTTGCCTCTGTCTCCATCCTTCTTCCCCCTTCTTTAAGAGGGATCCTTTCTTCCTTCATTCCTTCCATCCTTCCTTCTTTCAGCCTTGTGGATGGACACATGTGCTTTGCTGTACAAAGGATGGTTGTTTCTGGAGATGGGGGAGGCTGGGCTGCTCTGTGGCCAAGCAGGCACTGGGGACAGTGAGAATGCACCGAGGCTTGGACAGCAGCTGAGAGATGAAAGGCTCTTCAGAAGAAGGCTGGCATGGGAAGTGAACATGTGGAGGATGTGATGCTGTGAAGGCTGAGCAGGTCACAGAATAACTGGGGGCACCTCAGTCATCTTCATTTTCTCTTTTCTACTCTTCCTTCCTTATTACTTTGTTTTGAAGAAGCCTTTCATGGGGCCACTGCTTTGTAAACATGCTCCTTGTACACTTATTTTATCTAAGTATTTTTGTGGAAGTGTTTTTCCGGGTCACTCTGTACAGGAGAAGGACCTGTATTTGTGGGCATCTTCCTGCATACTGTGAACCTTCCTGTAGCTACTGCTGGTGTTTCTGCTTCTTCAACAGTCCCTGGAGACAGCTGTTGTCCTCCAGAGTATGTGATGGAGAATGGCACTCTTGCTTCAATACTGGTGTCCCCTAACACAAAGCTGTCTGTACAGGGCTCCAAGGAAATATTCTTGCTTATTTGTCATAACTTGAAGGAGCTGGTAGATGGTGTAGGACCTGTATTGTTTTGTCTTACTGGGAAGGGCTTTGTCTTTTGTGGTTTTTTTCAGAAGCACCAGTGTTTCTCACACTTCACTTGCTTTTCATCTTTTTTATGGCCTGTGATGCAGAAGAAGCAAGTAGTCACGTTGTGTCAGGTAACCTCTAGAGGCAGAAGAGGCAACTCTCCCTTGTTGGTGATTCCAAGACAGGACAGCAAAATTCTCGTATGCTTCCTCTCTTCTCTGGAAGCCCATCTCTGAGCACAGTCCTTAATGAAGCATCTACCACCTTTCCCTGCTCTTGGGTGAAGACAGGGGTGGTACTATCCTACTGCATCTGGAAAAAAACCTAAATCTGTGCTGTAGATCAGTCAACACTGAGGAGTACTCCTTCTCTGTAGAATACTTCAAAAACAGTGCTTGATTTTCTTTTTTTTTTTTTTTTTTTTTTTTTTTTGGCAAGTGGTTATGGCAGAAAAAGACAGGGAAGTGGATGTCAGGGGAAGTCAAGCAGCAAAGATGCTTTAAATGGATCTAGTAGCATCTGTGTCCTTTGAGATCCACAGTATGCAAAGGTCCTTGGCTCATGTGAATCCTGATGGAGAAGAGAGAAGGGAAGCAATGCAGGTTTCTGAGCAAGTGTCTTGTGCTAAATGAGAGGCACAGTCTGAGTACTGAAGGAATTCAGCCTGAACTCAGTTGCAGAGACACCAGCTAAGACAGAAGCCAGGCTGCAGAGGTGTTTGATGCTGAGAACAGTGTAAACAGTTAATAACACAAGGATTTGGAGAAGGAAATGTGCTCTGAGGTACAGTTGCTCCATCAGCTCAAGAGAGCTGGGCCCAGATGGGAATCCCAGATCCTTCCACCCAGAAATACCCGATTTGTTGTTATTAATTAGTATGGAAATATTTTCCTTTCTTGAGAGAGGGCTGTTGAATTGCCAGTGGGATACTGGGGGGATGGGAGTGTGCATGTGTGGGGTAGCCTATCAAGAAACTACTAATTAGGTTACTTCCCACTGCTGTTGACATGCGGGGGAAGGGGGTTGTTTGTGGGCCAAAATAAAAAGGAAAGAGAAACTGAAAGACTGGGCTCGAGAATGGAAAGCATGAGGAAATAAAGGAGATGGGTAGAACAAAGCACACAGGCTGAAAGAGGTATGTGTAAAAATACATTCCTAAGATTCCCAAAGCAGAAGATGTGAAAAATGAAAAACCAGGATATGGTTAGAATCAAAGAGGGAACTCCTTTGAGACAGCAGCAGCATGGGTTGGACACAGCCACAAAAGGACTGACTGATCCTCTCCTGCCTTGTTACTGGTTTTGTTGTTCATACTTCCACAAACTTGGCACCAAGGCTTCCTCATGACAGAGCAGTGATATTTCGTGCCAACTTTGAAACAGGAGAGAATTTAGATGAGAAACTTCTTTGGTTGTAGATTACCTTCCTTTGTTGGCTGGGTCTTTTACCCTCCCTTCCTTTGGAATGGGATCTTTATCAGCTTTGATGAATAATCATGAAAATATTAATTGGAATTTTTTGCTTGGCTTTCTAGATAATATTCAACCACTTACTACTTTTATCAAGGTCTTTTTGCAGTCTCTAGCCTCTGTACTTCTGGTCATGTACCTCTGGCTGAGCCCTGGGAGAGGGCTGAACACAAGAAAACCCCAGCATATGGCAAATAGTGTAGCCATGTATGTAAGAAGTAGGTGCTGCATTTGCAGTTCTGAGAGAGTGCCAGAACTAGAAAGAGACAATAAGTGTATGTGAGATTATGGGTTAGAATAAGTGAAGGATCTATTCACGGAGGGGAAAGAAAACAGAGCAACTGGGTTACCTAAAAATATCAGTGCAGGCTCCTGGCTCCCTTGCAGAGGGAAGAAATCAGTGCAGTTGTGATTATTCAGAGAAAGTGTTTTGTGTTTGTGAAGTGGGAGGAAGGAAGTGATAAGACAAAGACATAGAATTGATACCTCATATGGGACCAACACAATCCAGATCTATTTATCATGTGATCTACCTCTAGAGAATGGAGCTGTCTGCTGCCTTTTCTTCCAAAAAACCTGTCTAGTATTGGAACATACAGAGGATCTACCCACCCTCCTTGGAGTAACAGAGCACAGAAGGAAAATAGCTAACCAGGTTGCAGCCTACAACCACCACTTCAAATCCTGAAGTTCCCAAAGAGACCCAGAGTGAACAGGGGTGGTTTGAAACAGAGAAACTGGTAAAAAGAGGCAGTAAATCTGGAAGAATAATTTGGCTTTCAATTCCAGAGGCTGGTGCACAATAGTGACAATTTATTCAGCATGTGAAAGATTGTTGTTAGGTCTATGCACATCTTGGGGGCCAAGGAAACTGTTAGCTCTAAATCTGCCACCAATTACA
Source organism: Chaetops frenatus (assembly GCA_013400775.1). Lineage (NCBI taxonomy): Eukaryota > Metazoa > Chordata > Aves > Passeriformes > Picathartidae > Chaetops > Chaetops frenatus. Next base: position 227,903 of record VZTR01006541.1, on the reverse strand, counting down.
GAGTCCAGGAGCACTCATGAAGCCCTTGCCTCCTCTCTTCCTAGGCTTCATGTAAGGTAAGGTAGGGTTGAGGTGGGATGATGCTCATCAGCAAGGAGGGATATGGCAGCACGGGAAGAGTGAAGCAGGAAGAAGCCGAGTACTGCACAGGTGAGGGCTCCTGATTTCCACATCCAGCTCTTTTTGTCCTGGCTTCGTTGTGGGTGCTGCTCGTCTGGTTGGTTTTGGTTTGTTTTTAAAGAAAATTAAGTACAGACAATTGTGTTCCTTAGAATAATGCCCTGTCAGTTTAATTTGAATTTATTGTTAGGCCTGCTTTTCTAAGGGAATACTAAGTATGTGATTGCTCTGGTTAAGTCTGTGTAGCTTTTTAATCTGTTATCTAATTTCAAATGCGTTTTGCACCCAGTAAGAGCCTGAAAGGTATTAAGTTCACACAAGTTTCATGAAATAGGTGACAGGTAGAGGCCTTATTATTGTACCTTAGGGAAGGACTGCAGGATGAGCTCATGCTTATTAGAGTCCAGGAAATCCACATGGGACAGGGACTGTCCAAATGCCCCAATTACAGAAGAGTTCAGTTGAGGCTCACATCTTGCTGTGAGTGTATCAGAGGATCCATTGGTGGGTCAGTGTCTTGCAGATTCTCTAGTGAATAGTGAGGCATGAGCTTCCTTCTTTCTGGACATTTATAATCCTGCTAACTCACGTGGATTCCCTGGAATTGAGTAAGAGGTGAGTAACAGTGGAGCCTCAGTATAGTAGAGTTAGAAGGCCAGTCAAACACAACAGAGGAAGCTATTGCAAACAGGGCATCTTTGTTTCAGGTAGAAGATTCTTAAAGAAGTTAAGTTGAAGTGCAGGTATAAAATTGCTGATTGTCTGTACAGACTGTATCTTCTCAACTCATCTGTGCCCCAGTTTTCAGCAGACTCTTTGAGTACTGGTTTCCCTGTAATTTTGGATCCCAGTATAGTTAACCTGGTACAGTTCTGGCATGAAAAATACTTTGGTACGACATACTTAGTTCAGCATAGGTTCTTTGGAGATGTAAGCTGTACTAACATAAATGTGGTTATAGTTACATAACTCTTTTTCAGTGAAATATTCTTGTAAAATCATTCCTCTGAGGCGGGATAGTTGCATTTGCACAAAAATGATGCGGACCGGGCCTCAAATTACAAAGTATTTGCAGTGAAGACTGTATTTGCATACTTACTTACGCGTGGTGCTGAGTGTCAAAGGACCACAGGTTCTGAAGGTTGCTTATAATAATAATAAGACTAATAACCTAAAAGTCTGTCTGGGGAGTCACCACAGTGTGTCTGTAATTAGTTGAAGTAAAAATTATCATTTATGAGGCATCTGGAAACATTAAGTCTCAGAGATGAACAGTACCTATGTAGTCATCTCTGTCATGGCACAACCTTAATGATATTTTTGTCTGTGAACTTCCTTACTTTTGCTTGCTCTGAACACTAAATAAAGGTAATGGCTGAAGAGCTTTTGGTTGCAATCTTGCCATTGTGTAGAGGCTGTCCATGACTCACTTTGCAATTTTGCAAACGTAATGTAGCAATGCAGAAGCAGTTTCTCTGCACAGGCTCACATATTGTGAAGGAAGAGCTGAATAAGAGTTTGCATTTACAGAGAACCTGGCTGAAGAAAATCACCTTTGAAGGAGGGAATCAGTGAGCAGTTCAGGGCAAGGGACTGCTTCCTTGTGGCTTTGGACATCAAGTTTTGTTTGCTTGTTTGCTCTTTGATATTAAGCCTTTCTGGAGTCAGTAACAACTTCTCCAAGTTATTGCCACCACTCAGAACAACAATAGTTAACACAGAAGACTTGAAAATAATTTTTAAACATGGAGTGACTTGTTAAATTTCGTAAGAGAACCACTGAGATTTAGGAAAGTATTTTCTTGAGGAATTTGCTAATACAGCCAAGAAATATGAAATGCCTCATGATTACTTATAGCAGTCCACATGTCTCTAAATTAAAGTCTCATTTTCTGCCTAATACCAATGAGAAAATGACAAATAAGTTAACTTTTTTTTTTTTTTCCAAACATGAACTGTTTTCTTTGAAAACTTAGGAAGGAGACATGAAAACATTTCCACAGGCTATATGTTTTCTAACATCCCATTTTTTCAAATTTAAAAATGTGAACTGTGTCATCTGATAAAGTGGCAAAAAGAGATTTCTTTGGGCTAATGGCAGATATGTAGCTCAAGAACTTTAGAGAACAGGCTTCTAAAGAGAAGAAGGTAGTCTTGTCCTTCAAGTTTCCATTGAGTTTCACCAGGCAAATGAACCCCAGGATCTCATGGCAAGGCACATAATATGTTCAAGAAAGAGAGGTTCTGTTCTTGTCTATATTACTTAAGGTGTATTAACTCAGTGATAACTCAGCCTAGGTACAATCTCATGGTGCTTTGCATTTGAATGAATATAGCCTGGATCTCATCTGGATATGAAGTCTACATGAATGAGACAGTCTTTCTGCTGAAATCCAAACCAGCTCATTCAGAGCACGCTCAAGTAGCCCTGTATAGCTTTGTTTTGCTAATGTACCTTTATTTGCTGTGTGGCATAAAAATGGGACTTCTCCTGGAGCTCCTGTCACCTGGCTGCAAAATGCTACTGCTGCCCAGCCTCCAAAACATGCACTGGGCTGAATCCAACACAGAGCTGAATGTTGCACAGAGGTGAAAAAGGAAGGCTGTGATTTCCCAGTGGGGTTTTTTTTTTTCCCCTAAGCTTGTAAGCACAGGACAGTTGTGTGGTAGGTGATGTGTCAGGGGAGAAGCTGCTGTGAGTGCTTTAGATCTTCCTGCCTGTGCTTGGTGGGCAGTCACAGCAAGGTGAGTGTGCGAGACCGTGCCTGTGACACATTCCTGAAGGGAGGGAGCAGAAGAGGAGCTGGGCCTCACCTCCCAGCAGCAGCAGGGCCCTAGGCAGAAGCCATGGAAGGGACTGGTTATTCCAGGTGAGGACAGGTCCAGGTGTGGCAAGAGCACAGACTAAAGCAACAGCAAGGGACTGAGCAACCAAATGTCTGCATCTGGAACACGGGCTCGACAGAAACCTTCCTCAAGCAGCTGTTTCCAAGGGGCTTTGGGTAAATCCACTTGAAGTTGAGAATTTGGCAGATGTTTCTTTTTCCCCCCTTCTCACTGTTAAACCTTGGTGAATGTGACATCTCTTTACAGGGGGTAGGTGGGGGTGGGGAGGAGGAGGAGGGGAGTATGGAGGGCAGTGTAGCTTGCTGTGGACTGTGCTATAGCTGATCTCCAGCTCAGGTTCCAGCAGCTTTGAATACCTGTGATGAGCTGCAGGACACCTTTGTGCCCAGAAGTGGCCCGTGGCACTTCCAGGAGCACAGAAGGAGATGAGGAGGGGGAGGAAGGCCGCAGAGGCATCACAAGGGAGATGCTCTCCATGGCACGTGCCAAGATTGTCTGCAGAGAAGCTGTTGGAGTTTTGGCTCTTTCTCAGCCTCGCATTCTGTTGGCTGGCAGCATGTAGCTCTGTTGGGCTGTGGGGACACATCCCTGAGCACCTGGCACCTTATCCTGGTACTCCCTGGCACTGCCACCTCTCTGCTGGACCCATGTGTCTCCTTCCTTCACGTTCTCTGAGCTCAAAGCATCTTCAGACCAAACCTTGAGTGACTGAAGCAAGCAGGAAAGCTCTGCAGCTGCACAGGCTTCCCCTGCAGCTTGTCCCCTCGGTGTGCTGCAGCCTCTGTCCCTCATCTGGGATAAACTCTGTGCTGCTTGGAGAGCAGGGGAAGGGAACGCTAAGCCCCTTTGTGAAACTCTTCTTTCTTGCACATATGGGTAGCTACATTTAAAGAAAAGGCTCTTGCCATTTTTCCCTTTCCTCTCGCCACTCTCTTAAAGAGGAAACTCTCTGAGTTTTGAGGTGCTCCAGGCTGCAGAGCAGGATGGGCCCAGGTTGGGAGAGCTTTCAGAGGTGACTGGAAACACTGAGAATGAAGAATGACTTGAGGTGATGGAGTGAGGAGGCAAAGGAGACTGCAACAGAATTACAGGGAAGAGGAAGGAACCACCTCACTTATTGCTAAGATGAAGCCGAGCCAAAGTCCAGCAGAGCTTGCTATGGTTAGCCTAAAGACAGAAAGGGAGACAAGGCAGAGAAGGATACTGCCTGGCTCTGTACCTGCTCAACATTTCACAAGGGCTTGGAGCTCTCTGCCAAAGGCCTGGCAGCCATGTAGTGGGCTCAGAAGTGGTTTTAGATGGCACAGAACTGAGAGGCTTTGGTTGCAAACACAAATTCCCGTTCCCCTAGAGATGCAAAGGAGCCTTGTTGTAGCTTTATGTGCTAGGGAGATTTCTGGGAGGGTAATGCTTAGCCAGCCATTTTGTGTTTGATTTACCCACAGTGAGGGAGTGTATGATGCTGGCAGAACTTCACTGCCAGCAAGGGAATTGAGGCAGGCATCTGCATACCCTTTGCTGTGTCTGTGGAAGTCATGTGTGCCCTCAAGTGCCTCCCAAACGCAATTGTTTCATTTCCTCATCAGTCAGGAGTTGTAGGTAGGAGTTTGGTGTGATCTGTGTGGGAGAATAGTCTCTCCCATAATATCAAGACAGTGTCCAGTACTGTTCAGGGTTATTTTTGGTTGCCTGTCTTCTCCTAGCTGTCCCTGTGGCATATCCAGCCTGGTACAGAAGTCCTAGCAGCATCACCCAGGGATCACCTGGCCAGGAGTACTTGCTTGACCAGGTCTTGGGTACAGAGAGAGAGCTACTGAAGGAAGCAGATTTTTTTTCTCTCTATTGTTACACACTGTGGTGGGCTGACCTTGGCCAGCTGTGAGCTGCAGTTCCTTCACAAAATATCCACCTTCTGGACCATGCCCTCAGCAGGGGCATGGGGGGGACTGTCTGCTTCAGCACCTCCTGCTCTCATCTGAGTGTCTGCAGGGCCCTTCCTCACTGCCTGTGCAGTGTTTTCTGCCCTTTCTCAAACATGTTTTCCCCCAGGCAGCACCATCTTGTCCAAGGGGCTCAGCTGTGCTCTGTGGTGGGCGGGTTGCAGCCATTTGGAGCGGGCCACATCAGGCACGGGATAGGCCCTGACCTCTCCTCACTAGGGCTGCCCTGCAGCCACCCCACAGCCCACTCCTGGCCACAGACCCCTGGTGTGGATATGCTGAGTAACACTTGGCTGATAGTATTTTTGACAGGGGTGAGAGCTGCACCTCCTCCTTGGACTGGTGAGAGCCCCACCCCAAGGGCAGAGATGAGGGCTCTTTCAGAGACAATTAATGTGGCTGGGAGGTCAGGTGGGACTGAGATCAACGGCGTCGGGTGTAGGACCCACTGCAGAATTAGTCTTTCCTCACTTTGGGAGCTGCAGGGTTTGCACAGCACCTCACTTTCTTTTGAGAGCTCTGCTGAGTTGTGCCAGGGATGTCCTCGGAGGGAACGGAGGCAGATGAAACCCCTCAGCTTGCACACAGAGGGCCTCTCCTGGAAAAGCTTATTCCTCATCTGGGTGTCTGCAGGCAGAGTATCCTCTTCTTCTGAGGAACTTCATCAGTTATTTCCCATCATTTTTATTTTTTTAAATTAATCTTTTAATCAAGCAAGACACACAAAGAGTATGGAGCCTTTCCCTGGAGAGAAGAGAGAGCACTAACAGCCCCTCTGACACACAAATTTGGAAAATGGTGGTGCTTTTTCAAGGGAGCTTGAGCTAACAATCTGGCTGTGAGGAGTTTAGATCTGGAGCCAGACATTGTGGTTAGACCTGTCTGTGGTTATAATGTAGTTGTTTGGGGTTTGTAGAAGTTTTCTGATGGAACCTGAACTAAGAACAAAACAAAAACCCAAGGGGAAGCTGTTTCTGGCAATCCTGGTCTCTGTTTGATCTGGCACCAGAGCTGGCTTAAATCTCACTTTGTCCTCCTTCTCCTGATGTCAAAATTGCTACCAGCTCTATTATGACAGTTTCCATGCTCCCTCTCCCTCCCCACCACGCCAAGGTCACTGAGAACATGAAACACTATCTCTTGCCTGAAGCTGGCCCTAGTAGGCTGCTGGGCTGCTTTGAGATTTGTCTGAGTGCACAGCTAATGCCCTGCCAGCACAGGTGTGGACTTGCTGGTGCTAAACCAGGTCCTGAGCAAGTGGTACAACAACACGGATGGATTTCTGCAAAGTACCTGCAGCAAATGGAAAGTGCAGAAGGTGCTTGCCCCAAATGATGCAATTGACAGCCCAGTGCTGGAGGAACGCATTGCAGCCTGCAGTTGGGAGAGGATGGCGGTGGTTTCCAGTGAGTGAATATTGTCCTTACACAATCTAGGCAGGAGTACTTCCAAGAATTATTTTTTTATTATTATTTTGTTTTGTTTTGTTTTGTTTNGGTTTTTTTTTTTTTTTCTCCATGGATGTAAACACAGAAGCCCTTTTAGGGAAAGGCTGTGTAATAGGAGTGAAAGTTGAGTATGGATCTAAGTGAGGTAAGGGTAGAAGGGACTGTATTATCATGCTGTGTATGATAGAATGACAAAGGCTCTGTATTTAAATGTAATGCAGCATATGGTTGTCCTGGTGCTCGCAGGTTTTACTTAAATCCTTACAGATTTTTTTTTTCTGTGTGTACATGCAGAACTGAATGCTTGCTCTGGATAGTTTCTGAATGCACTCTGGTATGTGTTTTGCTGCTCAGGCCAGGCTATTTTTCATTAGTGCACTGTTATTACTGGTGGACTCAGAAAAATGAGGGAGAGGAGCATTCTTCTGTGCTTGCTCTTGTTCTTCATCAAGCCAATGGTGTAACATCTGCCTGAGCAGCCACAGATGGTGCTTGTCCACAGTCTAATTCTACAAATAGCTGTGCCAGGTCAAGACTTTTCTCTGCCCACAGGTCTGAAAATGAAAGAACAGATTTGGGTGCTGCCTAATCCAGGAAAGTTCCTAGCCTGAGATGATTTACTTGTGTCTATTCAGAAAGTTTGCATATTCCCTTCTGCCAAAGAACTGTTAGAGTCTTAATCTCCAGCTGGCCAGCAGCTAGACAGTGCTAGCATCTTTAGCTAAATCTGATGGGGGACTTGTGTTAAAATCTTAGTTATTTTCACATTCCTGAAAAATAGCAAAATATTTAGGAACTAAAGAAGGAGCAAAGTTTACTAGAGTATTAACAGAACAGTGTGACTTTCCCTGCTGATGACAGAGACTTGACATGGCAACCATCCTGGAGGGTACATGAAAAATCTGGATGCAAACATAAACTTTGTGTTCAACGTCGGCAAGAAAAATGTCCTGCTATGGCACAGAAAAAGAATATTGAAGCAATATGAAGTTTATGGCACTAAAATCAAATAAGGAATTAAAACAATTAATCCTGCAATAATATCAGTATTTCCCTCTTGAGAAATTGCTGTTTTTCAGGCTATTTTGAATCAAAATGCATAGTATATTTAACTTCCTAGTAGATCTAGGAGTCATACTATATGTGCCAAGCATCCAGAAGAAATTCGCTACTCAAACTTTTTCATTCTTTTACTTCTTGTCTTGTAATTTTCACAGCCTTGGAAAAGGTTTGTTGGTTTGGGGTTTTTTACATTAATTTCCTTTATGCAAAAAAAAAAGGAAAAAAAAAAAAGGAAGAAATTATCATTTTAGAGCATGCTTTTTGGTGTGTAAATAGTCCCTGTTTGAAATCTGTGCAATTCACACCTCACTAAATCCAGCAGGGCACAAACACAGCTGTTTAGAAATTTTGGGTTTGAGAGGCTCTTTCAAAGCATGCTGCTGACTCTGATGAAGAAACTTTTTATTGTGTGTTATAATTATTCTTCATAGTTTGTGGCTAGCCTTGGAAACTGCAAAGCTGACTTTCAGTTTATCTTGTAATACTTGTATTCATACCTGCATTTCCTCGTATAAAAGCAGCAGCGACTCTGAGCTCTAAACTTACAACATGTAAATAAGATTTGCACCAAAGCATCTTGAGGCACACAGGAGAAGGGACAAAGATTACCTCTGTGGTTTTATGTGTATGGATGGTGGCAACTGGAAGATTCCATTGATTGGGACCAGTGTTTTCAAGCTTCAACTGTTTTTGCTTTGTCCCTATTTAAAAAAAAGGTATCTGTGAATTTTTGTTTGTTTTTGTCTTTAAAAGGAAAGTAAATTTTGTGTTCCTCTATAATAGCTTGAATGCAGCTGAGCTAATTCTGCCCAGATTTATATGTGCAAGACTCCAACTCTGTGTCTAAAGGAAATTAAGCACTGAAATTTTACCTCCACCATTGAATTGAGGATCTGAGACTGAAATATGGGTGCATGATCAAAGTAGCCCTAGCAAGGAGCATTTAAAAAAATGCCTTCCCAAGCAGCAAGTATAAAATACTGTGAAACTGCACTTTACAATGGGTAAAGGGTAACTCAAGGGTACTCCAAGGATACCTTGTACTTGGGTACCTCAAGGAAAGAGGTGAGCCTTTTATAGAGTCTACAAGTCACTAATTTTTTTTTTATTATTATTTTTTTAATGTATCTGAAGGTGCTTTTGAAATTTTCTGGCTTTCTTTTTGCACTGTTTTGAGTGGGCATTCATTCTTATGGCCTCCACTCTTGGATTCTTTCCCTGCCTCACCCTGAGTCTGGAATTAAGTGGTGTTTGTGCACAGGGGTGCTGGCAGTGGGGGTGGGGAACTTGTGTTTGAAGTTCTGTCTAAAGCAGATCTTCTCTGGATTGCTGGGTACCCCACTGGGGAGCAATTACAGTCATGCATCCTGCTGTCTGAAGGCAGAGAGGAAGGATGGAGGAGTGCTGGCTCCACTCAAGGTTCATCCAGACTGGCTAACAGTGGCATGCTGTCAAGACCTCCTCCCTGCAGCCTTCAGGCAGAGCCTGGAAGAATGGGGTGTACTAGTGCATGCCCAGGACTTCTGCTGTGTAGCTATGGGGTGCCAATGATAAGCACTGGACCTAAGAATGAATAGAACTTCCCAGCCACCTGCTTGAGACGTGCCCAAAAAGTCCTTGTGGCTTTAGGCTACATCATGGGTTTTCCCACCAGAGCGTCAGTTTAGCCCGTGACAATGTAAGGGGGCAGGGATGGTGCTTTTCTACACAACACAAAGCTTGGCAGAGTAGTATTTGAAGAATTTGAGATGTCAGCAATATATAACAGCAAAGAACAGTCTGACAGTTAAAGCTGAGCTTTTCAAAAGTGACTTTTGGATTTAGGTTTTGGGACCTTGATCTGCCTTCATCTGCCATGCCTCAGCCTGATTATTCTGTGTACTGAGTGTCTCAAATTCTTGGGTATTGTGTTAAATTCAATGGGTAGTGTAAAAGGTTTTACAGGTCTCAGTATTAAATCCCAGAATATCTTGTACTAGCCAGCCCAAATGAGAGGGCATAAATAAAATTTTTCTTTGTTTATCAGGCAATTTTTGATCTGAGATCTGATTCAACTAGGTGAAGGACCAGAATCCAGCAGGCAATTGAGGGTGTGTTTCCATGCTGGAGCTCAGCCTGTCAGATACTTTTTTCCCCCTCTTTATTTGTAGGTCTTCATCTGTAGATATCAAAGTGCTTTAAAGCACAGTGTTAAGTATTGTTATCTCTGTTTTTTTAAGGCTGAGGGATATGCAGCTGTGGTAAAGTGATGAGCCAGACTTCACACAGGACACTAGCTCAACTGAGGAAAATGACTAAATGTTGTGAGTCTCTGCCCAGTGCTTCATTAGTCCCCTCTCCAGCAAAACCAGCATTTTTTTTGTGAAACTCCTTGACTAAATCCTACCAGCTTAGACACAAAGGACATTGACACGTGTTGAATTTGGCCAAAAAAAAAAAAAAAGAAAAAAAAGAGAAAATTACTGTATCTTCCTATATAATCAATAGCTGAAATTGAATGAGACCTTGGCTGTGATGTGGTGGGTCCTTGCCTTGATTTGGGATAGCTGCTCTTGTTGAACTAACTTTCTTTACTCCGGTAACTGCAGCAGCTGCAGTGTGGTGTAGACATGCCTAAACTAGCTTAAATAGTTCAGGTACTGCTAGCCACTGAGCCAAAGAACCATGGAGTTCAGCATGGGCTTTGTGCCTGAGGATTTTATCCTGCTTTTTATGAGTTTAGCATTTCTTTACCATCTCAGCTCAAGCCAGCCTAGCAGTCTGTTGAGAAGAAGGCTGGTGGGTCTGGTACCCTGTCTGCACTAGTACTTTTTCTGGCCAAAGTGCACATGGTGCTAGGGCTGATTGTAGGAGGTCTTGCCAAAGACAGCAATGTCCTGAAAGCTGTTCTGCCTCTCCCTGCCTACTGTTCTCCCTCTTCTTCCCCACTCTTCCCCCGGTCTTCATCATTAGCTGCCTTGCCTTTGATTTGCTATGAAACTCCCTAGTCACTGAGGTTCTGCTGGAGATCATGAATATCTAGGAGCTGCTGAAGGCTTGGAGAAACTGCTGCCTGCTGGAAAGGTTACTGGCCTTGCCTGTCTGTGGCTCTAACAGGAGAACCTCTAGGGACTAAATATGGGAAAATCCAGGACTGTTACCCCTTGTGTCAGCTAATGAGGACCAGACCAGAAGAATTTGTGACGTGTTCTCTCAAGCCACTCTCCAGATGCTGGGCTCGCAGCTCAGCCTCTGTCAGAGAGCTTTGCTGATATCTGTAACCCATCACTTTCTCCTGCCAGCCAAGGACTTGAGCAGAAATGAGGGTTTGGGTCCTTGAGAGCTGAGTAACTTCTGCTGAGTCAATAGGGAGGTACCATCGCTGTCCTCAGGTTTGTTTGCAGGAACAGCCTCATCAAATAGCGTTTGTGGGCAGAGACCCTAAGTAGACTGCCAAGCTGTTAAATTGCCAACCTACCCACTAGTTTATTCTGCAGCAGAAATACAAGCATGCCTGGACCAACCCCCAGAACTCAACTCTGAACTCCTGTCTCGTTCTGTCAGAATTCCCAACTTGTTTTGAAAATGGTATTTATTTTTGTTAAATTGCAGAAGAGTTGGATGCAATCTGCTAGTTGTGTTTTCCCTCTCCTTCTTTGTACAGTGAATTCTGTTCATTTGCTTTACATGCCTCAAGTTGCTGTAATGCTGCTGGGAAAGTAATTGCCTTGCACTTTCTCTTTCTGATGCCCACGGGTGACTGTGGGGGACTCCTCCCTGGGCACAGTGCAGAGTTAAAAGCCCAGCTTTTGCTGCCTTGCTTAAGACCTGGTTTTTTTTTTTTTTTTTCTTTCCTTTTTTTTTTTTTTTTTTTTTTTTTTTTTTTTTTTTGTCAGCTGCCTGTTATATCAATCACAGAGCTGGGATCTATTTATAGGTTGGGACTCAGAGTACTGTGTCCTAGTCACAAAGAGAGGCAGAGACGCAGAGGGGACTGTCGGCTGGTGCAGGCAGAACCAAAAGATATTTAATCAGCAATTAGAAACACCTGAGGGCAAGGGAAATTCTACTCCAGCCTCGAGCCTCATCTCTCAGCCTGCAGCATGT
>VZTR01006541.1:175695-216319 GCA_013400775.1 Chaetops frenatus | reverse complement strand
TTTTTTTTTTTTTTTTTTCCCAGTCCAAGCGTTGCTCTGCACGAATCCTTTTATCTAGTCTAAAAATTATGGCAGCATCTTGATAGAGTTAAAGGTAATATTTTCTTCGATTTTCACTCTGTCAAAGGAAGGTCAGTGCGACCCACAAGGAGAAGAGTTGGTTCAGAACTTTGTAGAAATCAGGCGGTTTCTCTGTTTGAGCGTGGCTTTTTCCTCTGGAAGCAAGTAAATGGAAGTTTGAGTGGAACAGTTGTGTTTTGGGAACAGAAACAGTCAGGTTTGCTAGCATTCCAAAAAGGTCAATGTATAACGTAACTCTGCTTAAGGGCTTACCAAGGACAGGTGCTATTTATCCCATGCTGGTGAAGGCAAACCTGGAAACTTTAGCAGTCCTGTCTTAAAAGAACTAAGTGACAACCTTTCCTCTATTAAAAAAAAACCCCCAACCCCCCCCCACCACCTGCATATCAAATCTTTTCTTATCAGACACATCCAGTGAAATTTTGCTTTTACTGAAGGCATTTATCATTGAGCAGTGGATGTTTCTTTAATTTTAAAAGTCCCAAAGCAACTGAAGTATCTTCAATGACAAAAGAGGGGTGCAAATCTTTGCAAAGTTGATAATCAAAGAAGGAACTTACTCTCTCATCACCAGTGAGATGTTTGCTTTAAAGCAGCCAAGATGTAAAATGTTTGAACAATGATATATTTCTGGAGTATTTTTGTTAACAGAAATATGAAGAGAGGGAGAACAATAATTAGTCAGAAACTGGTTTTTATTAAAGCTTTTAGTAGAAATATGAAGAGAGGGAGAAAAATAACTACTCCAATTTTTTTTATTAATAGCTTTTAGTATAATATTTTTTGTCAAACTATAAGAGGTTTTTCGTGTTTCATATTTTTGCTTCATAGGTTTGTGTTATATCTTTTTACAAAATTTAGGGTTTATATTTATTTCTAAGTATAGGAAAATGACCTTGTTATGTCTACCCCCCAAAACCTTAATATTACAATTTTAATTTTGGTATGTCAAGTTTTTTTAGCATAAATTTCTCACTAAATATGTTCTAGAAAACTCGCCCTCCCCCTCATAATTTACCATTTTTGAAGGTAACAGCAAATAAAATGAAGCTAAGCTTAAAATAATTTGGAGGAACAAGTGTCTAATAAAAACAGAATAATAAAACCAGAGCTGCCTCACAGTTAAAACATCAGATTCTGAGAAACACTTGATAGATTAATTTCTTGGATTGACTGCAGACGAGTGACAAATAAGCTTTTTCTTTAGTTCTTTATTTTGCATTTCTTTGATGTACATTTTATAGTAGTTAAAGCATTTAGCTTAAGTCCTAGGAATAAAAAATACTGACTACATATTAATGCTTTCTAAGTTTTTAACCATGGTTATGAGTACTCCATCATTCAGCTAGAATTCTGGTATAAGGAAGGTTTTTAGGAGAAAATGGATAAACCAGGTGGATTAATATGCCCAAATAATGCCTCAAAAGATCATTACAATACATTGCCTGCTATGAAGCTCTTTTCTCACAGATGAAACAAAACTGTGAGCCTGATCATTCTCATCATATGAAGCTTCATTTTGATTATTAAAGCTTTTTGCTTTACTTAAAAATGAATATTTTTAAATTATTTTTCCTTTTCTATTTGTTTTGCCATGATATTATAGTTATTGCTTCTCTGTGATAATGCAATGTTATTTTGTAATAAAAGGAGAGCAGATTTTTCTAAAAAGCATTAAAAGACTAAAATTGCTGACTCTGTAACTAACAAAGAATCTATCATATAGCTGGGCTGAAGTCTCACTAAAAATTAAAAACCAGGAGACATTGCTGAAAAAAAAAAATTTCCCTCCCTACACAAAACCAATATTAACATGACTATGCTTGGAAATCACTGCAAAAACCCCCCTCATTTACCATACATTTTTGGAGAAATCTGAGCATTCCCAAAGAAGCCTTCCAAATGTGAAGCTATAAAAGATTCAATCTTAAGAATTTGTTTGGACTGTTCTGTAGTTGTGTCCACATAATTGCTGGACTTTATCCTTCTGTTTCGAGCACTTGTGAGTATTTTGCCCTGTTAAACCTGCCATATCTTTTTATTACTGCTTTGGAAAAAAAGAAACAACCAAGCACCTACTGTCCTGTGGACAATAACAATCAAAGCTTTATAGGACTGCTTTTATTTGGAGGGAAGGAGTGGTTAAGGGAAGACCAATGCATCATGTAATAGAAGGTGTTTGTTATTTAGTTTCTACTTCGCTAATAATTTACATTTTGTGGACTAAGCACCTATCAACCTCCGAACTGTCTTACTTGCACATATGCTGCTGCATGATTTTTTTTTTTTTATTCCATAAAAAGCCCAACAAACACCTTTTGTTTCATCCCAGTTTATTTGTTTCTTTGCCTGCAAAGTAATGATTGACACACAGATTCTCTTTTCCACGCCTCTCCTTTCATTGCTGAGTATGACACCTCTTGGGAATGATAAATAAAACCTGTTCCAAATCTGCTGCACAGGTGTCTGGAGTACAGCATGCTCAGGTGTCTCACTGTAAATCCCTGAGAATATGAAGTAAACACAAGCAGGATAAAAATACTCTTCCTGAAACAATTCTGAGTTTTGAGGGGCCTTCTGCATAAACCCCCCCAAAGGCAGCAGCCAGCTATTAAAGACTGTGTAGCTATCTCTCTCTCTCTCTCTTACCTTTTTTATAGCTTTTACCTGTACATCTGTCCATCTATTTCTCATCTATTTTTACATTTCATTATGCTGTGCTTGCTCTCCAGCTCTCTTCTTTTCCTTTCCTGAAGACACATTTCTATCTGGCACAGAAAATAAACTCAGATTGCGGGTAGTTATGTTAATCTAATTCAATCCTCTGTGGGCTAGGAGTGAAATTCTAATAGTGGAGCTGTTGAGGGCTTTTTTGTTAATGGCTTGGGGATTACATTGAGTTAAAGGCTCATTTCCTAATCAAACAGAGAGGGAGAGAGTGACTCCGAATATTTATGAGTCTCCCAGCGCGAGTTAAACATTGAACTCCAAAAGCAGGATTTCAGTGCTGCAAGAAAGAGTTAAAACCCCTCAGGGCTGCTGTGGAGAGGGAAAAAAAAAAAAAAAGGAAACCAGTTAAGCCATCAGCATTTTCAACTGCTGTATAACTTCAGTTTGAGAGAAAATAATCATCTCACAGAGCTAAAATGGAAACTGTAGCAAGATATTTAAAACAAAGTCAAGTGATGCTTCAAAAAGGCTCTTCTTCAGTGAAGCAGGATGCACGCAGTGCGTGCAGCCGCCTCACAGAAACTCCAGATAAATACTCTTCTAAATGAGAAGGATTGGAGGGTGGGTTGCCTTTTTATTATTTATGCCTGGAAGACACGATTTAATTTTTTAATGCTTTTTATTTTTATTTCTACTTAACTCTTGGGTAACGTTTTCTTTAAAAAAAAGAAAAAAAAATACTAAAAGGAAGTATGGATGGGTCAAGATCTAAATTGTCCTACTTCTGTTCTTCAGACTGGTACCTTTTGAGGCATTTTTTTTCTGTCCTTCAGTTTAGCTGGATCAAATAGTCTAGTTGAAGAACTGTATTTGCTGTGACAGGAACGATTGACCAAATTAATGGCTGATTGCTTTTGTGATGAGTTCATCATACATGCGTGGGCAGCTTGAGTAGACCTTTGTGTTGCTGAGGAAGAGCAGGCCTGCCTGCCTGCAGCAAGCCCAGGACCTCTGTGTTGCTAAGGCCTGGTGTGTTGTGAACTAGCCAGCAGTGAGCTTTTCTGCTCCGAGCTGGGACTTGGAAAAATTTGTCTGCAGCATGTGAACTGCACCGAATTGAGACTGTGCCATGATTCTGCCTCTCCTCAGAAAAGAGGTCCTGGGAAGGAATGGGGATAGAAACCTGTTGTCTTCTTCTGACACACGGCCAAGTTGTATCTCTGTGTTCCTCAGTTTTCCTGTCTGTAAAATGATACGTGACAGCCATCAAAATAACTCCAGGAGGCACAAATGACAATTATCTATAAATCCCAAGTGGCTGATTTGCCCATGGGGAAAAAACTGTGAATCACTGACAGAGGTGCATAGTTGAAAACAAGAGGGGTTTGTGCTGGGAACAAGAGTTGCCCCCCTTCACTTTATTTGTTGTTGTTGTTTGGTAGCATTTTTGGTTTGTTTGGTTGTGATTTTTTTGATACACTTTGTACTAGCCACCAATACAGTTTTCTGACTTTGGCCTAACAAGCAAATAGAAGACTAACTTACTTCTGGTGTAACATTCAGTGGTGCTGTCCTATATGCTAGGTCTGAGTTTAGTCTTAGTGACCCTTGCTGAGATGAAGCTCCAGGTTTATTACTCAAAAGTGGCAAACTCCAGCTAACAAAGTAAGTTGCTGTTTCATCTGGAGCCTTGTGTATCAATGGTCATCCTGTATGCACCAAACCTGGCATTTTTGCTGACAGGTCTATCTGGATGTAGCACCTTGAGGTAAGATTTGGCATCTTGCCCTAGTTTTAAAATTATTTAAAACTGTGACCTGATGTGAATGCCTGAGGCCCCTTTCTCTTTGTGCTCTGTGCCTGGACCTGCTGAGGAGAGCACCATCAGCTAGAGTGTACTTTATTAAATGCATTTGAATCACATATTAATTGTGTTCTTTCTCTCTAATCACTGGAATCTACACCAGATCACTTTGAAACAGAAGTTTTCTGTAGCTGAGCTGAAAACTGTGTAACTTTTTTTTTTTTCCCTGCCTTCTCTTTCCCATCACAGTTTCCTTTCTTTTTGCCTCAACCTTTTCCTCTCCTGCACTATTCTGCTGTGGCCAGTTTATACTTAGATTAGCAGTTTATGCTTAGATTTCCCCTGCTGACCTTTCAGGCAAAATACACTTCCTTCTCCTCTTTTTGTCCTTCCCAGTGCTATGCTGAATCCTATGAATGACTTGCAGCTGTTTACCCTGAAGGTGGCTGCATTTCAGTGAAGCTTTGCCTGGCACATATACAGTTTAGGAAGAACTGGGAAACCGAAAAATGTTCTTCAACTTTCTGAAGAAAGCTACTGTGTTCTTGCATGCTAAAAGTACTTTAAAAATATAGTAGTATAGGAATTTCAAGGGAGGAAATACTGTAGCTCTAAAACTTTAAAGCACATTGTTCAGTTGACACGATGTCTTCAAAATAATGACAGTTTTAAAGCCTCAGCACTCTTGAAAGTCTCTAGAAAAAGTACTGCATCTTTAGGGGAAATTACTTTTTTTAGAGGGATGAATATTGGAACTAAATCTTGCTGTGTTGATACTGGAGAGCATATGCCCAGCATATATGAGAAGGAAGCCTAAGTAGCTATTTTTATTCATTAAGGAGTTGCTGCCCTTTCCTTTCCCTCAACCATGTGAGATGTGAATGATCCTGCTCACAAGAGTTTCACGCTGCTCTCAGAATGGATTCTCTTTTTCTTCATAATTGTGTTTGCTGGATCAGCAGGAAATATACTCCACAAGTTCTCCCCCCGGTCTTCTGTGATCACCTCTTTGTAGTAGGCCTGAGCAAATGACTGGAAGCCGTGTGCCACAACAGGCATTTAATGGGCATCCCCCCCTAAAGCTCCCAGGACCTACAGGGTAACTTTCTGGGTGAGAAGAGAGTACATCTGCCACAAGGCTTGCCTTTCTTTTTGTTTGCTTTTTTATTTGTCCTTAGACCTTTTTTTTTTTTTTTTTTTTCCCTTCAGGCTTTCCTGAATGTTTCAAAATTACAGTTATTGTCACTGGCAGATTTTTCTACTGCTTCCCTTTAAATAAGAAATTCTTCCCTGTTACCTCATGGCCTGGTACAGGGGTTTTCAACCTTTCCCTGTTGGTGGTGGGAACTCAAGTAGTTTGGTGAAGAGCTCATGTGAATAGGATTTTCTCAGTAATACTTTCTTTTGACCTACAGTCTGTAGCACTGAGAGTGTGGCAACACTCAAGTTATAAATATTGGTGAATGCTATCTTTGCATGGGAGAGGGAGACAAGGATTTTCTGAGTGCATCATTGGCTAGGAAGAGATTACTTGCATCAGCATCCACTCTAATGCTCAGAGAGACATTCTAGGAGCCTATCTCAAGTCCCACTGCTTTTTAGGTGGAAACTGCTGTGTACATCTTTAAACATGTTCATGCTAACCTTTAGACCAAGCTGTTTGTATCACTGCTGTTCTTCAGTTCTAGGTGTAACAGGCAGGCTCCCTGTTCAGTTCAAGGCGAGCCCCTTCACTGATGAGATGTGTGTTGCCCATCTCTTATCTGTGTTCCTGCTTCTCCATTCTCGATTGCCTATGGAGAATTCCGCGATGCCAGCAAAACACTGTGTTACTGCAGGTCCTGTTTTGCCCCCCATAATCTCTATTCCCTTTTTCACATTGCAGATAGTCACATGATCCTTCCATTCTCTGAGCCTTCTTCCCATCCTTCTTTACTCTCTTTTTGCTACGTAGGATTGAACCTCACTTTTGCGCGTCCCTACATAGGCTCTACTCTTGTGACTCTCTGTAATGGCTGTTCATGCCATCTACTGCCTGTGCAGCCCTTTCTGTGACTGTCAGCTGGTGCTCTGGGACTGCCTTATACTCCCTGCACAGA
The DNA here is from genome assembly GCA_013400775.1 of Chaetops frenatus. Lineage (NCBI taxonomy): Eukaryota > Metazoa > Chordata > Aves > Passeriformes > Picathartidae > Chaetops > Chaetops frenatus. The sequence continues at coordinate 209,665 of VZTR01006541.1, read as the reverse complement.
GAAGTAGCTGGGGATAGAGAGCTACAGTTTCTTTGGGCCCTCTGTCCTGTACAAAGAAATCAGAGGTGAGGATGCCTCCATGTGCTCCAGGTATAAATAGACATGTTACTGCTGTGCTGAAGTAATGGGCCTTACCTCTTGGTAATACCATGTTCATCTGGATGCAGTACTTCTGGCTCCGCAATCTCTCCTGGCACATGGGTTTGGGAAATGTGTGTTTAAGGAGGACAGAATTAATGGGGCTGCTGCTATGTTTGTGAAGAGTTAAATGACGGGGGAATGAGAGTCACAGCTTCTCCTGGGGAATAAGGACTAGACAGAAGGATTGATTGTCTTGGCTTATTGATCCTTCAGGAAACAGCACTGAAGTGATAATGCTGTTCCTGCCACTTTGAGGCACTTTGTACCAGCAACAACCTCTGTTTACCTAGGATAGTACAAAGGAAGAGCTGCGCTGTTGCTAACTCATTCCAGAAAAAACCCATGCCAGACATGTTGAGTTTGCCACTTGTCTGCTCCCAGGGAGAGGTGACTGAGCAGAGGTAGCTCAGAATGTGTTTGTATTTTGTAGTGCTATAGTTTGTGTTTTATGGTGCAGGTTGGCTGCAAATGGTAGCTTGTGAGTTGCTATACTGAGTCTTTGCAGGCTGTGTCTTGGTCTGTAGCATTGGTTGGACTAGATGATCTTTAAGGTCCCTTCCAACCCAAACTGTTCTGTGATTCTACAAAGTCTCAGGCTGTCATGTCACAGGATATCCATCTCTCCCATCCCTTTCCTTCCCTTCACCTTTCTGGTGCATTGGCTCAGTTGGTTTTTGCTTGTCAGTTGAACCAGGGTGGTCCGAGTGCTTTTTATCCTGTGATCCCAGTGGCAGCTCCCAGCCAGCCACTGGTGTGGGCTGACGGGAAGTGGATGAAGAAACATCCCACCTCCTTTGCACTGAAGCCCCAAACCTGCCCTGGGAAGCCAGGTATGTCTTTCTGGCCTCAGGGTGGCAGAAGGAGAGACACCCAGCTGGTGCAGGGGCTGCTGGAGGAGCAGTGCCTTTTGGTCACTCAGCTGCACCAGCCCCGTGGGTGCAGGGAGCCAAGGAGCACAGCACTGCAGAAAGTCAGCTCTGAGCATCTCCAGGGAGCTTCTACAACCAAGGGCCTGCGAGAGGTGAAGGCCCTGGCTGTGTCCTTTTAGCACAGAGGGCTGGGGAAGCCCTTACACTGCTGCCCCTGAGGCATCAGTAGGAAGTGGCTGATGAGCTGGACCTCTACAAGATATGGACTCTTACCTGTAGAAATAAATGAGCAGATTGCTCGTGATGCTCCCCTGTCTCCTTTTGTCTCTGCTTCGTACTTGAACTGCTTCTTTTTCTGGATGTGGTGTTGTGTCTTAAGGAATCTCAGGCAGGTCTCTGCAGCTTCCCATAGCAAGGCCAGAAGACCAAGAAATCTTGGGACCATTTGGAGCATGCTGCAAAATCTTGCACAAAGCTAGGAGGGCCAAAAGGCTATTGTGAAATGCTTCTTTGTTGGGTCAGGCCAGCTTATATATAGAGATATGCAAATAAAATACAGAGCCATTTAATTACCCTACATATCATTTCTATACTTCATCCTCTTTGATGTTGCCAACAACTTTATTGCAGCACTTGATGTTTGACTTTGCATCTCGACCATGTGAAACAAGATGATGAGAAAAATTGCAGGTTTTTTTTTAAAGAAGAAAAGTGTCTATACCACAAGGTTTCAGGGAACAACTAAAAACCAATGCCAACTATTTTATTAAAAAAAAAAAAAAAAAAGAAAAAAAGAGAAATTTTATTAATAACCACCAATGCATAATGGAATATATAATTATGTTTATTTTGGGACTTGATCAGTAGTTGAACATTTGAGGCTCACAATAATGAATTTAATCTAGTATGCAACTTCATATGTTATGTAATGTAAAATTATTATCTACTGCTTAATAAATCTCATGCTGTGACTGTTCTACTTCTTTTTAACTAGCTTTCAGACTATAGCATGTAGCAGTGAGTGCTGCTGGCAGCTTTGGATGTTGCTTCTGTTTTGCTCTTGTTGTTTGTATCATTCCCTACAGTTGGGGCTGCTGCATTTAGCCATGAGACAGCTTCTGTCTGAAACAGCTTCCAATCTGATTCAGAACAAAAGACTGCTGGGGTAAAATCAGTCATGAAGTCTGTGGCTAGAGGAAAGATGAGGGCAACTGAGATAGGAATTTGTGGTAATGTATTGCTGAAAGTGTGGCTTCTTGGGAGTACAGGTGGCTTTCCTTGATATGGACTTCACAAAAAGACACCAAAAGGAGCATAGGCCTGTATTTTCCTGTGTAACACTTGCCTAATTCTTTGCTCTACAAAATTAGCACCTCCACTTTCTTAGCTAAGAAGAAAGCTCTGTTACATGTTCTCAGTACCTTTACATACGTGCATCTTTTCCTTACTTTTTTTTTTCAATGAGGTGGTCATCTTTCTCTTTAAAAAGTAGTGCTTTAAATAAAACAAATGAAATATCATATCACATAAAAGTAGTCTAGGGGTTTTTTTTCTGTGTCATTCAGTGACAAAGTTATGCATGGGTTCAAAAAGATGTCCCCATAAAAGCATTTATTGGACCTGTGGACTTATTAGTGGCAAGTAAGTGTCATGGTCTAGAGGGAACTGTCTAAGACACAGGCTGCCATCATACTGATTATGAGGTCTGCAAATGTCCAATAAGGTTAAAAACAGGGGAAAAAGTCTCTTCTCTTACAGTCTTTCCCTGAGCAGAGGTTATTGTTTGATATCAGTGGTAGAACCTGAGACCAAGTAGCATCTTGACCTATTGTGGCTCTGCTAATAACTTTTCTTGCTACTGGATTCAGTGTTGTCACTTTTTGCAGTTAGCTGTTTACATGATACTGTTACAGACATGTAGAATCTCTATTTTGGGATATCTAATCTTGCTTACCCTGAATGTTTTTCTCCTGCTGTAAGGCAGTGTTTCTAAAGATGCTAAAGTCTCTAGGATAGATAAGCCATGCCACTTTGAAAGCAGCAGTGAAGAGAAAATTGCAGCCATGGGGCAAGACTGAGCTAAGCAGAAATGATTCTTCCTGAATTTACCCTTTCTGTATGGTACTGTGTTCCTTCCCACTGACTGTGTGGTTCTTGAGGTGACATTTTCAGGGCAGAAGTTCGTCCCAAAGGGAAAGAGGCAGTGGGTTAGAGGACCCTTTCAGGTGTTTATGTTTAGGACCACGTTATGCAGCAGCTGGGAGTTTGTTTCAATGCATGGCATCCTTTGCTCTGTCAGGCAGAGTTTTGCAGAAGGTTTAGTCACCTGATGGGTTTTGGGTTGATGCCTTGGATTTTAACTTTCATGTTTTTCAAATCCTGTAGTGCTCAGTGTGTAACTCTGAAGTGTCTTGTAGCCTGTGAGCTGCTGCTCTCTCACGTTAAGATGGACATAACAAAGCCTCTCCAAGGACACCCAGACTGTCCTGGGCCCAAAACGTGTAACCCAACATCTTGAGAAGTGGGGGGAAGCTTGGGGAAATGACATCATTAGCTGAAGTTTTAATTGGGGAATTGATGCTGATATGCAAATAGAGCAAAACCTATAACAGTGTGAAGAACTCGTGACTCGGGGTCCATTTGGAGAGCAGCCTCTGGCTCCCCAGGGTGTGCCTTTGAAGGCCTTTCAAATAAATGTTCACCTCTATTCCCTCGCTCCTGTCTGGTCTCTGTTTCTAGGGAGCCACTTCAGGCATCAGGTTTTGTGGTGTGCCGAAGCAGAGGTGCTTTGCATTGCTGTATCCTCAGCTGGTGAAGGTTTCTTGAAGCAAATGGTCTCTCTATTAAAACACCCAGCAGGGCCTTTGTCTTGCTGGTGCTTGTTCCTTGTAACTTTGACAATGGCTTCTGGCTTTGACTTTCCCATCTGTGAGTGGGAGGGAGTGATAAGTCCTCTATACCTTCTTTCTGCAGTGCAGCACGTTCCCAGGTTTTGTCTGACAGAGGAGGAAATTGGACAAGAAGAAGATATTTTACTTTTAAGATGACAGTATAGTGTGAGAAAGAGGAAGGACCACAAGCATCTTGCACTCAGTGGTTATATGGTGGAGCCTGCTTCCTGTACAACACCTATCCTGTGAGCCCAGAATATTGAAGAAGTGCCCTCTTATCTGCTGACAACTGTGGCTTGGTGTTTTGGTTTTCTTTTTCCTGAGGATTTCTTGGGCCTTTACCAATGCCACCATCTGTAAATTGGTAATTGTAAACATGTGTAAACTTGGATGCTCATGTAGTGTCATGTAGTTTTGCTGCTGTATGGCTTCAGTAAAACGTGAAATGCCTTGGGGCTTCTGAGCACATTTATTTAATGGGCCAGAATTCACTTCTGTGGTGAGAGGACAGCTTTGCATTACTTTTTGGGAGCTGGGAGGGGCAGAAGTACCTCCTATCCTGCTTTACATGTAGACTGTAATCTTTTGCACGTTTTAGTACTTTGCACTGGTAGGTACTGACGTTCTTGGGAATCAACCCAAAATCTTCTACCCTGAAGTCTTGATAAGCCCTCAGACCTGGGAAACTTGTGACAGCCCTGGAGTGTTGGGGAACCATGCTAGGCTTAGCTCTCCAACCCAGCCAGAAATATTCCAAAATTTCCTTTTTTGTTTTGAGCCCATCAATAACGTGGGGCAATTATGTGACTATGACGAATGATTTGATATTGTACAAACATCTTTTTGTACCATTTTCTATTTAAAAGCAGAGCTAAGCAGGAATTTATGCTGCTGGTTTTCCATTCATCTGGGAAATGCTGCAACTTCAGTAAAGGCACATTTCTGTGGAGAGGACTTGAGCTGCTAATTTGACTGTAGGAGTTTATTTCTGGAATGCAGCAGTGTTTCACCAGCGGAGCAGCTGTCCTGGAAACACCACATGGGGTCATTTTCCTCTCTGGGTGTAATCAACAAAGCCACCCCAGTTAATATGAATCCTTTTAAGTCTCCTATAGGAGACCATAGGGAGTGCACAGAGACCTACAGGACTCTGACCTCCTTCACTTCCTTCTCCTATCATTAGGGAAGAAAAAATAGTCCCAAAAATTAAAAGTCCCTTAAAGGGAAAGCCTATAACCTCTTTGAGCATGGAAAACTGTTTCTCAAGAGTAACATACCATGGATTTGGCAGGGAGGTGTTGGTCCTCCATTTTCTATGTGTATTTTGTGACAGTAGCTACAAATCTCCTAATTTTACCAAATATTTCAGGTTATGAGATGACAACAGTCAGAGGTGGAAAAACTTCTGGGGTTATTCCATTATTTTTGTTCTCTTTGACTTGCTTTGCTTGCATAGTTTTCTTCCACCCCTGTTCATTTCTGGGATGACAGTTCTGCGGGTAAATTCCTTCTACTGGAAGAGAAATTTTCATAGTTATACAGGTGAAGTGATTTCTTAATTTTTTTCTTCTCCCTAGTTCTCTCTCTTGTTGCCCAGTTCCTTCTTCACAGTTTACACTCTTGGATACCTTTTAGATTTAAGTCCTGTCTCTAAATGCTCTTTGCCTCCAGTAGACTCTGTGGGGTTGTTTTTTGCCCCCTGTTACAACCTTGCATCAGTCTCTGGAACTGTTGTATCGTCTTTATTGTGGTTCTATTAAAAATGTTTTACACTTTGAGTTTAGTGACTCCTTTCTGTGTTTCAAACCTGGCTTCGAGGCCAGTCAAAGGTAACAGTTCTTTGTGTGTAGAAGGACATTCTGTCTCAAGCCTGGACAAGGACCTTTTCAAGAGGCTACCACCTGGCAAAACGTGCACCTGTGGTCTGGGCCAGCCTTGCTTGCAGCCCCTATGGGTGCACCACTGGAGCTCTGTAAGGGAAGTCTGCATCTGCCAGGATTCAGGGATTGCTTCTTCAGTCAGGTACTTGAAACTAAGAACACAAATTACTTTGATGGTTGCTGTCTTCTCTTTCCCCAAGCTGTGCTAGAGTAGCTTTTCAGATGGTTAAGTATGACTTGGGCTTCCTAAAAATTAACAATATCATCAAGGACTTTTGCTCCTACAATGAGTTGTTTCAGGAAGTGATTTCAAAAGACACCTCACTGAATTCAGCCAGAGTATTTAATAGTTTCATTTCAGAGTAAAGAAAACTCTAAAAAATATTCAGCCGATGTACAATGTCTTTTTCTAAGTTCTTTGCCTTTCCTGATGAGTGGTGAGGTGAGCATAATTTGTCCTGGGTGATCCTTATGGAAAGGTAGAATCCAGAAGGATAAAAAAGGCTGGTGTGATCCCTTTAGAGAAAAGGGTAATGTATCTTTTCCTTGCTGAGAGCCAAGGGGCAGTAAGTTGTCGTAGGAAAGCGAGGCTGATGTTTGAGAGCTGTTGCAGAGGGAACAGGTGATGAGTTTTTGAACACAGCCTGCAATGAGGCAAATCAGAGAGGGTTGGAGAACAAGTGTGTGCCTTTGAGAAGCCTTCAGTAGGCAATAATGTACTAAATGAACATGGGATGGAGAAGAATAGAACAGTATTTCCCCCAGTACTATGGACGAGTCTAAATTAAATGATGGATTTGTTTCACCTGTTAAATCTAGAGCCATGTTTGGTTAGCCAGAAAGTGTGAGAAACTGGAAGAACAGTTTTTCTTCTCTTGTTTATGGACATGTGTTACAGCAGAGTTCTCAGCTTGACTTTCAGTGCACCCATACTGAAAATGAATACTGTAGTAGTGTAGGCAAACCTTGATAGCAAGGCAAAGATTGGGCTTGACTGATTGACAAGCAGCTCGCTTCACTTTTTTGTAACAACAGTGTGATGAATTTATAGTATTTGTTCTCATTGGCAACTTGCTCCATGAAGCTTGGACTAAATTTCAAAACAGTAAAGGAGATTTTAAAAAAGTTGTCGTTTTCCTCACCTCCAACGAACCCAAAGATTATTGAATTCAAGACATGGATAAATTTAATTTACCAGTTTTGCTGTTTAAGATTTGTGCACTGCACAGCATTTGCCATTACCCTTTACACATTCTTTCTGTATGCTTTATACTTTCTGGTAGATAAAGCATATATCCTCTGGCAAAAATGTGTAATTTTTCATAGCAGGACTACTGTAACTGTATAAGAAATTGCCTTATGGAAGCCATGTTCAACTTGCATTAATTAAAGCTTATTGGGAAGAAACAAGTACTGGACAAACAGCACAAACACTTGGTGAACAGCTTCAGCAAAGCAGATGCTGTCTTTGAACACTTGTCTTGTTTTCTACAATTCCTAAAGAACCTCAAGGACTCAAAACAGATCTGAAGGCAGACCCATACTACTCGTGTTTTAGGCCTAACTGCATTAAAATCCAAAATCCACCTAGTAACTCCTGCACTTGTTTGGACAGCTTCTCAATATCAACATCTTCTAGAGAGATGTACAACCTTGATTTAGAGACATTGTGATAGAATATCCAGCATGCCTCATGATAAGTGTTCCCAGTGGCTGATTCTGGCTGTTTAAAAATGTCTTTACAGCTAAGTGAAATTTGTCTAGTTTTGGATACCAAGAATAATCTTGTCTTATATTCCTTTAAAGCTAGATTGAAGAACTTTCCACGATTAAATTTTCCCCCACTTACAATTAGATCAGGTCAAGTCTTAGCCTATTCTTGGAATTAAATTTATTTTGCTTCTCAGATCTCTCACTGGATAGGTTTTGTTTCAAGCAAGTATTAGTTTGACAGCACCATGCTTTTCAGTTGAGTAACTTATGTCTTTCAATCTCATTCTGTCTCGACCATGGCATCATTTATCCACACAAATGGGGACATTTTCAAAGAAAAATACCCCAGATATGAATGCTTTTAAGAAACCCTTTGACATTGCTAATGGTTTCACAACTGCTGCATGTCATGTGCCATGTAGAGGTATTTCTGTTCAGCTGCACTTCCAGTAATCCTGCATGTGGTCAGTTTGAATTAAGCTAACCTTTTGGAATATTTAACCTGCTCCTCAATCTGAGCTGTACAAACACATGTGTAAACACAAGGGAGGAGGCAGGACAAATGTGGCTCGGTTGAGGACAGTAGGACCTCTGCTTTCTGCAACAGAGCTGCACTAAAGAGCTTATGTAGAGGGACTTCATTCTTCTACAATTGAATTTGTAAAAGTTAAACTCCTAAAGGAAACAAATAGGCAGGAACAATGTGGTTTTATGCTCTCTGAATATAACACATATTTGTGCCAAATTAAAGGAAAACCTACACTTCTGCAGAGGGCAGGAAGAGGTGTGATTAATTGGTAATTTAAAATAAAAAATTGTACCCTGAAATCCACTAGAAAAAGAAATTCAATACACTCTAAAAGCCTTTGGGCTTTGCCCAAACTCTCTGTGGCAGAATGCGGTTGCGTTGCTTCAGGAAGAATTTGGGGAAGAAATCCTGGTTTAGGTACTTTTTATGTTCATGCTTTCCTGGCTTTACACAGGACTGAATATTAGGAACACAGTTACTTCAAGGAAGTTGGGCTCTGAAAGAAAGTGAGTTTCACATGAGGACAGAACTAGTGGCATGATACTAAGGGCACAGTCGAATCAGTCTGAGGGAGAATGGGCTTTCTTCTGTCTTTCAGGATTTTAAAACGTTTGATTATTTCTTCCAACTTGTCCCCCTACCCTGCCTGCTATAATGCCACATGAAGGCCACTTTCTTTCTATTTTCTTTTTAATATCCCTTTGCTAGGATATTAAGGCTATTCAAAGTCAGACCCTGTGAGTGGATGTATTAATGAGGCCCATTCATCAGTCTCAAATACAGGTGACCTATCCATCCATAATCTTACCATGAGTTTTTTTTTCCTCTTCTGTTAAATAAGAATTTGATTATCAAGAGTGTAATAGTGTTTTACCAAAGAATTCCTGGACCAATTGGTAGGTATATTGAATTGCCTGTATATTCAGTATAGCTGTGTCCCTACAATGTAAATGCTTGGATTATGAAATCAAGGTAAAGGGGCTTCATGCATCAGAGTAACAGCTGCTGCAGGGAAATATACCCTTCTTTGTACTTTCTCTGACTGTGATTGTTCGTGATATGGGCAATCCAAGACTCATGGAAATTGCTTCTCAGCTGGTGTAAACTGGTACAGCTGCAGTGAAAGCAAAGGAGCTCTGCCTCTGTACACCACATTTCAATTTGGCTTCTCGTCACTAGGTAGATATTTCCTTGCTTTTAAGTGGTCAGGTTTTATACGTGCAGTAGGTAACCACAGGGTTGTCAGCAACCTGAAACAATCCTCAGCATGATTTTAACACAGGGTTTTACTTTCTGTCTGTACCTACACGAGGGGAAATACTCCCATCAGGTAGGTGGAACACAGGTGAGAACTGAATGAGAGAGTCTGGGGGATGGGTCTGGGGATGGTGACAGACCCATCTCATCTCTGTTGGGAGTGTAGCATGACAGGCCAAGGGAGCAGAGTGGGCAGGAAGCAAAATTTGGCCTCTGTACGAGACTTGATTGTGTTGTGTGCAGGCAGGACACCAGGAAGCAGTGAGGGAGTGCTCCTGCTTGGTGCTGTTCTGGTGAGATGTTCAGCTCTGGGCACTAGCAGCAAAAAAATGCAGAGGAAACTTGGAAGGTAGTAAGAGAAGAACAACAAAAATGATAACAGAGCTGGAGGGATTGTTTTTATGATGGAAGATCAAAAGAACTAATATGTGAAGCTTGGCTAAATGGTGACTAAGAAGGGAATATGAAAACTACCTACGACTGTTTGAAGGATGTAAACACCAGAGGTGAGCAAACAGCGGGGACAAATAGTCTGTGAATTTGAAAGTCATTTTCAGTTCAGCTGTGTTTCTGCCTCTAGTGATCACTTTCTGTTAAGACATATGCTTTACTGAAAATATTTTCAGGGAATATTACCCTTGTATATTCAAATGCTTCAGTGTCTGCAAGGGAATTTTGAAATGTAAATCCAATCTTCAAATTTGAAATTTGCTTTAGCTTGCATAAATCACTTAGTGTATAGTGTATACATTGCACTAATCAACAGTATGCAAATTTTTTGCATGGCGAGTCAAATACATGGTTGAAAACTCTATTTTCTGATTTAACCTGGTATTTGTATGCTCCCCTGATGCAATTACTTAGTTAACCAAGTAACGCAGGATAGGTTCCAACTGCTTTCTATCGGCTTTGCACAAAAAGGTGAGACATTTGCTTTTGTTGACAGGCTGTATTTTATAATTGATGAGATTTGCATGTTGAAATGTTGTATTTTTTTCTTTGACAAGAGTTAAAAGCCACGAGAGCCCAAACCCACAGCACGCTGTGTGTATAAGGGCTGTTGGTGCAGTTTTGTGAGGCTGTCGAGGCGCGCTTGTCCACCGTTAGGGAGGTCTTTTCTAATTTTTTGGTGCACCGTCTGTCAGATGAGAAAGGTGAGTTTAGCTCCTGTGACCCTCCATGGGCATTTAGAGCAGTTGAATGAAGAAGAAATTTCAGAGTGAGTATAAGAAAAGATGGTGTAAATGGTGAAAGTTTCTCCTCCTGGAGGTCCACTTGTCGTTTAAAGCTCTTGGGCAAAGCGGTGGAAGCGGTTACTGGGCAAGCCTCAGGTGAACTGACTAATTTGGCAAGTCGTTTTCAACTTTGGTGATTTGCGATTTCAGGCATTACAATTCTGCTAATACTCATCAACAGGCTTTTCCCAAGCATCTTTCCCTGTTAATAATGCAGGATTGATGCCTGCTGCCCAGTGAATAACAAGAAATATGTGGTCAGCTGTGTAGGTACCGACAGCTGTTTCCAGAGGCGTTTTCTTCAGGGGCGTGCGTGTGCACGCGTGCGCCAACCCACACCGTACACAAAAACTACAGGCTTTGACCTATGCAAACACACACCAAATTATTGCTTTCTATAAACAAATTAGCATGCTTTAAGAGGTGAAAATCTCTATAAAATTGTCTGCCCTGTTGTTTATGGTGTGAGTAGGGGATGCACTACATTACAGAGAGGCTCACATTTCTCTCTTCTCCCCCCCCTCCTCTAAATGGACGTGTGCTCCGTCCGTTTCACCATTGTTCCTGCCAGCCCGATCCCAGCAGGGGTTCCCTAATTAGCAATCTCTTCATTTCCAATCAAAGCACAAAGCGGCCCCAAAAGCCTCTCTTTATGAGGGAGCTGAGCGGTGGCTGGGGACGTGGAGTGGGATAATTGCCTTCGCCACTGGCAGCAGTAAGCAGCCTGGCTAATTCATTATTGTAATAACTTTGCTTGTCCTTGGGGAGGGGGGGCTAGGGTGAGGAGGACTGAGCCTCGCAGTGCTAGCTGAGGACAGGGGGAAGGGGGAATCCAGCCAGAACTGAGGTAGAAGATGGGAACAATTGGCAGGGAAGAAGAAACCGTTCAAGATTTTTCTGCCTGCCCGCCCCCACCCTAAATAAACTGAGGATTGAGATAATTTGTGGCATGGTAGCCAGTGCTCCCTGAGCAAGACTGCCACGAGCAGCCTCTGCTCTGCCCTTGTCATGTTCACAGAGAGGGATGTCTAGAAAGGCGTGTAACTTGGCCTCAGGAATGCTGGGGAGGCTGGGGTTTGGAGGATTGAGAAAGCTCAGGGGATGCCTCTCAGTTCAGGTAGGGAAAGCTGACGCTGGAGCATTGCTAGAAGGCTGAATGACTGAGGTACCCACAGTTTGTGGCTTTCAGTGATACACAAGAAGTCATGGTCCTTGTGTAGAGATTGCATGTTGTATAGCTTCGAAGGAGTCCAGAGCTGCCCGATCGCATAGCAGAGCTTTGTTCTTATCTTATTGTCTCTTCAAAATACACTTAATGTATATAAGACTTGCCTGTCTTTCTGTGATCTGCAGGTTTGTGTTTGCTGGAGCTCTGTTGGCTTTCAGGAGCCATCAGGGCTCTGCCCTTGTGAAGAGAGCACTAAGCTGAGATGTCAGCGACTGAGTGAGCTGCCAAAGGGAACTGGCAGTGGTGGTTTCCTTGAAGGGAAAAGTCTGTGCTGTGGCACAGTAAGTTTATCAGGTTTTTGGTTTTGAAAAGTGTATATATTTTAAGTAGGTGAGACCAGTCATATAATTCCAGACCTTCTGGTTCTTCTTTTATTTATTTGTGCTTATCTCAAATTGGTGTGGCAGAGTTTTGTTTATTCCAGCTGACTGATGGGACAGATCCTTTTCCAAATTCCTTTGAGCTGATACTGCTGTGTACATACATGAAGCCCATCATTCTGAGATGGTCACCTTTCATGTTTCTGCACTGAAGCGGCTTGGTAATGTAGTTATGTGTATTACTGGCGGAGTTTTTTAATTGGAAGTTATAATTTCTGACAAAATGAAACTAAAGAAACAGTGACATCAAAATGCAAGTGCCAAACATGCAAATTTGTGTGTGGGCAGGAGGAGTTTAAAATGAAGTCGTGTTCTTGCCATAATTTGTGGAGATATTTGTATTGTATTTGTGTTATGGAGAGGGGCACGAAGGAAGTCCTCAGCCTGAGGGGCATTTCAGTGATATGTAACAGATCCTTTGAGTCCCAAACAGTTTATCCACCTAAGATGCAAAATGTTTACTGGGAGGAGATGTTTTTGAAGTAGTTGAGTAAGGCAGTGGGGAATTAATGGACATTTGGAGCAGAATTTATAGTTGGTGTTGTCCAGATTCTTGTGAACAGTGATGTTTTCCCAGCTGCCTTATGTTAGTTGCTGGCTAGCAGGTTTCTCCACTTCTCAAATAGATATTCAACCTCTTGGACACGGTGCTGCCAACAGCCAAAGGAATTTCAGCTCAGTAAGCTGACAAGCAAGAACAAACTTCTTCTGCCTGGCATCAATGTCCACAGAGATGATGCTCAAGTCTCAAGAGAAAATATGATTATTCATTTTTATTTTTCCATGATCAGTGCTGTAGTCCTGATTGTGTTGTGCTTTTTGCTATCTGATGTAAACACCATACAGGCAGGTATGTTCAAATAGGCCAATGAGTACACACAATGAGACTTATGGGGGATTTCAGTCACTTGCTCTGTGTCCTGTGCCATTTCTATGCTGCTGGATCCTTTTTGTCAAAGGATCATTGTAGCAGTGGTGGGGGATTTGCATATGTCTCCTAGTTTGCCCAGTTAATAAGTTGCAGCAGTAGCAGCACATAGGGTTGATGTGAGCTCACGCAGATAACTCCACTAGATAAGAAAATATCCCCCTTTGTACATCTGTGGTATTCTCCATCGTATGGTATGTCCTACCCTTGCTTTGCATTTATCTTCCTAACCCATTTAGAGTACTTTATCTGTGTGGAAAGTGTGGTGGCCAAGAGTTAAAACCATGAGTGGATAGATTCTTTGAATTAGTTGTTTTCTTTCCTTGTGTTTCCATCTGCTCAGGAAGGAGGATATTCTTGAATCCTGTTTCTGATGGTTTAAGATGATATGGATCTAAAGAGCTTTTGGTAGATAAACTGGGGAAAGGCAGTTCAAAGGGCTGAAAGACATCTGATGTGCAGCACACTGGTGTAAGTTTGATGGGATGCCAGGGTACGGACAAGGGTTGATAAATTGGAGCAACAACGGGCATTTTAGTCTTGACTTCACTTTTAGTCTGAGACCCTAAAATGTTGCATTGTTAGCAATTGCTTGTGGAGAGGTAAGAAATTGTGGCAATGGGCATGAGAAGGAATATTAATGATCCAATTTTCAGCTGAGTTCCACTCCAAGGCCTCGCTGGGTGATGTGCATTTTTAATCATAACAAACCAGAGTGAGAAGGAGCTGCTTGCAGCGAGGCAGGCCTGTGTGTGCAGCCACCTCAGACCTCTGTCTGCTGCTCAGGGGAGACACAGGGCTGCTCTGCCTGATTGAGTGCCACCACAAACCCGGTTGGACTGTGACAGTAAAACCTGGATCACCACTAGAAGTGGATCCAGGGAAGGAGTGTAGTAACTGTCTTCAATAGCCTAAAGCTCTTGACTAGAAGGAATCACTGAATTCAGCTGGAACTTTGGGCCAAAATTGGCCCTGACCCAAAAGGGGCAGAAATATAATTTCTAGATGCTAGACAGCATTGTGCTATAGCTACGCTCAGTTTCTTGCTAGCTGTTTTTTGCAGTCTTGATGGTGTTTGTGATAGGGTCTGCTCACTTGTTTGTGTTTCTGGAAAGTGATTTCTCTGACTTTTGATGGCATGCAGTCTGGCTGAGTGATATACCCAACAGCAAGATTGCTTTGATCTCTCTGTCTTAGACACACAGAATTTGGGAGAACCCTGGAGGTTTTCTTTTCTTCTGAGGTGCTTTTCATTCTGAACTTTCAGCTACATAGAGCTTTGCAATACTGCTTTTGGGAGCCCATCATCCTATGGCTCAAGCAGCCAGTAGGAGTTGCTGCTGAGGGATGTGCAGGCCTCCTTACCTGAGGTTAAATACTCTATGATCATTTAACAGTGGCACATGCAGCTCTGTGCTTGATACATGTTTGGGAATGTGCCAGCTGCATACCTTAAGTCACCTGCTAAGCCTCAAGCTCCGTGTCTCAGGACAGCTCCCTCTTCACTTGTTCTTAATATTTCACTCTGTCTTGGTGACCAGGTAAGTGCTTTGTCTTTAGGCCTGAATGGCTGGTAGTCACTTGCCCTGGTGTTTTAGTTGGTCTATGTGAGGGATATGGTGCAGAAGCACAGCCTTTTAGTGGCAGAGGTGTCTGATACCACTCAGTGGCAGAAAAAGCAGCAAACTAGCTTTCTCAATACAGAAGAGGATTGTTTCAGGGCACGCTAAGCAGGGCAGTCATTCCACCTAGCAGAAGGCAGGGGTGCCACACCCTCTCACTAAACTGCAGGAGTTATGGTAGGAAGAAGCAGTTGTCTCACATCCCCTCAAGTGTGTATTAAAGCCAGAAATCAGAACTGATTTTCCTCTTGGAGTTTTCAGCAGCCATTCAGTTGCTTCTCTGTATATTAGTGCTAACCCAAACTAGGGAAAAGGGCTGAAGTACTGCATGCCCAGCCTTGGTAGCATCATGTTTTCTGTATCCGGCAGAGAAAACTTGTCTGGTGTTTGATATCCCAGTATTCTTGCTCATTATTTTCAAGTAAACAAGATGAATTTGAAAGACATGTGGGAAAACTCCTGTCCTGTTTTTTATGCCATTAAACTGGGAGCTAAGATTCTCTGGGATGGTCTGTGCTGATGCAGCCACCTCTATAATGCAAGCAAGGGTTAGAGAACCGCTGCAGCAAGATGGAATACTTGTTTCTGAAAGAACACACACACACCCCCTTGCAAAATGAGAACCAGCCAGGCCACTAGGGCCTGCCACAGTGCCAGAGAAAATGCCAGCAGCTTAAAGACTTCTGTTTTGCCAAGGAATGAATGTTACACGATTTGTGCACGAGGGAGGGGAATTCGCTGAAATGGTTGAAGAAGGAGTGGAGAGGGGATGGGAGGAGGTGCCTTTCACCATGTAGTAGATGCTGCCTCTGGCATAAGTGCAGGATGGTGAGCAGTTTGTACGTGTTGTATTCGTGCAGCAAGTCTGGCCCTGAGAGAGGCACCTTTCCACCTGGCAAAGCTGCCTCATTGCTGCTGCTTGACACCCAAGCAGCTAAAATGCCTTCTTCGCAAAAGGCTCTGGCTTTTTAAATGCTTAAACCTGCAATTCTGTTGGGCAGGGGTCCCCTCCTGGCAGAGGGAGAGGGATGCCAAATGGATTTAGTTTACTGTGATTTTTAAAAAGCTTTTTGAGGGAAGATGGATGCCATTTGCTGAGATGGGTGTTTGTGGCCCAGGCAGAACTCCCTGTGTATTTACAGCAGCTCTGCAAGGTCTGTGTGTGTGTGGCAGGTATGTGTGTGTGCATGTACATGCTTGTGTATGCCTTTATTTCCATGCTCCGGCTGCCTGCCTCTGATTTAAGGGCAGGTTTTATTCCCCAGCTGCCTCAGGGCTCCTCTTTTCTGATTGCATTAAAGTCTCCGTAATTCTCCCCTCATTAATGATTGGCATATTTTTACCTCTCACTAAAGGAGCTTGGAGGCAACTCCCGTGGGGCCCTGCTCGCCAAATGAAACAATTTCATCCTGCTCCAGAAACACATTAAAAAGGGTTTGTCAGGATCTTATCGCTAGTTAGGGAAAGCTAATCAAATTACTTCTATTTATTAGCTGCTGCAGCAATGTGTCATTCCATCAAGTACAGGTAGTGGGACAGGCAGGGATGGCGTGGTGAGCTCTGTGCAGCCAGCGCTGCTGCCTGGATCTGCACAACAGCATCTCTTGCCAAGGGAGGCTGAGGGCCAAGAGAAGCTGTGAACTCCCCAGTGACACTGCTTCTGTCACCATTGCCATGGGACTTCTTGTCTGCTGACCCTCCTCGTTCATCTTTTCCAGTCGACCCCCCAAACCCCTTCGTAGTTGCATTCCTGAGTTTTTATCATTAAGTCCACTGCTTCTATATTTGCCTGATCACTTCTTGCTGCTGCTGATTGTATATTGCTACTGAGTATTTGTTTTGAGATGGTTTGTGTTTTTTGGCAAGTGTAACTCAGTGTCAAAACAATCCAGGAATTATTTGTTCCTTTCCCTTGAACCTGGCATGACAAGGAGGAGAGTGGGGAGAGATTATAGCAACTGGAACAGAAATAAATATTTTTTTTACTTCATGAGAATTTTATGAAATATATTTTTCTCAAGCTTTTCNTTTTTTTTTTTTTTTCCCCCAGTACATGTGGTCTGTAAAAGTAATTTCAATTGAGGGAGTGGGAAAGAAAGCAACTGAGTCTGTTGAATAAAATGCATCCAAGGACTTAGATGGGGTTCTGAAAAGAGCACCAACTATTGCTGGACTGTTGCTGATTGCACGAGCAGTAGTGGTTTGTGAAGCAAGAGGTGTGAACTCAGACAGAAGAAAGCTCACTCTTTTATTGATTTCACATGCACATATGCTGTGCACTTGTATTTGCAACCAGGTATGCACTCCCACTCTTGCACATGATCTTAATCCCCAGGGTGCTGTACCTCCTGTGGGCTTGCTCAGAAGGGATATGAAGGCAGGTGCCTGGCACTTGCTTTCAAACTTTAGAAAGTATAGATCTGCTTCCATTTTTTTACTATTCCTTTTGTCTTGAAACTAAGAGAAGGAAATCTCTGTTGTTTTAGATAAACATGAATTGGACAGTGAAAATGGGCTTGTTTCCAGGTAGAGCTAAAAATTTAAAAAAACTCCCATGGGAATAAAACCACATAGTGGAGATATTTGCATGAAGTGAAGTGTGTCTAAATATAGTTGTAGTGATTCACAATGACGATATTGCTGTGCACATCATGTAAACCTTTGCCGTTTCATTTTGTGCATGCCAACTTTTTCACCCTGGCACAAAATCCTGGGACAGCAGGGAAAACTCTGTCGTTTCTCAGCATTCTCATGTATGAACACACATTTAAACACACCAGCGTGCACATGGTGAGCGGTGTTGGTTTCTCTTAGGGAAGGTTTGTGCTGGCCCTCCAGATTTTGCAGTACGCAGGTGAACGCTCTGTGTTTGCACAGAACTGATGGAGTGGTTAGAGGTTTTTAGGGTTCTGGCACTACAAGCAATGATTCCTGGATTGGTGAGGGGCAGGCAAGTGCCCCAGCTGTTACGACTCTGTGGATCCAGTGTATGGTGGGGGGCTCTGAGTGTGTTCCTGGGAGTGGCAGGGCTAGCGGGGGAGCCCAGCCCCATCAGCCCCATGCCGGGGGCCATGCTCCAGCATCCTCATTATCCTCACAGATCAAAAGGCAGTCCTGAGCGGGCCAGCACGTCCCACAACAGGCTCTATCGATTGGTCTGCCGGAGCATTTCCCGGGGTCCTTTATATCTCTCTGCCTCCTCGTCAGTAATGAAGAGGCCGAGCGCGGAGAGAGTCAGCAGACTCCCAGCTGCTGGGATTTCTTCATCTTCTCATCAGGATTTTAATTAGACACGTCCGAGAGGGCAGCACCGTGTGAGGGCAGGCGGGAGCTTTATCAAGCAGGCCACTTCTTTAATTACTGTTTACTGACAGATAACAGGGGAGGGGAGGTGGCAGCAGAGATTGTTGTGGGGGGAAGCGGGGAAAGGACGGCAGTCCCCAGAGCGGGTACTCGGCAAAGGAGGCCTTTGCTAGGGACCGAGTGGAAGCTGTTCTGCTCTCCCCACCACGACGTGCTGTTTACCTGTTGCCAGAGTGGGAAAGGTTCCCCTTTCTTTGAGGGCAGAAGATAGATCTGAAAGGTGTTAAGGGCCAGAGAACCAAGGAATGAAACACAGACGTTCTGTTAGGAAAAAAAAAAAAAAAAAAGAGAGAGAGAGAACTGGCTCTTCTTAAGCTACCAGGATCCTCACCTGAGTTGTCCTGTGCCTTCCCAGCCCTGGGCTTCCCTGTGGATATTCTGACATTGCACAGTAGGAAGCAAAATTATTTTCTTCTCCTTCTGTCTGGAACTGTCAGCTCTCCTCCCTCCCACTACCACCATGGCTGTTTTGTCTGAAAGAAACCTGCTTCCATCTTTCCACGGGTCTTCAGCACTGGTGGTATGAGGGCAGTCTGCTCTGTGGCTGCTTCTGTCACCGACTTCATCCCTGCTGTCTTGCGGGGCGGTTCTGCACCTGGCATGAATACTATCTTCAGCCAATCCTCTTCTGTTTGGCCCCAGAATACACATACCCCTCCCATCTTTTGTCTCCTTCCCCTTAAGGTGTTTTTTGGTCATCCCAGCTGCTCTGTCCTGGTGGGTCACAGCCTTGTTTTTAGTTTCATGGAGCTACATTTTGATTGTTTTGTGTTAGGACAGGGGAAGGGTGTTCAGAGTCCCCCACGGAGCAAGAGGCTGGGTAGATCACCACTCCCCTGGCTCAACCAGCCCCTCGGGACAGACAGTGCCTGTAGTGGAGTGCAGCAAGCGGTGTCCACCTGAACAGGCTTTTGCTGAACTAAACTCAGCAGCCTGTCGCTCCCCAGAAATTTTCTCTGAAGATCATGCCGCAGTCTTGGCTCCATTTTTTTATTCACTGTGGGGTAGTCTGACGCTTCCAAAATACCGTTGCCATCCCAAAATGGAAGATGGCGTGTGCCACAGCTTGGTTTCCATTGTTGCCAATAAACTCCCACTGCTCTGAGCAGAACAAGACCTGGAGGATGTGCTTGGGATCAGCAAGGACTTGGTAATTGGACTGTTGTTCTTTCATTTTGCTACGCAGTAGCCAGCAGATTATAGAGCCCACACATTATAGATTTCCTGTCATCCCTCATGAATCAAGCTCCACCGTCTTATTTACTGTCGGCCGAGGCCTGTGAATAACATCACCGAGGGATGTGCTCCCTGGAAGCTGTGCAAACACACAGCACAGAGCCATTGCTTGTGCCTTTGGGCTGCCAGCTCACCTTCCCCCACCTCAACACCTATGGCACTGGAGGGTGCTCTCCTTCCTGGCTCACACATTTTTAAGTTTGTGATGTTTCTGGTCGCAATTCTGGCTCATACCTACGTGCACCAAGGATGTGGACTTCCAGTTTCCAGGGAACCATTTCATATTAAATCTGCCTAGTTTTTACTCAAGGCACAGCCCTGGATGTAAGGACCACGGGAACAGCTCTCATCCTCGTCAAAGACTGCTAAGAAGTTCTGCTGTTCTACATAGTGAATGTAACACATGATAGACTTGATTTATCAGAATATTTTTCTCAAGTTTCCCAAAATGCAACATTTTGAAAGTGTGTGAGAAATTGAATCCAGGTGGGAGATTTGCCTCAGGGCTAACATGCTCCCCATGGCCCCCACCTTTTTNTTTTTTTTTTTTTTTTTGAAACTCCAGTGAGTTTCCCTGCAAGTGAGAAGAAATTTGGCTTGTCTACTGCAAGCCAGCAGGCTAGTTGTGACTTTGTTCCTTGTTCTCTTTTTCTGGGTGTTCATATGAACTCTCTGGCCTTCCAAGTGATAAACTTGGATGTCCAGGAGTGAAGTTAAAGGGACTGAAATGCTAATTTGTTTCTGTTAGACAGGTTAGTATTTCTGTCTTGGAAATGTGGATATTAGGCAGGATCTGGGGAATGTATCCTCAAATAGTAAGAGGCTTTGTCCAAGAGGAAGTGATTAAAGCCATTTGCTATGTCTGATGTTGATAGAGCTGGAAGTAAATGGGCTTTGATTGCAATGTGGGAGATTTCAGTTTGAAGTTACAAAATGGTACTGATACAGAAGCATTAGAACAGACTGTCTGAGATGGGCTAAAATGTTTGACAGATATTTTTCCAGTGTGTTTTGAAAAAATAATGCTGCTATAGCATTATTCATTGGGATGGAAGGATGCACCTCACACCTGACCTGGTCCTTTTTTTTTTGTGAGTGTGAGATGTTGAGGCATGTATTTCCAGTTGATGCAAGCTTGAGATGCATGCAGGTGCCTATATCAAATAGCATCTACAAGGTACCAGGATAGCTCACAAAGGAGTACAAGTGTTCCACATCCCTTCAAAGGCCTGCCATCCAAATGCAAATATACCCAACCATGGTAAGTCTTTAGAAGAGATGGCAGCAGCACTTTTTCTTGCTTAACCAACTTCCTTAATTTTTATCTTTGTTTCACTGCCACATACAACAGACAGACTAGTAGCACCATCTTTTTTTTTTCACTGGTGCATCCAGTGGACTTTCATTTCAGTTGCTCATACCACTGCCACTTTCCACTGTTTGTGGAAATTTTTATCCAAACCAGCAACTTTTATTTTTTTAAAGAAGTAGTCCTGAATTATGCTGTCCTTCCATTTAAAAACAAATCAAGAAGATTCCTCTTTGCTAAGCTCTAAATCAGCTTGTGCTGGTAAGCGGGGCCGCCCAACAGGAATGGAGAGACAGGGCAAGGGGGGCTGGGCAAAAAGGAAAGGAGGGGAGGCCAGTAGTTGTAAGCAGTTGATGAACTAGAGGCTACAGCTGTGGAGTGTGGGGGAATAGTGTTTGGAGGGGTGAGAGGAGGGCAAAGGAAAGGGTTAGAGGCAGAGACAGTGACACTGAAGGGAAGAAAGTGGACTGGGATGAGCTGGAGAGGAGAGAGGCATGACTTAGATTGAACGGTTGGAAAAGCCTCTGAATCATTATTTCTCAGCTGTCACCAGTGTCTGAAATTCAGTCAGTGTTTCAGGCCCCTCATGACAGTTTTCACAAAGGAGGATGAACTACCTTTGCAGCCTGTTTACTCTATTACCTTGGTTGTAGTGGGTCACGTGATGGATTTGTCCCTTCTGATAATCCACCAAGGTGTCATTGTGATGGCTTCATGACAGAATCTCTTTGCTGTAAAAGTATCAACAAACTCTAAAAATGGCATTCCAAATAGTACTAATGCAAAAACTGGACAATGGAGAAAGACCAGTTACCCTCTTCCAGCACTTGTGTCTACCTAACCGTGTGCCTTACACAAGTCGTGTTTTAGCTACATCACTGTGTGCTGTTTCCTTCACAGGGACCCTGCCTCATTCACTGCATGTGATGGACCTGCTCTGAGGTAAATCAGAGTTGCACAGTGAAAGAGACCATCTGTAGGACCCCTGCCTCATTTGTCAGGTGTGTACTGAGTGAGACAAGGGGCTGCAGGAGAGAAAGGGAAGCTTTTATAGCTGAGGCAGTGAAATTCCGACCTGACAGTTGACTTCTTTTCTATACGTGGCCATTTCTATATGATAGTTTTCAGGGTTTTTTTGAAGCAGGTGCTATGCCAGTGGTTGTTTAATTGTGTGTTCCTTTTTGTATAGGGGACTTTTTGGTCCCAAAGGACCTACTTTGCAGAAGCACTGAGTGCTTACAGCTGCAAATTAACTGAATGAGAGTCCACTAAATCCAAGGTGCTATACAAGCACAGATCAGTCAGGCTGTTGGTGTCTTGGAGTAAGCACCCAGCATTAGCAAATATGTTTTAACACCATCTTCAGTCACACATCCATAAAATGGGAGTAAAACCACCCTCTCCTCTCACAGAGGTATGTGGAAATAAATGATCTTGGGGTAGTGAAGCCCTTGGACAGTGTAATGACAAGCCCATAGAAAAACACGTAAGGAAATTAATAAATCTCTAGAGCCAGGTTTGAATAATGTGCAGTAAATAAGGCCTGGGGCCACACACAGAACAATGAGCAGAAACCAGCATCTCAAGCAGATGCTCATTACAGAGGAAAAATCCCTTCTGAGTGCAGTCTGAGATGGAGTACTGTGAAAAAAATATAATACTGTAATTACGGACTCTAAAATGATGCGTATGTACATGAGGGTTAAAAGTATTTTTCACAAGTAAACACAATTCTGGTTTTTCCTAACTCTTGACTTCACTTGTAGTCTGCTCTATTTAACATGCAGTTTTTGTCTTTGTTTCATGAGTTCTGTCAAGTTTTGCAGATCTGTGAGCTTAAGATTGTTTTGTCCCAGCCTCTCCATTTGGATTAAGTGTTGCCATTTCCTGTTGTTGCAGATCAACTAAATGCAGGTAGTCAAAACCTGCTCATTTATATAGTATGTATTCCACATGTTGTAATCTCCACTGAGGTGCAGATTTGTGTGAGTGAGAAAGGCAGATCTGACCCTGTAATTTGCCATCATGAGCAAAACTGACACGCAGATGCTCCTGTTCTTAACAGGGAAGGAATTTGGGAGATTGGAGACCTTTCAGCCTACTAACAGTAATTAAAACAATAAACCTCCCAAGCAGCAATATGCAAGAGGACTATGTCACCAGGATGATGAAATTTCTTTAGAAGTCTTTGCTGTAACGTGTGCAGGAAGAATGGCAAAACTTAAGTTCTTACTGAAGTTATGCAGAAACTTACCATTCAAAGTACATAATTTTAAATAACCACACTTTTAATGATTACTTATGTGCTTGTTTAGGAACAAATATAAGAGGGACATTTTACAAAGGTATGTAGCAGCAGGACAAGGGGGAATGGCTTCAAACTGTGGAAGAGGGTAGATGTACATTTGATTTTAGGAAGAAGTTCTTTACTGTGAGGGTGGTGAGGCACTGGAACAGGTTGCCCAGAGAAGTTGTGGCTGCCTCATCCTTGGAAGTGTTTGTGGCCAGGTTGCTTGGGGCTTGAAGCAACCTGGTCTAATGGAAAGTGTCCCTGCCCGTGGCAGGGGGTTGGAATTAGGTGGTCTTCAAGGTCCTTTCCAACCCAAACCATTCTTTGATTCTATGAAGTATGTAGTGACTGTAATAGTCATGCAGAAGTTTTAAACTCCATCAAGTTGAGAAGTAAAAGGTTCATGGTGTTGGGATGATCAGTGTACAAACCTAATGCTAGCTAACCTTTCCACAGCATGTCTGATATTTGCTGTAATTTGAAGAGAGAATGTTATGAGCAGTAGACAAAGCAGACCTGTGTCATGTGTATCGCTGATGTTTTGTTTGGAAGAACTAGCGTCATCCATTGCAGATGTCTAAGGTGTCCAAGAAATGTGCCATAAAATCCTTTTCTCTTCTATTTTCCCCTTTTTTTTGCCCCTTAATAGCTATCTGAAATACTGAAAGAAGAATTTGTTGGCCTGTTTAGGCTGTAGAATGTGATGCTTCTCTCAAGGATGGCTAATATGTTGGCTAGTTGACCTGGAAATCCACATGAGCTGCAGATAATGGTTCATTCAGGAAATCAAGTGAGCCAAACCTATCAAGCATATTTTAACCTGTGGAAGAGACTGAATGAGTGTCCCTTGCAGTGGCTTAACTGCTCAGTTTTAACAGTTTCATCAGATAAATGTATTGTGTGGTTTAAACAGGACATAAGAAAAAGTGATGCCCAAGTGCAGAAACTCTCACAAAAATCCCCTTAGGCAGGGCCTGGCATTAGTGGCAAAAGGAGAGGAAAAGAACAATTTGAAAAATAAAACAATCTGTTCCTGTAGGGGTCAGACAGCGAGAGGCAGCACATGTGCTGGGTGGGAGCCATCAATGAGAGCTGGTTTCCCCATGGGGTACACAGACCTGGACTATCAAAGTGAGCTGGGGCTAGGGCAGGCAGATGTTATGCCAGACACGTCAGCAGAGCTAGTCTGTTTTGCATAGGTGTCTGATCTTACTTGGCACACTTTAAGCTCTCTTCTGAATCTCAGGGTGGAATATAACCATCATGATTTCATCCTAACTGCTCTGTTCTCCACATAGGATGCAACTCCTGGGCATTACTTCTAACCTGTGCAAGCAGGAAGCTGAGGCACAGGGTGGTCTGCTGCCAGGTGCATAGCTCCTGAGTGCACAACCCCAGTCACACACCTCTGCTTCCCTTCAGTGAGAGAAGGAAGGGAGGCTGTGGGTCACTGCATTTCCAAAGTAAACAATCTTTCCCTGCAGGTGTCTTATTGATAGAGTTAGGTAATGTTAGTGCCCTCAAACTGATGTTTTAAAACATCATCCTGAAGCATCCCTGCACAACAGGCTCTGCTCTCTGGAAAACTGGCTTAGGCCAGAGTGGGGTAATTGAACCTGAGCATAAGGGCCAGTTGCCCTCACACCAATGTGGCAGTGCAGGGTAAGGTCAGGCCTTCGTTTGCAAAAATTGTGTCTGACCAGAGGGTATGATCCTAACCTTGCTCAGGGGCAGGCAAGTTGGAGTCTCACTCTTCCAGACCTGCCAAGCAGAAAGTGTTTATTTCCTGCTCTGGATCCACGATCCAGGATGAATGAATAAAAGTGATTTAATCTTCGGTATGAGGAAAATCACCTGACTGAGCAGGACACAGAGGACAAATGGGACAGGGGGCCTAAGCTTGCCTGGCCAGGAGGGATGGGAAAACAGAAGTGAGGCACAGGATCAGAATCGCTAATTGTTATTTATTATTAATTTTCTCGTTTTTTCCCTTGCTCGGATTCCAGGATTGCTGGAAATCAGGGCTCCTCCGGCTGTCTGGGTGCATCTGTGACATTGACTCTGTCTTTGAGAGGGGGAGCACCCTCTGGTGGTTAAGGATAACCTGACATTTCCCGGGATTGCCACCCATCATCCCCTACAAGCCGCCAGTTAAGGTGGACAGGAGGCAACTGCTGAGAAGGGTACTTGGGGCACGAATATTCACTCTGACTCGCTAACCCAGGAATCTGATTCTTGGGAACCTTTTCAGCCCGGTGAAAAGCATGCAAGGTGTGTTTGTTCTCCCTGCCCTGCTGTTGTGTAAAAGCCCACTTACATGCCCTTCTTGCTTTCTCCCAGTGAGAGAGCAAGTAAAGCTCCATTTCCTTCATTAGTTCCCAGTGGACACGAAGTCCTGCCCTGGCTCTCTCCCTAGGGACTGTGCTTTCCTGCCTCAGCTCTTGCTCCTGTCTCCCAAAAGCACTAGTCTTGCACCCAGAGCTTTCCCTGGCCCATCTCTGGCTGGATTTGCTCTGCCTTGAGTGCTGAAGCCAGGACAGTCCAGTCCCTCGCAGGGAACAGAGGGATTCAGCTCAGGTTTCCCTTCTCCTCCCCTGAGTGGATTAACAGGCTGAAGGGATGGTCTGTGCCTGCCTGCCTCACTCTTCATTAGCCAACGTGTTTCGCCAGCCGCAGTCACGTCCTGGTCCAGAGAGCTGTTTGACAGGAGTGCGTCCTGGCCACAGCCTCTCACAAAGGCTGATGCGTCTCCTGAGAGGTTTTTCTTCCCAACAGGGCTCTGTGGGGTGCTCTGGATGGCAGGGATGTAGGGCAGGAGTGCTGCAAGGTGTGCGTTACTGCTCCGTGCTTCGTAAAAGCCAATCTGCATCCTCTGCTGACTGCAACACCTGCACCCCTGGGTAATGCACGTGTGCTGCATGAGTGGCAGAAAACATTCTGAAGGAGCACCCATATGTGTTGGTGTTTTTTTTTTTTTTTTCTTCTTCTTTTCCCCTCCCACTTCCCAGGGAGGGGAGGATCCTGAATATATTGGGATGTCTCTGAAACTTCTGTCACCTGGCTGCCACTTCTGGATGCCCTTTCTTGGATGCTTGTGGGCAGTCAATTTGAATGCAGTGTTTCCTAACAGGCTGTGTGCAAGCAAGTGACCCTACCTCCTCAGCTGTTTCTCCCTGTTGCTTTGTAGTAGTCATTAATGAGTGTTACACCCTTGCACAGGCAGCCATTTATTCCACTGGTGCTGTTGTTTCCTCAGTTCAGAGAAGATCTTTCCTACACAAGTAAGATGTACACTTTAAATTGCATTGATTTTGGAACAATCCATTTAAACTACTGAAAATCCAAATTGTGGATGCTCTCCTGCCAGTTTGAGGATGCTTCATTTTCGCTCATTAGTTGTCTAAACAGATTAGGTTTCAATAGTAATGAGTGCCTCTTGCACCAGCTTAAGTTAATCTATTTCAAATTGTACCTTGAATTACACAGTGGTGACATTCTCATGCAAAGAAAGCCTGCAAGGAGAGGAGGTGAGCTCTGGGCATCACTAATACTTTCAGGGGCTGCCTGTGCCCAGCACTAGGGAAGCAGTGTTCTTATTTTGGTTTTGTAACCTGACCATTGTGGCAGGGGAAGTTGGTGTGCCATGCTCTGAAAGCAAGGTCGAGTGGCCGGGAACAGAATCTAAATGGATTTTTTTTTTTTCTTTTAGCAAGTTGGAAGGGAAGTAAAAAAGGCATATAGGTATGAAGGGGCAAAGGACACTAGAGACTCTGAAAGATTTTAGAACCTAAAGCTCTATTTAGCAAACTAAGGGATGAATTGAATTTCCCAAACAACATATGTTAAAGCACACAAATGAATAACCCCAGCACTTTTGAACTAGCAGTGTATTTGGTCTGGCCCTGTAGAGCCACAAGTCAATGGTCAAAGCAGAACATCTCCCTGGAGAGCCCTGCCTTGCTGGTTCTAGCTCCCTGGGGGATGCAGCCATCTCTGGAGCAGTCCCCTCTCAGGGCTAGGTAGCTGTCAGTGCTTAATGATGTGCTTCCCAGAGTGGGAAACAAAGGTTACACAACTCAGAAAACATAACCTCTCTGCATGGGCAGCAAAAGAATTTTCCTTTGAGAGGCCAAGTAAGACCCATTTTACTGAATGGAAAACAGATCCCTTTTTTCCAGTCCTTTGTTTGGAGAAGTATAAACTGGGAGAACAAATCTGGTTTTATATATTTACAAGTAGCTGAGATCCCTTTATGTGTGGGGAGGAGGCAGTCTGAGCTAGGACTTGCTGAAACACCCTCATGGTTAGATTTTGTGCCTTTTTGAAGTTGAGGTTGCCTTGGATCACTGATCTTGATGAAGATGATACTCTCTTGTTCTTCAGTCCTTTCCTTTTCAAAGGTTTCCCAGAGCACTTTATGCATTATGAGTTATTTTGCTACCACAACTGCCTTTGCCTTTGCTTTAATGGCACAAAACAATGCAGTGATTTGAGACCAGAATTGAGGAAGAACGTTATTGCTGTGGAGTAATGCAAGATATACTAGCAGAGGTGGAGCAGAAATAAACTGGGAGAGTTGAATGAGATGTGTCTAAAGCAGTAGTTTGCCATCTGCTCCTGCCCTTTTCATCTCAATCTCTGGCATTTCATCAGTAATGAATTGCAGGCAGACATGAATTGACACAGTGCAGGCTGTACCACTCTCATAATCTGTTCAGTCCCTATCAGTGACCCTCTCGTAAGAGTACTCTTCTGCAACATCTTCCAGTGAAAGATTCTGGTAGTTGTTGGTAGTTTCCACACCCTTGTACCCCTGCCTGACCCTCTGACCAAAGCCAGAACAGAAGACAGTTGCCAGATCTGGCTGACTGGGCAGATCTGTTTGTCTCTACAGCTTTTTTTAATTAGTTATGAGGGGTCATCTCTGAATGCTGAAGGGTGTTCTTTTAGGGAACATTTGATAGAAGACTATCAACCGTGATTTTAGGGAATAACTCCTCATCCTCCAGTTTTGGGAAACAGTAAGAAATTGCATTGAGAAAGACAATATCTTGAAAAGGAATTCTTGATACCATATCAATAATTCTGTATTTCCATGGTGACCTTTTCAATTCACATACTTCTTTGTGTTTACTCTGCTAGTCTTTCCCTCCCCTTAAGTTTAAAATGTTCAGGTGAGCTTTGGATGCAGACTGGACTGACGTGCTTTCTGTGCAGTTAGAATCTGGTTGCATGTAACTTCAGGGTTGCTTTCTCAGATGAGGATTGAATTGAGGATGTCTATTGGGAGTTTCAGGTCTTGGTTTTCTCATTGGAGGTCCTTCCATCAGGCAGGTCTGTTAAATGCTTGCTGGGTCCCTAGAGACACTTGATCTGTGTTTAAAGGGAAGCAGCTGAACCACAGGAAGAGAGAAATGGCTGTGTACTCGAGCGCTCTTGCTCTAAAGGGATCTTGCTGAAAGCTGTGCGAAGCTTGCATGGCAGTCTGGGTGCCTGGGGCTCTCCATGTGCTTCATCCCAGCAGAGATCTGTGTGATGCTCCTGCTTGCCTTTCCTGCTCTGAGAAAGATAAGTTGATGGCTCCAGGATGCTTTGGGCACAAACTGTGTTTAACTCTCCTGAGGCCCAGACCAGGAAAATCTCTGGAGGATTCCAAGCAGCACCTGCCTCCTGCTCCCCACTCCTCTTAAAGCTTCCCCAGTGGAGACATCCGCTCAGGGAGAGCAGGAAGTCCATAAATAAATAATTCCCTCTGTCTCTCCTGATCAGCCCAAGCAGCTGTGATTGCTCCTGAATGCCTAGGTTGCTTTCTTCTTAATGGCTTTTAAACCAATTTTGCCCTCATCTGATGACCCAGCTTCTCATCCTAGTTTTAGAGGAACAATTTCTTCTTTTAGAGAGAGGGGTTTGGGGGGATATTTATACTGTGTCAAGAGTTTTGGCTGGGTGAAATAGTATAGCAGTGCCAGCAAAGCCACAGCTCTCTGGTTCTCCCAGGCTGCCCCATACCTTATTTTGACAAATCTCTACAGGACACCTCCGTGGGTATTGCAGACAGCATTGACCCTTCCTTGAGAGCACTGGACACATGTGATGCTCACGGACATCCCACAAACATTTAGTAACTCTTACACCACTCTCAAGACATTATATTTTTGGCATGTGTTTTACTGTTGGGGAGAGCTAATCACTGAGATATCTGCATGCTTATCGTCTGCTCCCCAGTGCATAGGTAAAAGTCTGGGAACATAAGTCAGGAGTGTAGGCTCTCACTTTTCAGTTCAGCTGACTTACAGCATCTCATTAATGGGCATTTGACAGCTTGACAAATATTGTCAATATTGTTGCTTTTGAACTTTGTGTGTACGAACAGTAGTAGATTTAAAAAAAAAAAAAAAGGCTCCTTAAATAGCAAGTGGATAGTCAAATCTAAATGTTCTTGGTTTGTATCCTAGTGCTGTCCCCAGACTGTATGGTTCCCAGGACAAACCTGGTAGCAACAACTTCTGGAAGTTATGTCACAAAAGCCTACCCTTTGCTGCATTGCTGACTGCAGGAGTTGTGAAATACTGCCAAATGTTGAGGGGCAAGGTCTAAAAGATGAGTTGAGTACTACTGAGTTCAGCTGACTGGAAGTGTTTAATGGAAGAATGCTGTGTTCAACAGAGGAACAGAGAGGGGAGGCATTGGTAGTCTTTGATCACCACTAAAATAAAAACATTTGAGAGATTAGCAAAAGACCAGTACTGGATTTTCTTTTGTAAGCAATGTAGAGAGCAAGGAGACCTGTTGGTAGGAGGCTGCAGCACCAAAGTCACCTTCCAACCACATGGGACAGAGATTTGAGTTTGGCTTAACTCAGTGATACTGAAAACTAATCCTTTCTACTGCTGCCACAGGAATGGTGAAGCTGGCAACACGTGACCATGAAAGATTAGGGTATTTTGGCTGAAATCCAGTGACACATGTTCAGGTCTGTCAGGAGAAGACTTTACTGCTGCCCACAACTGTCTCTGTGCCAGGATGTCTGAGAAATTTTAACACTTGTAGCTCATTCAACAAGACCTTTTCAAAGGCATCCAGGGGCTTGTACTTCTACGTGTGAGAGAGATCTCTGTCTTTTGGAAGACATAGAGCAGCACAACAGAATTAGAACTGAGCTGGTGAAACTTCTCCTTTCCTTTGCATGGAAGAGCTTTTTTTTCTGGTAACCAGCATCTGTCTCTTCATGACTGGCTACTCTCTTGACACTGCGTGTTCATGTATTGTGTAGCTAAAGCAGACGTGTTTATATGGTCCTGAGTTGCCCTGCCTCTTCTAAGTGATGCTTTGTGGTATAAGCAAGGATTATTTTTCTTGGTATTTTTTTCCTCTTTAATTTTTGAAAATGTACTGCAAAAACTTGCTCGTTCATGGTGTGTAGGCATAGTGTTTCAATGTTCATGACTTGTAGACAGGACAGTGGTTTCCTAGTGCATTTTACTTGAAGGTGTCTGAGTGTGATGCAGGCATGTATCTCATGATGGTACTCAAAAGTATGTTAAGAAGCTTGGGCTGAGGTTTGTTGGCAAAGCTGTCTAATCAAATAATCTGTCACAGAAATTTCCTCTTGTCCAACAAGTGAAATAAATGTAATCCAGGTAATAAATAAACTCAAGAGGGAGCCCTGTAAAAAAATCTGCATTGTTCTTCAAACACTCAAGTTAGTACAGAACAAATCTTAAAAAAGGTCATTTACTTAACTGAGCTGTTTGGAGATTCAGAGGAGAGTTGAGGTTGTTGTGCTGCTGGTACAGCATGTCAGAATGAAGCTGGCCTGTCGTGTGGTTCTAGCCAAAACCTGTAGTCTGTTACTGTTAGAAACTGGAGCATTCTGAGGCTGGAGATTGTGACCAGAAGAGCTGTCCTGATCATCTGATATCTCTGCTTTTTCCAGACAGAAACTATATCAAGTTTGCTAATGTCACTTGGGACCATCTCACTGTTAAATACTTTTGTATAGATCCAGTGTTGGTGAGCTCCTCTCTATTTGGCCTGGCTGACCTGGTGAAGTCAATAGTCTTCTATCAACAGTGCCCAGATGAGGCCAGATGGAGGTTCCTACAGGGAAAAGAAGGTCTTTAATCCTTGCTTTCTTCATCCATTACACTCTGGGAGGAAAAGTCCTTTCACTGCTTTTCTTCTTCATAATGGCCTGCCTCATATCCTAAAAGAACTCTGTTACCTACTCAAGAGAACCCAGCTAAAAGGAACCTGCACTCTTACCCACTGTTTTTTGTCACATCATAGTATTCAAACTACAGCCACTTCATTGCTGCTGCTGGGAAATAACTTATCTTGCATGTGTTTCTATCACAGACTTGGAAAAATTACCCTTTGCCCTCACTGCCTGAACCTCATTAGGCACACTTTCTGAACAGTAGTAACTCTGCAGCATTTTGCTTCTTTAAGCCCCAGTCCTTTTCTGGGTTGAGATGCTGGACATTTATCAGTGCACCTGCCAAAAGTGTTTTCATTTTTGGCATGCAGCATAAGAGTAAGTAACAGTTATTTCTCCTGACAAGACAGGTATTTCTTTTGATTGGCCCAGTGAGTGAGCTGATACTGTGAATATCAGGGTCCTAGGGTGATTAGAATGCATGGGCTTGGAGAGGGAACCCCCTAATCATCTCTCCAAATCAGAGCAATGAGCAAGCACCCCCTGTTCTTCTGACCATCCTCCTTGGCCTTTTGCAATACCAGACTTGAAGCTGGTGTACTTGAAGCTACTGTCATTTTAGGAAAGCTGAAGTTGAAAAGATGCTCTTTGACTTTATGTCCCATCTGACAGGATGAACCACCATAATAGGATGGCCCTGCCTGTGATGGAGGATTTGCAACAGCTAAGCAGGGGTCAAGATTCCTTGATGCCTTGTGTTCTCTCCTTCCTCCTGGTAGCTGAGCAAATAGCCCAGCTACTGCCCTGTGGACACCTAGGACTGTGGATGGAGAAGGATTAATTTCTGCTTTGCTGGAATTGAAAGGCTATAGGAAACAGCAGTTACTGTGCTAGTAAACTATGTGTAGTTTACTAAGTGAATAAAATCACTTTCCAGTGAAGGTCCTGGCTATGTTCTGCCTGGCCACAGTTACCCAGCTGAGGATCAGTGTAATACATTATGGAAAAGAGATCACCAACAGGTCCAAATCTGGAGCTGGATCACAGCTCTCCACTGAAGCCTTCTAAGCCTACAAGACCAACCTACCTCTCTAATTACCTATCTTTTCTGAGGAAGGTTTCTGTCCACTTAGTTAAACAGGAGTTAGGCAGAGACTGACTAAGGAGCAGGTTGCCAAAACACGAAAGAAGATACAATGTTGTATGTAGGATAGAAGTTCTTATCAAATAACCCAGCTAACTGATGATGCAAGAAAGATCAGAAGGCATAATCCCAGCTATATCATTTCCTCTTCTGCCTCCCTCTATGTTTCTTATTACAAATTCTTCCATAATCTGGAAAGAAATGTCTCTCTTCTGATTGCCTTTATCCTTTCCCATTTGGTAAAATACTCTGCACCTGCCTCTTACTCTGATGCTCTGTTTTAATTTTACAAAAGTTAGATTTCCTTTGCCTGGTTTGTCTTTGTGTCTCTGCAGTGAGTTTTCATTTAAGATGTCAGCAGGAACATGTTCTGCTGTAGAACTGAGTCCTGCTATTAACATTGTGAAGACAAAATTGGGTATAAAACCACACCAAACAACACTGGCCATACAAAAGAGAAAAAAAAAAGTTATAAAATATTATTAAAAGAAAGCCTGGACTGTACATTGGCAATGTAAAGACAATGTTTGTCTTAACTCAAGGCTCCTGACACTGTTGTATCCAAGCATAGAATTTAAGGTCACAGTTTTGGGACAGAGAACTCTCATCTAAAGCAGAATGGTAAGGGTTAAGACACTTATATTCAGACACTTGTGGTACAGATTTGCTCAGACTGATCTGGGGCAAGCCACACAACCTCTTCATGGTAGGATTTGTCAGTCTATAAGCTGTGAATTATAAGACATTCTAAAGACTAGGTAATGTTTGAACCATATCTAAGGATGGACGTTCATAGTTTAAAAATCACAATGTGAAAACTATTTTCTGTTTAAATAGATGCTGAGCTTCATTATGATACCCTTAGATGGAAGTATATTGTTTGCAAGGCCAATTTGATTTTTTGGGAAAAAAAATCTGTTGGAGTTTGGTAGAAAAGAAGGCACTGATTTTGGTGGGGAGAACAAACTGTTTTGTTTGGGTGAGTAAGAAAAAAATAGAAGAGAGCCCAAAATAAAGAAGGCTGGTCCGTAAAAGCCTACCAGGCATCAGGGATCTGTGTTCAGAGTACCTAAGCTTCTCTTTAGGGCTACTAGCCCTGCAAAGCAGAGGGATCAGGGCATGCAACACAGCAACCTGTGTGAAGTCAGGCAGCTCTGTGGCCTCAAAGGTGTGAAAGGTTTCTTGTCTGAATTCAACCCCCTGAATGATCCCTCTGTAACTTAAATGAGACAGAGGCTGGGAGAGATTTCTTGTCATCAAACTCCTCTTTCCCCAGCAGACAAGATAAAAACTGCTCAGCCCAGTTTGGGTCTCCTAATTATTATCTTTTTTTTGGCCTGTACAGACGGAATTTCACTCACTTCCTTGTGAAAATACAATAATAGAGCCTTCATAAAAGGGAAAACAAAGTCCCAAACCCCAAAAGTAACTAGATCTTTTCCTCTTCTGCATTTTCCTTAGACAAAAAAAAACCCAAACCAGAACAAACAAACAAACAAAAACTTCCCCACCTTATCAGCAAGTGAAATTAAGTTTGTTTGGCATGATTTTCAGGTTACTCCTATATTAGACCAAATGAAATTTCTGTCAATCAATCAGTCAACTTGCTGGAAAGTTGATCATTATCCTATGATAAAAGTTTTTAGAAAAAGTAAAACATTAATTTATCAAAAACAGATTAGTCATTAAAGGCTGGAGAAAAGTCTTTAAAGAAAGTCTCTACCCATTATATCTTGGAAGAGCCAGGAAAATTAGAAACATGTCTCACACCTCCTCTCCTCTCCTCTCCTCTCCTCT
>VZTR01006541.1:71690-172224 GCA_013400775.1 Chaetops frenatus | reverse complement strand
GCTCCGGCGGTGCGAGGTACGGGCCGGAGGGGGGGTGGGTTGTCACTACGCTGCCCCGGCTGCAGCAGCTCCGCCTGGCTGCCCTGTCCCGGCCCCTTCTGCGGGGTGCTCCGGTGCTGCACGGTGCGTGGCGCGGTGCGGGTGGCTGCCGGTGCGGGGCATGGTGCATGGCACGGCACGGTGCGGGGCGGTGCATGGCAGCGGGCACGGCACGGCACGGCACGGCACGGCGCACCTCGGCGCCGGCAGGTGCGGCGGAGTCCGCGGAAAGGCACTCGGGGGGCGGGTAGGCGTGCTGGTGTGTTTCTTTCTCGCCGTGTAACTTCTCCCTCTAATGCTTCATCTCCTAGGAACAGGCAGCTAACAGTGAGCACTGACAGTGTTTTCTGCGCAGTTTTACTTTCCGTCTGTGATGGGGTTTTTATTAGATGAATTACTAGGTGCCTATAAAGAGATGTGCATATAAAATTATACGGAGCAGATCCATTAAAGCACCGTCTTTTATTTTAAAAGTCTGTTTTTCGTCTGAAGCGTACTATGGAAATTCAGTTTCCCACGGACTACTGTTTTGGATAGCCTGCCTGGGGAAGGAGTGAAGTGAGTCGGAGGGCTGGCAAACAGACATCCCAAGCTGGGACTGGTGGCTGATACCTCAGCACCTGCTACTGCTCTTTGTATTCCTAAGTGGGCTGTGCCTGGTAATGCTGGGTTTAAAATCACTTTAGTGTGTTACGTTTGGTTTGATCCTGTCCGGGAAGTTAGGAAACAAGGCAAAACCTTTCCAGCATTTACATCCAGCTGACTAGAACAATTAATTTTAAACACATTTCTCCGATAAATCTCACCCTGAGCAGCATCCCCTTTTGTGTTGTTTGCATGTTAATCCGTGTGTCACCTATGCAGGTTTTGTGGTGTCATCAGAGGTGGGAATGAAGTAATTTTGCCCATTTTATTGCTTTTGTCTTAACAACACATTGTGTTTAGTAAAATTGAGGTAATTAAAATCAAACAAACCATCCACAAATACCCCTCTTTCCTCATTTCAGCTTTTATTTGTCTTTCTGTACCTTGTTTTCTGATATTCCATCTGTCTTTACACTCATTTCTCTGTCCTTTAATCCCCAGCTTCCAGCAGTTTCATTAAAATGAGACTTAGTATTGTTAATAGAAATTAATAATCTAACCCATGTGATTTTCTTTTCCCCACTGGTGCTACACTTGTGGCTCCTCCATTTTGAATTAAAAATAAACAAACAGTTTCTTAAGGGAAATGTATTCTGTATGCTGCTGGGAGTCTTAATATTAAGGCAAAAATTGAAGATGCATTTTCCTTCATAAAAAAAGAAAAGAATAAAATGCCACAATGAAAAGCTACATCTTCATCACTTACTATATTGCCTCTTAACTTTTTCCTTCTCTTTTTGTACTTTTGGAATTGAGAAAAAAGAACTCAAACAACATGAAAATAGTAAGAAGTAATCTGCATGTTGTATTGCCATTCACCCTTTTTACTTTTTCATGGGCTCGCAGTCAGCTCTGAAAAATGTCAAGTGCACCTTACCCATATGCACAACTCCTTGACTGCTGAGTAGACAGATGAAGGTGGCCCTGAGGGAAGTGCCACTGAGCCCCTATGGCTTTACAGAACACAGAGCTTTTTGAGATGAGCTTTTTGAGATGAGAAACTGTTGGACAGCTCTTTGTTTAAAGAGGTGCTTGGTTCTGTGTGCCAACTGACCTTCTCTTTAACATTGTTGAGGTTTGGTAAAATAGAGGAATACAATTTAAAATATTTCAACGTCAATTTTTTTTTCAGTTTCTGTTTAATTTGAAGGAGTGTGATGGTGCAGGAAAGTCTGGGAAAAGTTACTGAGAAAAGTAACGTATGAGCAGCTTTAGAATACAATGGTGTATAAAGGTATATGTGCAGTGTGTCAGGTACAGATTTGATTTACATTCTGGTTTTATTAAGGCTAGATTTCACATTATATTCCTGTAGCTGAGGAAGAGATGGCCAGTCTGTCTATGTTTAACCATCTATTTCTCCCACTGTAACACAATTACCTTGTGAACATACATTGTAAATACAGGTGTTGTATTTGTGCCTGTATACCTAACTAGCTGTATGGGCATATTATTCTTAACTGTACTGCTGTACTGATTTACTCTCTAGACCGCTAGCTATTTAAATGATTTTAAGTTATTTTCTTTCCTGTTTGTTTGTTTTTTTTTTTTTTAAGTACCACATTTAATTCTGTGGTTGTCAATTTTTGTCACGTTAAACCTTAAATTAGGAACGAATTTAAAAATATTGCAAACTGTTTCTTCATGTGTAGTTGCTTGTTAAGCTCTAGGAAACATATGAGGAAGACTAAGATGTTGGAAGAGAAGTGAATGTGGTCACTCAATATATGAACCATACAGTTCCTTGGAAACTGTATTTCACCTCATAATTATTGTGACAGAGAGCGAGTGAACAAGGCAGAGGAGAGGAGAGGTGACTCCTTTCACCTTGAAGTTTGATGAGGTCTTAATTTTTTTAACAGTGACACTCAGAAGGAGTCCGAACAGAAACTAAGCAAAGGAATTTCTTGCCCCTAATTTGTTCCTCAGATTTTGTATTTGTCTTCCTCAAGCGGTGAAAATTCCCTTTCCATTGCCTGTGTGTGCTGATCTAAGCGATTGCACAAGGAACCTGTGGAAGTTCTGGTTAGCAGGTGTGTGGTTTCTCTCAGTGCAGAATCTTTCAGGGAGAGTAAGAAAATGCTTCTTCCTAATTTCGACCCTCTGTCCATGTATTCTAAGGCCATGTATGTATTTATTTTCTTACACAGAAATCCAGTCTTTAGTCACCGCTTACTACATTTTGGTATTGACCTCTGGGGAAATTGTTCCTGGGGTGGATGATGCAGCTCCAAGGAACAAGCTTTTGTACGAATTGGAATTTGTCTAAGGCGTTTTCGAATTGGGAAGTTAACAAAGGCAGTGATTTGTACCTGCAGTTTGTCTCTCAGGTGAGGGCACATGGTGAGAATGCATTAGTTAAGCTGCACTGACAGTGCCTGTCTGCGGTGCGGCAGGAGGGGAAGGCGTGTGGCAGGCACCAGGAATGTGCACCCTGCCATGCCACATACACCGTCACAGTCACACACAAACACACCTGGGCAGCTGGAAATGTCTCTGTGCAGGTGTGCACACCTGCATACGTGTGGTCATGTGGAGCATGGGTGTTGTATCCCTCTCACGTGCAAACCTGAGGCTGCTTCAGAGGAAAGTGGAATACGGCATTTTTTACTTTCCCTTATTAACTTCTACACCTCAGAGAATTTTGTTTTCTGCCTCATTATAGTTGCCACTAGAAATGTTGATAGGACTACAGAATTGCCGTTTCTGTTTCTAATTAATATTCTATGTGGCAGACAGAAACTGACCAAGGAGCCGTTATGAAGGTAAAGTAGAAATCACTGGCAAAAGAGAGCATCCTGCCAGATGCCGTGTCTCTTACACTGTTTCCTCTGAGGTACAAGAAAGACACGTGAGTCGCTGATGTAATAAAAATAAAAATCATTTTATGAAGAGAAGGAAAAAGTTGAAAGGAATTAATTACATATTTGATGGAGAGATGGAATGGTATAATGTTGGAATTTTAAGGCAATGAAGGAGCAGATTCCTGTGGCAGAGAATTAACAAAGTTGCTGTCACTGACTCTAATGCATAGATTGAAGTAATGTGACTTGATTTCAGAGGTTACTGGAAATCTCCATATTCTGTGAATGGAAGGAAATCTGAGTCAGAGAACCTGAATGCAACTGTCTGCTCTGAATATATCTCAGAGGCTGGGATTGGGAGGAGTTGTTAATTGGAGAGAATAGGATGGAGTTGTTTGTTTCGTTGACAGAATAAATTGAAAAACCTCTATAAGGAATTGGTGTAGTTACTAGGTTTCTGACAAGGTTCACCATCATAAAATGTGAATAGCTCAGTACACTAAGCTTAGTGAGCACAGGGCTGATGAAGAAATCAGTACCTTTAGAGTATTTGCATTAACTTTTCCCTCCTCTTCTAATTCCACTTGTAAAAGTAAACATGATCTAATCATTATCAATTATTGAGAAATATGGAAAGATCAATATATTTAAAAAATAGGATTTTTTCATTGTATTGATCTGAAGTAATCAATAAATATTGCATTTAGCCTGAGAGGGGAAAGACTTTGGAGAGATTGCATCAGAGAAAGTTGCTGTGATAGAGATTTCATATCCCGTTTTCTTCCTCTCCAAGAGAACCTTGCTCTACTCCCTGTGCCCTTTCCACTGTTATTTCCCAGCCCTCTTTCTGCACTGTCACTACTGCTCTGAATTTCACGTTGTTTGAAAATACCTGAATTCTTCAAACGATTTCAGTTCAATAAGAAGTTTTGTGCATTGTGTTAGTGGGTCTCTGTACAAAGTTTTTCAGGGCTTGAAGGATACAAATTCTCTTAGGGAACAGAAACAGGGAGAAGGTAAAAGGTTTAAACCTGAGTGTAAATGAAATTTATGGGTTCAGTCAGGAGCAAGGTAGAATTTCTCCAAAGAGTGTAAAACGTCTGAGTGAGATTTAATTAAGGAAAGAAGTAGTAAAAGTAGAAAAAAGCGGTGACAAATCTTGGATTTAAAAAAAAGCTACAATCCTTTCCCCAACTTCTTATTCTAACTTGTGCTCTTTGGTTTAAGAGTTGGGGGTCACAGAGCTGCACGTCAGCGATTCCAGTGTGGGCTGCAGAGAGTAGGAAATTCTTCCCAGTCAGACCTGTTCTTTATTCTGTGGAGCAACTGGCAGTGACATTACAGCCAGGGAGCACAACAGCATTCTCAGTCTGTGCAGTGTGAGCAAGTAAATATAGCAGCTGCCCAGAACCCAGCAGTAGAGCTTCTTAGGTAATGCTTCCGTAGAAACTGGGGAAAAAAAAGGGGGAAAGATAAGAGTTTCTATGACAAACTATGAATCGGAATGGTTGGTTGTTTAGTGAAGGGACTTAATAAAGAAGATATTAGCAGTACATGGTTATGGTGACCTTGCCAGAAAACAAACACTTGGTTTCTTTCTGTCTTCACTGCATTTGAGTATTAGCTGCACTTGAGTTTTGAATG
Organism: Chaetops frenatus; assembly: GCA_013400775.1. Lineage (NCBI taxonomy): Eukaryota > Metazoa > Chordata > Aves > Passeriformes > Picathartidae > Chaetops > Chaetops frenatus. Next base: position 167,092 of record VZTR01006541.1, on the reverse strand, counting down.
CAAGCATTTCTATGTAGCTTGCATGTGCAAAGTGCTTTGTGCCTGTCATTCAGAACAGAACACAATTTAGTATTACTTGTTAGTAATAGCTATTGACTTGGCAAGTTTTACTTCTTAGGAATTAAATCGTAATAACTTACTCTTTGCATTTGTTTCCATCCTTGTTATGCTGCCTCTCTGTAAAGCTTTGCCCTGTCTCTTCGGAGCAAAGATGCCCACAAAAAAATGATGCTTGCAGCTGGAGCACAGTGCACTTTGATTCTTCCAGTGCTTGAGAGTCTGGCTGCTGGCAGTGACTGTCCGTGAGGAGAAACATGTCTGCTCAAGGTGGAACACACTGTATAATAATATATTTGTCATGTTTGTAATTGCAAATGTAATTAGCAAACAAGCTCTGGGGGATTGAGAACTTGAAACTTTCTGTGCACATCATTTGACCCTATCTTGACTGGACCGGAGCTTATATGTCACCGTTAACCCTTGCTGTTCTTGCAGAGAAATGCTCCTTCTAACGTGACTGCTGCTAAGTTTCCTGTCTTCTCCCTCNGTTTTTTTTTTTTTTGGCTATGAGCAGCATTGTACCTGTATTTGCTTATACCTTCTTTTATTGCGATAGCAAGTGCTTATGCTCCTCCTGTGACACATGCACTAAACATTTCCTTTCCTAGCACTTCTGCCACAGCCGGGAGAGCATTCTGCAGTGCCCTTTGTGAAGAGCACTGTGTGCCAGTAAGTTTTGCATACTGAGCTGTTCGGTGCATTCCTATCACCACAGGCAACGTTACTGCTCGGTGCCCCTTGCACTTCGCAGAGACAACTTGCGAAAAGCAGGTGGCAAGCTGTTATCACACAACCTGCGGTGGCTCTCTGTCCCTGCTGAGCTGGAATTTTCTTGCACTCCCTTTCTGAATGGGGGAGGGATAAATATCTAGCAAATCCTGTTCGTTTTATTGAGTCCTGGCAAATCTCGGTCTGGTCACCCTTAGGATGACTTTTTTGTCCCATAAAAGATGTTCCTGATCCGCGTGGATTTAGTGAACAACACAGGGATCAGCTCATAAAGTCACAAACTTAGGTGTGCATAGGAAGCAAAAAGGGGCTCCTTCACTTTTTTCCTCCTAATAGTCTCTTTTTTCTTTTTTGTTTTCAATATAAGACTTAAATTGCAATAAAATTTTTGATAGGATTGTTCTTGTTTTAGACAGAGTTCTATTTATTCTTGCATTTTTGTGTACGTGAAAGGAAATCAGTTAAATGTAGAGAGGGGAGGCTGTTTTTGTTCAATTTTTTGTCATGACAGTAAGGACATTTCACAAATATTGTATGCTGTTGAAGGCTTGGAAGGAAAAGGAAATCTATTCTAGTTTTTTCTTGGTAGGATAAGAGCGTTTGATGAGAAGCCCTTCTTTCTGTCCAAATTTTCCTTTTCCATTCTGGGAAATTGTGTTTGATTTACCCTATATTTTAAGGGTCATATATTTTTCTTCAATTAGCATAGCCTATATTGTGGGTGATGGAAATGGGACCTCCAGCTTAGAGTATCCCGCATAACAGGAGAAAATTTCTTACAGCACCTTTTATTTTGAATTGATTGTCAGTGTTTTACTACAGATCTTTTTACAAGAAGATTTCTTCTTGCTGTGTGTCTGCTGGTATGAAAGGCTGTTTGTACGTACGGCACATTAAGAAGTCTTATTTTCTATGTTTTTTCCCCCATTTTCTCATGTCACTTTAAAGTTCCCTTTTGTAATAACGGCCCTCAATCTCCGGTGATGGAGCCGTCACTGGGAACAATGCTGGTGAGTGTATTGTCTCGCTGTCCTTTCACTCGAGACAAAGGTCAATGGAACAGCTTAAAAAAAAAATGTTCAATTCTCCAGTTATGACTTTGCATATGAAGATGATAATTTTAAGAATGTATAGGCACTTGGGTGAAAATAAAACAGAAATACAATTTTCCGTCAGTTTCCGCAAGTACTTTCTTTTTAATGTACTGACATGAATAATTACAAACCAAATTTCTCACTGAGATTTACATCATTTTACGTATTAAAAAATTAAAGAGCTGAAGGACACTAAAGAATTATTCTTCAACAGATTTTATTTTTCCAAAATCTTCTGTGTTGTTTTTGTTTCTGTTTGGTCAAACTGACAAGTTTCTCTTTCGCAAACATATTTGTTTTGTGATCTAAGAAATTACACTTATCTAGATGAGTTTTTCACAGATATGGCAATATAGCAGTGAAGAATGCAGGATGCTACTGATTTGGAGGATTTGGTGTAAAATTTGTTTTTACTACACATTACCAGAATTAATGGATACACATTTTCAATGTATATGTTTTCTAGGTGCTTCGCTTATAAATTTTAAAACAATTTATAATTTACATATGAATTTTAAGGACTTGCTGTTGTTTAATTTTCCTTTATTTCCGGACTATGTATGGCATGTGATTGCCATCTAGTTTTAACAGTCCAGAAAGTGCTGTGGAGGGAGAGCGATTTAATTCTTTAGAACACATTAACTCAGTCCTGCTTCAGTTCTTTTTCAGATGTACACGAAGTTGCTTCTACCTTTATTCTTAAGAGTTTAATTCGGTTTCCTCATAGTTTTTGTTTCATGTCTGTTGATGAGGGCTTTTAATTTTTTTATCATTTTCGTAGGCTAAGGGGGTAATGGTACATGGAGACGCTGAAAAAATTCTAAAAGCATTGGTGCTTATTGCCCAACACTCTATAGCAGGCAATTTTTGTTATCAGACTCATCAGTAGTGCAAAGGTATCTGGCTGTAGCAAATATGACTTGAAAATGATGTTTAAGTGTATCATGCATTCATATGTATTATTTTATATCGATGGTGCCAGGTTCATCTCCTCTGGAATAATTGATACAGGTTGTGTAGGGGCTCCCAGCACGCTGTGGAGGACTAGGATGTGCCAGAGTAGGGCAGAAAAGAGTTTTCTTGCATACAGAGATCTGTGAGTGCACGGATGGATGGATGTCTGTCAGGGGTGCGTGTACACAATTTTATGTAATTGTGCATATACTATAGTTTAACAAAACACACGTATATATAAACTCTATCATTTTATATATAATCAGGTGTTCATTTAGTGTTGCATAGTACACTATTTCACTTATCCATCCAGTGTCTCTTTGGATGCATACGCAAGACTTTCTGCATGTGGTTACGTATTTCTGTGGGTATTAGTGTATAAATGTATAGAAAGAAATAAGGATAGGTCTGTCCTCATCACAAGATTGTTCCCAGTCTTTATTTATTCAAGCTTGTAAATCTGTTCATGGCCTTTACATAGAAGGTGTTTTGTAAATGTAAATATACCACATGGAACATTCGTGCCGAAAATATGGGATGTTTCTCTGGTAATATATATTAATATGGATTATGTAGGATTATGTGCTACTAAATAACTGCAGTTAGATCTTCTGCTTATAAATCAATGAACTCGTGTTTTTTAAAGAGGAACAGAGATTTTCTTTAAATGGAGTATCAGAGAGTAAATTGAAAAACAGTATGCAGAACACAGATCCAGCTATAACATTGTCAAGATAGAGATGGGCTCCATTGAAATGCCAATGATTTGGAATTTCTTTTATCTGTTCATTTAATTTTTGGTGGTTTGGGAAATTTTCTGGGTTGTTTTGTTTTGTTTTTTTTTTTAATGTGATCTTGGTTTAGTAGGACACAAAATACAGTGTGCTTCCTCTTACGGAATAACTTAAAAGGATATTTGACTATGAAATATTTTGGGATTTTGTTTCAATTTCGTCACCTACAATGTATCTGACAATTGTCTTTTTATTATTTTTTGAAGTGTTTTTTATTTTCCTACAGAGCAGTTTCTTTTTTCCTAGCAATTACAGTTAGGGGACTGTCATTACAGGGCAACTATGAGCCCTAATCACTGCCCATGATCATTACTTGATATGGACTGTCTCTGTTGAAATTTCCCTTCTTGATTTCTCAGTTTAACATGGACTTGTTTCTTAAAATACTCACAAATTTAATTCCACAGTCTTTTTAAAATAACATAATTATGAAACAAAAACAAAAGCTCTCACAGTAAAGTGATGTCCTATCTATACATGTTTTAATGTGCTAATTTTCCTTAGAGTTTCCCCTTGGGTGTTTAGGGAAAAACAGATTCAGCTCTCTTAATTGTTCGTTGAAAGAAGAAAAAATACCTGCTTTTGGCTGGTTTACTTTTTCAGCATACTGTTACTTTGCTCCAGTCTCTGCAAAATGTTACAGATTCAATTCCCCCGCTGGACCGAGAGTTAAAAATTAATTCACAAATAATAAAAGCCAATCAGTCTTGTTGAGTTTAAGAAGGATTAGAAGAAAGGTTTTTGTACAGAAGCAGTTATATATCTTGGTTGTGATATTGTTGGACTAATAGATATTGTACTAGGTCCCACTGGCTATCTGATAAAGGTAGCTGATTTGCAAATAGGATTGGTATCCTGATGACTAACAAGCCTAATATTGGATGGATTAAAAGAGAATGGGCAGCTGGTGTCTATTATAAGTTCTCGACTCCCTCTTAGAAGACAATTACTTGATTCAGATGGATAGATTGGAAAGGGACCAGGTAAATATAAACTACGAGGAAGTGATTCCCACTATCATACTGCAGCTGGAATTTTCAAGGAGAGCGTTCTGGCTTGGGCACTGCATTCTGCTGAGCGTCAGTGTGCCTGTGGTGGAGAGTGTCCGTAATTGTTGAGAGACCCGCACAGGCTACCCTGTGCTCAAAGCTTGCAACTGATCCAAGGTGGACACAGAAAAGCTCAGGAATCCTTTGACACAGAGGAAGGATTTGCACACAGAATTTTGTGATGCAAAGCCCCCTGTCCCTGCACAGATCAGCTGTGTAGCACTGGAGAGGGGAGAGGGAAGTAGGAGGCATGGCTTCGGGAGAAGGAGGGCACCCGAAGTGATGGACATCTCAGTTTTGGGGTTTCTTTTAAAGGATTCATTGCTAAAGGTAGAGTTTAAGGGTAAAACAGTGGCCAAAGGTGGCTCGTTTTAGGAACTGTGGTTGAGCCTGACATGAGGTATAAGAAGAAGGCTGCAAGCCCTTCAGCTCAGTTAGGTGGGAGTCTAGGGAAGGGAAAAAGACGATGTGGCTACAATGAGTGAGACAGGAATGGATACATCTTTTCAAAGATCTGCTCCGTAAGAGCTTCTTAGGACTACAGACCCTCGTTAAGAAAAGCATCTTGAGCAACAAATTGCTCTTGTGTGTGAGGAGTTCACTGTCACATTCAGGAGCCACAGCATCTCTGCCTTTCAGCTGTCGTCGTGGGAAAACTTGTAAACGGAGGATCTTTGTGAGGTCAAAGATGGTGATATTCAGCCTGCAGGCGACTGGCTGTGACATTTGGGTAGAAATAAAGGCAGCAAAGAGAGAAGTGTCCATTTTTTGAGAGGACTGGTCGGTGTCCTTGCCTCCAAGTGCCCATTGCCGTAGCGCAGGTGGGAGCTGGAAGAGCTCTGCAGCCATCTGCAGGGCTCTGCTGACAGTGCGCCGGGCTGCACGGGGGGCTGCGGGGCCGGCCTGGAGAGCAGCCCTCACACCTTTGTTTCCACTGGCCAGCTCTTTGAAAACGTTCAGGTTGGTTTGGTCCTCCTCTAAAAGTGCACGCGGGTTCCTCCTGGGCATCTTGGCGGTGCTCTCATTACTGCATCAAGAGGGCGTTTCCATGTTCATGGACCTGATGGAGTCGCCAGGGAGACTTTCTGCCATCCCTGCTGTTGCACTCCCTTCAGCATCTCACTAGTGTAAGTTTGGAAGTCTGAAGGGTGATTCCACAGTCTGTGAAAATCTCGTGGTAAGGAAGCTTGATCGGGAAAGAGAAACCTTAGTGTTTTGCATATGAGTTTCACGCAGGCTTTGAGAAATACATTCATTTTCATGACTGCATCATTTGTGTTTATGTACACTGTTTCCAAAGTGGAGCTATCTCCTGCTTTCTCACAGAATCACAGAGCTGCTGAGGTTGGAAGGGACCTTTGGAGGTCATCTGGTCCAACCCCTCGCTCAAGCAGGACCATCCAGGGCTGGTTGCTCAGGACCAGGTCCAGACTGCTCTTGAATATCTCCAAGATGGGGGATACCACAACCTCTCTGAGCAACCTGTGCAGGTGGTTTTCACCCACAGCGGTGAAAAAGCATTGGCTTCTGTTCAGAAAGACCCTACTATATCTCAGTCCATGGCCTCATGTTGTATCCTTTGAGGGCTTTTACCTCCTACTTGAGTTTACTCAATCATTTTATGGTGTCTCAAAACTCTTTCTAGTTTGTCGGTCGCTTCCTAATAAAGTGGCACGCAGAAATTTTAGATCCATTTAGGCTAAATGTATGTGGAAGAGAAGGATCCCCTACGTGATTCTTTGGGAGTGTAAGTGTCATTGAGATCATTGGGACCTGAATTGTTGGGCTCTGGCAACCTGAGCTAAGAAGGACAGGTATGTTGTCTTAAAATTACAGTTGGTTCACCAAAAGCATCTATTGGGTCTCAAGAGGATATACAGGAATTTCTCATCTAGTTTAGAGCCTAGCTTAATCCACATCACAATATGATGAATATGTAGAGGTATTTGTTCTAAATATCCTCTACCTTTTTCTTACTCAGTAGCTGTTTTATCATCTTGTTTATCAGCTACCCGGTCTTGTCTTAATACCGTTAATGAATAGCAATGAGCAACAATTAAATGCAGATTTAACCAGGACCAGTCCATTCATTTGGTGGTTGCCCATTACTTTGCTGTTCTCAATCCTCATTGTCTCTGGTTTCTTCTGGAAGGATGACATCCGAGTGGTCTCACTGTAGCTTTTGTACATCACCAATGTGAGAGTTAGGACATGAATGTAGTCCAGTCTTCATGATGTGGACTACTGAACCAGGGAAAAAAACCTTGAATAGCCGTAGAGAAAAATCTTTGAGGAGAATGCCATATTGAAATGACTTCTACCATGATAGAAAACCTTCTGCCTATAATAATGTAGTCAGTATTTGCAGCCTTCTTGAAGTGACTACTGTGCTAACAGGTTCTGGTATGCTCGCAGCAATAGGTGATTTATATCAGGTTACTTCATCTTCTGAGAGCAGCTAGCAACCATGAAATGCTGTCACTGCTGTTGAAGAAAGAGGCTGGTGTTGAGAATTTATATGGGAAACCAGATAAGCAGAAACCACAAGATGAAGAAGCCGTCTAGAACCTTTGAGCGTGCTTGGGAGCTTTCTTTTTAAAACTGTCTTCCAAGGTGCTTTGAATATGAATCTGTTGTCATTTTTGCTACTGTAAATGACAAGGAACTCTGAAAATCAGATTGGTCACACCAGTGGAAAATTGGTACCAGATTAATATTAGGCCATTCAGTTCAACACCGGAGTAGAAGAAATACGTGGAAGTCATATAAAAAATCGTATTGAAGTGAGGGGGCACGACTCAACTAAGGCTTTGTATGGGAATGGCAGAAACAAGTGATTTTCTTTCCATAAAACTCTGCCAGGTGCTGTTAGTGCCTCAGATCACTGGCTGATTCTTTCAGAGTTCAGGTTTCATGCTTCTAATGCATGAAATGATTCCTTCACCCCTTTGGGAATAATTCGGAGTATGTTGGAGAAGGCTGCATAGTGGTGATTGGGGAGCAGTTTGATGCATTGCTAAAATGCACAGAGGACAAAATGCCAAATGAGGTGTGAGAGCAGGTGAAGTGTGAACTCGCTGAAGTTGCAAAGAATATTATCTGGATAAAAACACACCAGAGGTGAGTAAAGCAGGACTCCAAAAAAGCATTCCAGCATGTGGAGGATTCCAGAGATCTCCAGAGGAGAATGCCCTTTGCCAAATTTATGAGGATAAAAGCTGTGGAATATGGATGAAACTCATCTACTGTGCAAAGGAGGAAGAAGACTGCAACAGGATAGCTGGGAAGAAGAGACACAACTCTGATTTTAAGCTTCTAAGGTATCTATTTATATAATGCTATCAGGCTGAGTAGCAATTGCATCTTTATAGCAATAGATAAAATCAAGATAAAGAAGAAGGCATATGTAACAAATTGTGCCTTAAGCAAAACCTCCCTGTGGGTAGGAAGTCTAGGTTTAGTACCATCTGATTCTGTAGTATCCTGAGAACTCTGATGCCACAAGGAAATGCAAGATGCAATGTCAGACAGTATTCTACTGCTCTACACGAGATCCGAAGGAGAGTTGATGATTCAGAATGATCTTGAGCATTTTGGATTTTAAACAGTGTACTTCCACTGAACTCTGCTGAAGCTGTGTTTGATTGGAGCTGCTTTGCTGGGGGGAGGACAAGCAAGGGTAGAACCTGTGTCATGGAGCTTGAGGTCAGACTGGGACAGAGAAATGGTGGCTGAAAAGCCAATGGCAAGGTCCAGTCACTGTGGCTGCATTTTGACTTGTGACTAAGATTTTTGTCTGAGGTGCGGTAGAAGTCGTCTGTTTTTCACACCTTTTCTCTTTTAACTTTACTGAAGATCCTCTGAAAACACACAGCCATTACTTCCTGCAGAAAAAAATGGAATTGGCTTTAGGAGAAGGAGAGATCACAGAGGAGGAGGAAAGATTCTGCCAGCACATGCATGGGTTTCTGTTGCTAAAATTGAACGAGAATTGGCTTAAAAATTGGAATCAAACCCTGCAAAACTACTGCTTTGTTTCTCTCCCAGCTTTCTAATTCAGTCTGCACCATGTGGCTGTTGCACTGGAAATGGACTTCCCTTCGCATTTGTCTTGTTTGGTCTTTCTGCTGCAAGGTGAAAGTAGTGGTCAGCATCCTTGTGAGTGAGGAAGAGGTACACATGAAAAACTGGCCCATTTAAGCACTCAGATCCCTTCTGCCTGATAGCCCTGTCATGACCCTGTCACTGGCTGAAAGCACAGCGTGGCCCCGTGATGGGGAGCCTGAAAGTTGGGTGGTGCTGGGAACAAATTGCCCTGGGGAGAGGTGGTGAGACATAAAGCAGCAGGATCTTTCAGAGGGCAGAGGAGCATTGGAATGGAGCTTCTGACACTGGGAAGAGCTGCTGTGTATAATGTCATGGGGACCTGAATAAAGCCAGCTGTTCCCTTGGGGTGAGGAGATTTATTGCAGTGTGTTTAGCACCCCTGCAAGTGCAGGGGGAAGATAGACATTAGCAGCTGGTGCTGCACTTCTGCTCCAGTGGAGAAGGCAGGAATGACGTGTTGCAGTGAGGTGGGGTGGGAGTGCAGCCCTGCACATTGGCTGAGGCAAGTTGGAGGAACACTGGCTTGGTGTGGAAGAGGGGAAGTCTTTACTGATGTTTTTTGTGGGGATGGAAATGCTACAGGATATCCCCAGAGAAAAAGCTCAGACAGTGAGCTGGAAAATGCCAGAACTGGAGACCACTAACCAGTTCTAAAAAAATTTCTGGCATGTTCTACTGGCCACTGCTGGCTATTAATATGGTTTCAAGTCTCCGTGCTGTGTTGCAGGATTACAGGTGACTTACCTTTTGGCTCTTGCAGTATGGTACAAGAGATGGTTTTCACTTTTCCTCGACTTTATCTGAAGTTCTTCCTGCTGAGTGGAATGAAGGGAACAGAGAACAGCACATGGCAAACCTCTTCTGCTTGAGAAGTTCATGGGCTGATGGAATTGCTTTGTAGTTTCTGTTCTGGCAGCTCTTCACAGTTGTGCAGTCCTTGCTCTAGAAATTGTACACAGAGATGGGGAAGGAAAGGAAGGTTCTGGTTTTACCTGGTTTTGAGGGATGCTTTGCATTGTTATTCACATAACTACTTCATATGCCAGTGAACATAAGGAGAGTAACATGGTGTCTGTCTTCTACTTCTTGGTTTAAAGTAATTTGCTACCTCGCCTATGTGCTTTATGCATGCACCCTTTGCCCACCTCTTGTGTGTCTCCAGCTGTGCTAAAGCAAGCAAGGATATCTTCTGTGAAGCTCTGTCTCTGTTGCAGGAGATGCTTCTTGCTGAACTGAGTCTCAAAGCACCTCCTTGCCTTAAGGAAGGTGCTGTTAGGACGACTTCTGTAAATGTAGTACATAAAACAACATAAGACGAGTGTGAATGTATTAAACCCGTGAGAGAATTCCAGTAGGGGTTGGAGATTTGGGACTGGGCTTTTTGAGCCAACACTTACTTGAGATGTCATCAGGGGCAAAAGGTACTTTGTGGAGGTCGGTTGAAGAGCATTTGTTCTGAGGAGCTACGGTTTTAATGGACAGGGAGCAACATAGTGCTGGACAAGAGAGTCTACCACCTGAAAAATTAGTTCTGAAAAAGCCAGTTGTGAGATCTTGCCTAAACAGTATTGTTGCCTACCTCCTGCTTTCTGGAAGGATTTAAAGGAGCAAAGTGAAAGAACTTCACAGGAGTAGGAGGTAGGGCTGAGCCATGTTTGCATGCAGTGGTGCTGAGCCTGTGTCAGATATGTCCTTTTCATGATGTGCCTTCTGCCGTTTCCTTATCACTTGGGGAGCAAGGATACATCTTTTGCCTCCAGCAGCCCAGCTGCCAGGATAGAGTAAATATTGCTTTTTGGCCAAAGGGGCCTGTTAGCCTCCAGGAGACACAAGACAGCAGCACTCAGAAAAATTAACAGCAGTAAAAGTACATTATACAATTCATCAATCTTTTGTTTTTGACACTGAAGCAATGTGACTTGGGGCACGCAGGTTACACCAGGGTCAGCACTTTCATTATAGGAGATCCCTGGTCCTCCACCCTCATCCCAGCACCCTGGGTGGGTGCCTGCAGTAGGTGCAGGCACTTGCCTGGCGTGGATGGCTGAGGCTGGGAGCAGCCACTCAGTTCTAGGCAGCGTGAAAAATCAGAGGCAGTTAGGTACGAGTGAAAATATTATAAGTTTCCCTGGTGTCAGCACAGGCCAGTTCTGATTTTAAAAATGAAATATGGCAGCTAATTAATCTAGATCACAGCTTAATCGCCTGTGGTGGGTTTTAAAAAAACCCATTTTTGTGTGAGTTTAGCACTTATGAAAGTGAGAGGCTGGGAGTACTGCACAGACCAAAGCACAGCATGGATAAGCTGTCTCCTGCTGGCTCTGTTCATGCTCCCCCGTGCTGGCCTGCAGCGGCCACTGCGATTTCCTACCGAGTTTGCCTTTCACACCCTCCTTTGCAGCAGCACCCAGTGTGACTCACACCTCCCCTGTGCCTCCGTGGGCCCCTGCGGGAGCACTCACAGAGGTTCAGAGGCACAGAGCAGCAGATCTGCAGGTTCCCTCCAGGATGGTACTGGGAATGCCTCTTCCCAGGGCCCAGAGTGCGGTGCACTCCCAGTAGTTGGGGTGTGGTGGAACACGGTACTGCCCTGGAAAGTGTGGTGTGGACAGGGAAAGGAAGGGGATTGGCAGAGAAGGTGCTGAGGCAGAGGTCAGAAAGCTCAAAAGATGAAGGATTTGACAGCTCTGTTCTATCCCTCAGACCAGCAGCAGGTCTGCACTGGGGAAAAGGAAACCGGTCTGTCTCAGTTTTATAGACTGGGTGCATTTATGTTTCATACAGATTTCAGAAAGATGGACCATGAATCCTTCATTGCACATCTCACCCATCAGTAGTGAGCTGCTTTCTGCAGTGTTTTCAGTAGATGTAGGTCTTGCAGAGAGAGGCATCACAGGCACTGTCTGTAAGACAGTGTCAGCCAGTTGGTTGAGTGAAGTGAGGGACAGCATGGGGAAGGCAGCTGCGTGTTTGAGAGACGAGCAGACCAGATGGACCAAGCTGAGTGTGTGTGATGGATCACAGAAAGGACCAGCACAACCCAAGACATGACTGTCTATTAAATTTTGTGGAATGACTAAAATAATCTGTCAGCAAAAGGACAGTTTTCTATTCTGTTCAATCAACTTCTATTTAGTAAGAGTCTCTACAGTTAGGAGCAAACCATTTCCTTTTTTCCTTCCTTTTTCATGCACACTTAGGCTAAATTGGGATCCTGAGTGTTCTTGCAGGTTAGCAAAGCTGAGCAGGAGCCAAGCAAGCAAATGTGGAAGGTAGGGCAAGAGTTGGTGTTGCTAATCAAAAATTCTTTGCTCTGAGAGCTGGCACCTCAGCCTGGAATCAGGGTTGTCCTGTGTCCCTTCGCTCACCTTGGCATTGCAGGATTGGTTATTTGGTGGATTCCAATGTTTTGATTAAATTTCAGCTCAGACATTTACTTTTTTCCTTATTTTCCATTATAGTTTTAATGGGACAAGCAATTGGGTTTTTTTGCTTCAGAAGCTCTGGCTGTACACAGCAGAAGAGCTGCTGTGTTAGGCTTCAGAGATGGGATGAGTGAAATGGTTTCCTAATGTAAATACAATTTTGAGTAGCCTTGTGGTTGAAACATACTGCATGTTGCTTCTTATTGACTGCAAACCATAATTTCTAATGTATTTTTTTTTACAGTGACCTGAGTGGATAAAAAAGGAACTCTTCCATTCTGTGAAGTAATAAATGTAACCTGTGTGAAATAAAATACAAAGCCAAAAGCTATAAACAGAAATGGATTGTTAATGTTAATAAAATACAGTAGTACTGGTTTATACCGTAACCTTCAGCAATTATCCTGACCTAAGTAGGAGCAAATACTTGGTGATTAATTTGAATAAAAATGTTATTTCTTGTTTTGTCATTTAGATGAATTGAGAAGATGAAGCAGTCATATTTGCTGAGGGTGGGGGGATAGTGAGGCCAGAGGACAAGAGAGATCTTGAGAATACAGTACTCATTCAGTCAGTGTTATGGCCAGCAAAGAAAGTCCTGTCCTAACATAGTAAGTGGGGAACAACATGATCTTCAGCTTCCAAGTGCAATATTAGTGGATTGGTTTTTGTTGTGTGATTTTTGATCCATGAGGGCCCCGTGGCTGGAAGCCTGTAAAGCAATTTGAAAAATGTAAGGAATGTGTAACAAGGTAAAAAGTAAGAGAAGAGGAAAGAATTTACAGCAGTGTGGAATGGATTGTAGCAGGAAAAAAAGGGAGAACTGCACATATCAGAAAGCACTTTAAAAAAATTCAAGATACGCACATGTCCACTAGGTCAGAAACAATGAGAATTGGGTTTGTCCTCTTCAATTTAACATTGTTATTATGCAGTACACGTCCCCACAACATCTCAAATCTCATGGTTTTGTCTGAGAAAGAGTAACAGATACATGAGTTTTTGGAATACCTGTGATTTGTTCTTGCAAAACAGGTCTTTGAGAAGCCTGTGGGCACACAATTAACTCGCTTTAATTCAGCCCTTGTGGGAAAGGGCCGGGGTCTCTCACTCTGTCTCTTTGAAATTGCTTTGCAGAAGGGATGGTTAGTTAGCATCGACTGAGCATCTGCCATCAGGGCTCAGTGAATAATCCCACTCTGCATTAGAAGAGGAGAGAGAAATCAGACAGGGCGAAACAGCAATGATTAGTTAGCTTTAGTGCAGCCTAGGGATGCATGTGGTCTAGGCAGGATTTATTTGGCTTTCCCAGTTTTAATTTCTGTGTTTCTCTATGAACTAGTCAAAACCAGGCAACCAGCAGTCCCAGAGGTAAAAGAGCAGAGCTGATATCTCATTTTTCTCTTCCTTATTTTTTGTGGAAGTATCCCCCCTTGTTGTTTTCCTTCATTTGTGATTTTGGGTCATGGGAAGGTGAGAGCATCCCTGAAGATGGCAGCACAGGCTCCCCAAACCCTGCAGTGCTCACAGAGTGAGGAGTTAATGCTTTCTGGCCTGGCAGAGGGAACCTTTCCCCGTTTCCTTCCTTCCTTCCTTCTCTTGCAGACACTCAAGTGGATGTTTCTCCTGCCCAGGACTTCCTTCTGCTGTCTGGTTCGTGTTTCCAGTGAGTGGAGATTATTTCTACAGCACTTTTTGTTTTGTTTTTTTTTTTTTTTTTTTATAACTTCCTAAGGCTATGCTAAAGTTTTAGCCTGAGAAAACTGACCTTTTTTTTTTTTTTTCCTAGCTGTGCTGAAACAAAACTGTCTTTGCATCGTTGTCATTTGTGAGTGAATAGGATCTTTCTCTTAATTTGACTGAAGCAACAATAAACATCATGAACCAAAAGAAATCCTGAAAACTGTTCAAATGTATTTATAATGGAAGTTTGGGAGCAAATCAAAAAGTTTTTGCAGATCTTTTTTGTTGTTTTTGTTAAAAAGAGATATTTTTTTTTCCTGTGGTATTATGTCCCTACCAATAAATTAAGTACATATATCACTCTTGGAAGCCCACAAAGTGACTCCTGTGATTAAGCAATTTTCTCACTTTCTGTTTCCTAAGGATGCTGGATGCTCTAAAGCTGGAATAAGGATTGGAGCCCAGTTCTCAGTTCTTCTATAACTTCCTTAGGTGAACTGAGCAAGTACTTGAAGTCTCTGATTTTCTCCCCATCTGTAAAGTTTGAATCAAAACATTCTCTATCTTTTATTTTGTCTCTGGAATGCAGGTTCTTATGGACCAAGACAGATCTTTAATATATAATACACTGCCTAACACCCTGGTTCAGTGAAGTACTTTCATAGTGAGAATAATGCCTTTAATAATACAACCTGTCCTGTCCCAGTCATCATCCCACAAATTATTTTGTTTTCCAGTTTTGCTTTGGTGGGAAAGAAGTTCCTGGAGATGGGTGCCTTGTGCTGGGCTGCTTAACTTGAATTTCTGTAGTAAGAATGAAAGCTTATGTACTGTGCAAATCCATCAGTGCTGCCTTGACACAGATTTTTCAGCAAACAATACTCTGCCTTTTTCCAAGCATATCCCTATAGGTCTGTGTATAAACTTACATTGCACATGCCAGTCCTGATTTGCAGACATAGGTACTGGAGATAAGCACATTTTGTAGTTCTGCACAAACATCCTCCTTGGTGAAGAGATCTCTGTGTGTTGCAGTGTGTGTGTAAGCACTAATTTCTGAGGGCTTTTAATCTTGGCAGCATCTGTATCACAGTGTCTGTGTCCTGCGTCTGTCCATTCTCTGTGCCAAAGTCATAAATGACAAAGTGTTCTTCTTGCTTCTGCTTACCTGTTGGCTTTCTCCTTCTGAGGTGTACCTGCTTCAGTCTGATCCAGATTGCCTTTGCTTTAAAGTTACTGGAACTTATTTTTCTGTTTCTGACATCTTTTAGAGTTTTCAGCGTTAATTTCTCTTCTACATCCCCTTCGCCCTCCATGGTTCGCATCTTCTTCTGATTGTCTCTGTCTCTCTAGTGGAATTGGCTACCCAAGACTGCATCACATGCCTGTTAGAGCCACTCAGGGTTCCCTTCTCCTCTCACCTCCCAATCTGCAGTGTTGCTTTGCCCCAGACTGGGCAGTTTAAAGTGTTAGAATTCTGCCAGTGTGAATGATGTATGGCTCGGCTGTTCTGGGAAGCGCTGGAACCTGAAGAAGCCAATATTGATGGTTTAATTACTTCCCAGGTCAGTAAGGAGGCCAAAGCTCCTACTTCGGTTTATCTCCTGGGTAGTTCTGCTGTATCATCCTTTACTTGTCAAATTTAGGACCCCCGTGGCCATAGGCTCTTTCAAAAGGAAGTTCTAATAAGGAAACTTTCCTTGGCACCAGCTCCAGAGGAGGCGGCCTGTGGATGGCTGGCACTGGAAGTCTCTGTACTGTGAGGCCTCAGCAAGTCTCTGTTCACCATCTCTTTGGCTCTGTTCAGACCCAAGCACTGTGTAGTGGTCTCCACAACAGAAGTAACATTTCTTAGCTCCCTGCTTCCCCACCTACTGGCCGTGATTTAAACACCAACACTGCATCTTCAGAACTGTCTGGAGACTGCCATCTTGGCAGCACTTGCCTTTTTGTGACAGGGTGCTATTCAGCAGCCTACCCTCAACTTCCCAGGAAAATGGGGCCACGCATCAATGACCCTGAAGTGCAGCAGTGAGAGTAGGATGCTTGTTTGGGATTGCAGAAGATCCTTTTCCCCGTGTTGGATTCAGTTCTAGCTGTCCTGAAATACCCACTGGAGCTAAAATGTGACAGACTGTTTGTGCAATGACAGGGGAGGAAATTGCTCTTTAAGAACTGAGACATCACTGAATGTGTCAGATATGAGAATTCTTGTTGTGCCTTCTTGTGCAGAGGTCTAGGTTTCCTCAACTTGTCTTTCTTGTAGCCAAAACTTCCAAAAAAAAAAAAAAAAAAAAAAAAAATACATTTTTTCCATCCAAAGATTGTTGTCTTGTGTAATGGTAGGCTCCAGACTGACCTCCAGGTGAGGCAGATATTACTGGATGTCACATAGTATGTGTACAGCCCTACAGTGTTAAAGACATTTAAAAAAAATTTTTTTTTCTTTTTTTCAAAATGTGTGTCCATGTGCGAGTTCTGTCTCTTGCACTGTTTCCTCTGCCTCTGAATATTGAGGTACTGTGGGGGGTTTATGCTGTTCCATGAACACAAAGCAAGAGAGCCTCCCTGTGTAAGGTGCACATGGACAACGCCTCTCACAGCTCCCAAGGCCACCTGGTTGGCAGCTCTTCTTTCCTTTCTTTACTTTCCAACGAGTGAGCCTACAAAATGGAACTAAAGTTTCATGTAAGACATGAAGCCAAGTCCTGAATGTGACCCTGCGATATATTTATCACACTGGAATGTTGAAAAATACGCTGGTGTTTGAAAAAAAAAAAAGTAGCAATAATTTGTAAAAGACAGTGAGGAAGGTGTGTGAAAATAATTATTGTTTTGTTTCTTAATGCGAATTTTTTCCCTCAGCATTACAGAAGGAAGTTTGGTATCACAGCCTGAGAGCATGAAACAGACACAGAAGACAAAGTTTTGGGGTTTTTTTTTTTGTTTTGTTTTGTTTTTTGTTTTGTTTTTGTTTTTTTTGTTTTTTTTTTTTTGCGTTATTTTCTGGGTTTAATGCCATTTAAATAATTTTAAGGGTATAATTTAGGTTCTAATATTTTGGGTGCTTAAGTCAGGTGACACCCCTGTGGCAGGTTTAAAATTAATGAAGCACGATGGACTGAGCACTGCAGGGTAAATCTCAATAGCCACTCTTAAAGTCCTGTGTAGATGGGGGTCTGATTTGTAGTTCTCTGGAGCTGCAAGACTGAAAACCCCCGTGGGCTGTGTTGGCAGGATGGCTTGATGTAGGACTCAGGGGTACCCAGTTCTCCCTGCCTCCCTCCACATGCAGTGTGTGGCTGTGGCTGTATCCCACAATGCCAGGTTTGCATCCCACCCCTTTTGTCCCCTCAGCACTTGTCAAAGCCCAACAGCTGGAAGGGAAGGAGGTGACTCCAGAGCGTCAGCCCTTAGGGTACAGCCCTTGTCACCCACCCTTGGGCCATCTTTCCCCAGCTGGAGAGAAAAACAGCACAAAAGCTTCAGGCTCCACCCCAGACCTGGTTCTCTCTGAGTCACAAGGTGGTATCAGCCCTGGGGTGGTCCATATGCTTTCCCACCTGAGGAACTTTCCTCTTTCTCCCAGCTGTGTGCTTCTGCTGTGCTGGGTGCGTTCCTGGAAGAACGCTGCCTGTGACACAGCAGATCAATGGGCACAGACCCAAGTCCCTGCTCCCAAGGATCAATATGATGTTGGAGTACAGCACTGGGGCTGGCATTGCCTACTCCTTTCAGGTCTGGCATCAGTTAGCTGCAGCCTGCAAATAGAAGTGGAGCAGTAGCACTCTGCAACCTCGATAACCTGTCCTGAGGAGCCTGCCAGAGTCAAGGGGCTCCCTGCTGCCTCTGCAGCCAAGATACCCATTCCATTAGGCTGGAAAGGTCAATTGCATTGAAAAGTGGCGTCATCCTCTGCACATGACCATTGTGGAACTCCACAGTGGTGTGAGTCCTGAAGCTGTCTCAGGAAAGCCCCTCTGAGCTCTGAAAACGTTTGCTCAGCAAGGCCTCTGTGCAGAGCAGTGAGACCCGTATCTGCAATAGTTATTTTGCTGAGGTTCCTTTACTTTGCTTAGAGAAAGCTGGTGAATTTCAACTTTTGCAGTGACTTTTATTGAAATACAGGCTTCCTGTTACCTTAGCAAGCATCCTCTTGTCCTTTTGTTAGAAACGGCGTCCTAGAAAGCAAGTAAAGACTAATGTTGGGGTCTGAGATTTGGCTTTCTAATATGTTTGAAATGTTTTGAGGTATTTTTACAGAAAATATTAAAACAGAGCAGAAAATTATTCCACGATCTGGCACAGAAAACCTGGCATAACCAGAATATTCAGAGACAGCCTTATTCTCTGGTTAGTGGTGACTGAGCAATAGCTGGTGTATTAAATATTTAGTTGCAGCTTCTTTTATAAACCCTTCTGTCTCCCTTTCATAGTCACCTTCTGTGGGCCATCTTACCTAACATTACTTTTCATGTCAGAATGTTGGTTTCAGAGAAGGAAACATGCTGCCGTAGGTGAGAACTTCCACTGCTAAACAGAGAGGTGAGGACAGAACGATGCTAAGATGCTGGGCATGCAGAGCAGCTGCTCTCTGGAAAGAGTCCTTTCTTTAGCACACACTTGGTCCCATCTTTCTTAGGAGGTGGCTGTTGTGGCATCTCAGTTTTATGTGCCCAGCACCAGGTCAGTGCCTAGCATCTTGTGTGTAACTGCAGGGCGCCTGTGTTGAAGTAGGAGCCCTCCCTGAAGCTGGTCAGCTGATTTTTCACCTTGCCCACTTCTCACAGATTCGTGTGACAGGCCTAAAAGGGTTCCTGTGTTCTCCTTATGTCTCATTCTTAACACGTGTCAGGGCTCTGCAGCTGCCCTGTCTCCTCTGCCCTCTGTGCAGGGACCTGCCGCAGCCCTTCGGCAGGAAGTGAACGAAAGAAGGGATTTCAATGGCTGAAGTGGGGAGAGAGAGGAGAGCAGGATGTGAGGGAACATCTCAGGTTCGGGAGAGCTGTTTTGTATTTTGAGGTGCTCTTCCACCGTGCACAGGGTTCCTGGTGGGAAGGGCACAGTGAAGAGCTTTCTCTTTAATACAGTGTGTGTTTTATCTCCGCAGACTTCTTGCAGACTTAGTTTAAAGATCTTAGCTCAATACCATTAGTGTATCTCTGCTGAAGGCCCTTTATAAAATTGATTAGAAAGTGGGCTTTTGCATGTGTGTGTGTGGGCTCTAATCTGATTTGAGTCCGAGATGGTATCTTTAATTCAGTGCATCGTGGCAACTAACTCACGAACTTCACCGAGAGTCAGAGCCCCTAATTTGGTTTGAGAATACATTAGCAAAACGAGCTCAGAAGGCCCCTTTTCGGGGAGAGGAGGAGGGGGTGTCTTGAGGGGGGCCCTGGCGGGGGAGGATTGGAAGGATTGGCTTGACAGAGAGGAGTCGTGGATTTGAACAAGATCCTGGGCATGATATTCCTGCAGTGGGTCCCAGGAAAAAAAAAAAAANNAAAAAAAAAAAAAAAAAAAAAGGAGGAAAGAGAGAAGATTGATTGATTGAGTGATTGATGGCCTTGCACAAACCATGGAGAACAAAGTGAACCTCGAAGCAGGATTAACCCCTTCTTCCCATGCAAACAGATAGAACTGGACATGCTCTTTATCCAGAACTGTTTTTTCCTCTCCTCATTCCGTCCTGCTCTGTGGGCTGCTGCTTAAAGCAGACACTAATATTACGAAGTAATACAGAATGCTTTTGCTCTGGCAGATGATCTACACTTATCAAAACTTTTCAGGACTGATCCAGCTTGAAGTAAAACATTAAACAGTGTGTATCTCCTTCCTTCCTCCTTACTTCCTGAAATAGGGAAAAAAAAAAAAAAGTTAGAAAGAAATAAATAGACCAGCACAGCTGGTCTTTGCAGAGGGGCAGTGAAAGCCATGTTTTGCTCCGGGTGATATGTGAAAGCCAACCCTGGGGATTGTTAGACTAAGCGGAGTAGATGTGTACATTCACTTACAGTTTTATGTCTAACCTTCGTTCTTCAGATCCCGTATTCCTGTATGATATGTAGTGGGGGTCGTGGAGCAGCCAATTGGAGGGGTGACAGGGAGGGGAAGAAACTCTCCAGATTCCCTCTGACCCTTTTAAAATAAAGAATTATTTTAATTTAAGAAATTGTTAAAGCAAATGGGGGAGTAACTCAGATTCTGTTGGGTGCTATAGAAATACTCAAGATAGGAGTAAATATTTAATTTGAAAGTGTAATTAGTAAGCTGTTAAACACAAAATGTTTGCTGTTTTAATTCAGTTTTATGGCTGAAGTCTTGCACAGACAGATGTCAGAAAACTCAAAGTTCTACCTCCTTTGGTAGCAGGATTGTCTTCCCCCTGCAGCTGGGTACTATTTCTTCTTGCCAGGAGTATAATTTTCTAGGAGTTGCTGCCTAAAATCTTTTAACTGGTACAAATCCATTTATTGCAAGGAAACATTACTGGGTTATACTAGTCTGGCCATTAATATCATGCCTGCCTTATATTTTCAGTGGAGGCTCTTAAATTGTGTTTGCAAAGTATTTACAAGATGTCCATTTGATTGCAATAGGCAAGACACTCCTGGACACAAATGCCTAATATAATTGCATCTTTGTGTTTGTGAGTGAAGTTGACTGAACCATTGGTTTTGCAGTAAAAGTGCATGTTTTGTAGGTACAATTGAGTATTTGTGTTTGTGACCCTCTCTGTGCAATGGCATGTTAAGGTTGGCTTAGGCAGAGTAACACCAGATCTCCGGACTTCAGTAAGATGGCAAAATGTTCAGTAGAGAGGTCCTTTATGATGCATGTTTCAGCTGCATTGCTGGAGTATAAAATCAGCCTCAACCACAGCTGCACAGCAGACTCAGCATATTCAGAGAAGATTTGAGACCCTTCCTATCAAGGAGTGCATGTTTGGAGAGGGAGCTGACTGCGCTTTCAGGAATGAGGAGTCACAAAACCAGATACCTCAGGAATGGAAGACTTTGGCAATAGGTCTTGCTGCTCTTATTTGGATATAGAGCTGGATTGATTCAATGCCTGAGCTCAGCCTTTGAGCCACCTTCATGTAATTATTTTAGTTAGTCTTCATGCTCTGTAGAGTGTTCCATATGTGTAGTTGAGATTCCTTTTTCCACCTTCTCTGATGAAATGCTGAGGTCAGCAATTTTATTTCAGTAGCTTGCTCTGATGAACTTTATTTCTATACCAGCCTTCCCATCCAGACGACACTGCAGTGCAGAGAAATAATCAAATTTTGCTTGATTATTAATAATTACTCTCAGCTGCTATTTTTTCAGTTGATTGATTAGAATAAACACTGCTCTGATGGGATACACCAGAATCCATAACTCCTCTTCCTTTTTTACTGCTACTTTAGCTCAGGCTTCTTCAGGCACAATGTGAAGCAGGGGACTATAATGCAAAGTGGCATTTAAAAATGTACCTTCTTGCTGTTTTTTGACTAGGTGACACCTAAATTCATTCATCTGGATTGGTGGAAGACTACAATGGCTCTGGTTTGCAAGCCAGTGCTTTTGCTGAACATGTTTTCCCCTGTTCAGTGTTGAAGCTGGACAAAACAACTCCTCTTTTTGCTTTAGTCTTCCAAACTGATCAAAGACTATAGGTTTGCAGGAAATGTGCTTCATACTTATGACCTGGTCCCTTATCTGACTGGTTATGTGTCCCTCCAGGAGGGTTTCAGGCCATGAGTGTCTTTGGAGGGATCTCACCTTGTAGTTGAGTGAAGTTTAATGTACCAAATTCGACAGTTTATTTTTTTTTATTTGGAAGGAGCATATTACAAGGCACTGTCTCAACAATTCCTGGCCTTGAAACCCTATCCAGCAGTTCTGCAGGGACAGGGGAACTTTAAAGTGTTTGCAGATTTGTCAAGAACTTAAACACCTCAGCTAAATTATGCACACACTCACACAAAAAANAAAAAAAAAAAAAAAAAAAAAAGAGGGCTAACACTACAGTTCATGTTTTCACCAGCTTAGTGCACAGTCAGGAACAACCTCTCCTAGCACTGCAGTCCAGTGGCTGTAACTCCCTTGCTGATTCAGCCTGCTCTGTACCATATGCTGTGAATGCCAAGGGGTGAACAGCACTGCAGCCACTACCTCAGAAAGTCACAACAGGCAGCTCAGGTGTAGCTGGAAAGAGCAGTGGTTCTCCTACAGAGTAACTGCTGTTAACCCTGTGGACTGGAATTCTCTCTGTGAAGGTGGTTGGTACAGAGTGGGAGACAGTTTAGCTACTTGTAGCTGTTTTGATTTGCATCTTGGGTTCCTTGGATCTATCCTGGTTTGAGAATAATACTATTTCCAGGTTGGAAAGGTGAGAAGATTGCTTTAACATGATCAGACTTTGCCTCCTTTGTAAGCAGGAAAGTTGTCAGAGGCATTTAGAGTTTTGATTTATCTGCTTAGGAAGAATCCAAGGCAATAAATGAATCCATATTAGATGTTTTTAAGAAGCCAGTTAATGTTGAATTTCCTCTCTGGAGTGAACTGAACAGAGTGGACAAGCCTGTTGGAGCTGGCAGCACATGACTTCCAAGAGATGCTCAGGCCAATGAATGTCACCTGGATATGGAGATGTATGAATGGATGCACTGTACCCTGTGATTTGCAGTGTGTGGGTAGGCCCATCAATCTGTGCAGTGTCACTGGCAGGGGAAGAGTGTTTATTAGTGTGAGTGGGAATTTCTGAGGAAGTCCTCAGTGGGGATAAGTTCACCTTCCTTTCCTTCCCAGGAACATTTGAAATAAAAGCGTGTTTGGAGAAGCAGTTTCTGGAGAAGTCTCCAGAAATCCAGTGAAGGGCATGGGACAGCTGCAGTGTTCGACATTCAGATGACTTTTCAGATCCTGAGGTCCTGTTCATGTTCAGATCAATAGAAATCACAATTTGATTTCAATAGGAGTTGGATCAAGGCTCAAATGAAGAGCCAGGAAAGTGTAACAACTACTTCTGATTTCTTTCCCCTGTAGCTAGAAAATTCTGGGTAAGGTTTAGGTGTCAGGTAAGATACTTAGACTCAATTCCAGTGTTTTTTTCCTCACCGAGCTGTAAAATAAGGCATTTTTGGTGGGTCACAGAGATGCTAAGAAGTAGCACTCCTTACCATGAGTGAATGAGAAAGAAGTTTCATTCAGGCTCTCATCAAAGTGGATAGAATGTCTAGGTCAATTTTTGTAAACTGATAGGCAGCCAGGGTTTCAGAGCTTCTGATCACATGCCAGCAGTGATTTCATTGTGATGCAGAAGGAATGGGGTGAAGCTTAAATGGCACCAGATGGAAAAGTGGAATGGCGTTTCTCCAGCAGCACTCAGTTTTCAAATCAGAGGGACTGATTTTTGGTTGCAGGATGCTCCTTGACACATGGTTAATCTCTGAGTAGTACAGGATAACCATTTTATAAGAGTTGATGGCACAGATTCCGAAGTACTCTTGAATTTCCAGAACTTTTATGTAGAATTCCATCTTGGTCTAGATGCAGTTTGTTTCCCAGTCTCAATCTCTCTATGTTGCCTGGCTCAAGAAGACAGCATGAAGTGTCAAAACTTTTCTGTGTACATTAGAACATAGATATTTCTGAATGCATACAGGTAGAGAAAAGAGACCTACTGAGTGAAGCACAAGCAGGGCTGTGTGGAAAACACAGGGAGGAGAACTGCATGGAAGTTGGAATCTTGGTTCACAGAATATTTATTGTTTGAGTGTTATTTCATCACGAATCTGACTGCAACCTGAAATTTTAGGCAAGGTAGAAATTCCAATAAAATTTATTTCAAAGAAAGTTCCAATATTTTGTTTCATTTTGCTCTTGAAACAGTGTGTGATTAGTTCGTCAAACAACAGGAGGCAACGCATGACAGGCTAAACAAAGTGCTAGGAACGAAGAAAGTTAAACATCTAATTTTTTTTTAGAGTTGTTTTGGAAATTCTACATTCTAAAAGAACCTTGCCAAAAATGAATTAGTTCTGTAAGGAAACAGAACAGCGTTTTTAAACAAAAATGAATTTTTGGTGAAAAACTTAGAGTGAAGTGTAAGTGCAAAGGAGAATAGAAAAATGGGTTGTATGGAGGTGTGACCAGGAGGCAGCTGGTGTGTGAAATAGCATGTGGGGAGATGGAGATAGGATTAGACAGTATTAGAGATTAGGTTATTGTGTAGACTGGGTCACAGGGGACTGGGCTTAAAGTACAGTGAGGTGTAGGAGGAGGTCAGAATTGGTGTGTATTACAGAAGCAGATTTGTGAAGCCAATGTTTTCTTCCTCTGGCTAGCTTGCATGCAGGAAAAGACTAGCTACTCACACTACTTACACAGGCAAACTAGGGAGCTGTGGTGCTGCAGAAGGAGGTTCAAATTCCGCTGATAATCTGGAGCAGAGGACGTCATGTGAGCGCAGAATTTGTCTGTCCATCCTTCTGGTTACCAGACTCATCTGCAGGCTCCAGTCTTTCAATGGTAGTTGCTGTTTGACTCTCAGGGTGCTCCTGAGAGGCAGGGTCCTTCAGGACCACGTCAGCTGGGGGAAGCAGTGTCCTGGAGAGCTGCAATGACTTGCTGAAGTCTATAAGAAGATCAGCATTGAGGCTGGAATTGGACTTTGAGACATTTTGGCTGCATTTTGAGGGCTGAGTACACTGTACTTCACTGGCCCACGTGGTAAGCACAGAGCCAGTGACTTGGAGCCACAACGTGTATCTGGGTCCCTGGACTGTGTTTGGGGCATGGTTACCTAGTGATGATCGAGAATGATTCCCAAAACTCTGCTCCCAAGAGTGGGCACAGAGGTAGATCTGGGAGGGTAAGGTCTACAGCACAGACTGGTTAGAGAGAGATGGGTGTGGGACCCTGGCTTAGTTTGCCAAGGGCAGAGGGAACTGGAAGGCTGGGCACACAGAGCAGATGAAGTGTGTGGAGTTATAGATCCTGTCTTTATGCATCACATTGATCTCATTCAGTGTGTTATACTTAGCATTTTGTTTATATAATCTCAGGGTGTTACAGGGGTTTGTTTATTTTTAACTCCTGGGTGACTGGCAGTTTCAGTCTGAATGCTGTCTCTTTATAAACGGGAGAAATTTATCCAGGCCTGGGAAAAGATTTTTGACAAAGGTTTTCTGGAAATTGAGAGAAATGCTTTTACTTGGCTTGTATTATCTTGTCAGCTGGGAGCTAAATCCAGACAGGCAGTCTGTGCATGGGGTGGTGAAAGTACTGACCACTATTTGCATGCGATGGGTAAATGGTTGTGTCACTTCGTAACACTTCATTAAGGAGTTTAGGTAGGAGAAGGAAAGAGGGATAAGGTACATTCTGCATGATGCAGGAGTCTGGTGCAAAACCAGCTGCCTGGTGAAGCGTGTCACGTGAATAGAAGAGTTTGGGACTAGAAGCTGTCTCATAACCACGTGGTCGTGCCTGACCTCACTGCTGGTGGCTGCTCACTGACTTAGTATTTGTGTTGTGTGTTTCCTACTGTAGGCAGGGTTTGAGTGAAACCAGTCTGTGAATCTGGCACAGGATTCCCTGATGTAAACAGAGTGCTGAATTAATAGAGATCAACACCTGCCAGAGATTTTAGCAACACTTCTGGATGCCCCTTTCTTCCTGTATCACCACCAGATTCTCCAGAGGCAGTCATGTATCTCAGAAGAAGCCAGCAAGGATTAAGAGGGTTTCCTCCCTGCAAGTTTAGATACAGAATGCTGTGTGTTTCTCCAGGGCCTACTGAACCTTGGTGGAGCTAGGCTTCAGAGCTTGCTTTAGAATTGACCCTGTTTGCCCTGACGGGTTGCAGTGCTCACTGCTGGCTTGTCACCAGACATTGATTTCTATTTCCCATTGCTCTCAACTCTTGCATGGCTCGCACACAGAGAGCTCAGTCTGTCTGCCATGAGCTGTTGGGGTTGTGTTGTGGCAGATTTTGGCTTGGAACAGAGAAAATCTCTGTGAAAGCCATGAAGCATTTAGAATATTCACAGACTGCAAAGTTAAAGCAGTTAGAATATTCACAGTCTGTAAAGTTAGAATGTTCTCACACAGTGAATCCAAAATAACACTCTGTTCTCAAGCCCAGCTTAACGTCAACATGCACAAAGAATGTTAAGCAATAAGACAGCACCTTGCACCTGCAAGACTGCATGTGAGAGTCTTTCTAATTGGTTAGGATAATTGTTTATACCTTTTAGCCTATGGCGTGTTTAGTGTTTGGAATTCTGTCCACTTTGTTTTCCACAAAGTATGTTATATATGGGGTGTAGTTTCTTAATAAAATCCCTTTTTGCCTTCCTGAATCTGTTGGAGTCTCTTTTTGTGCCGCTGGACTCAACAGCGACATCGGTTGCTCACTGGAGGGAGAGTCTTTTAGCTTTCAAGACCCCTCACCGTCAAAATACCTGGTAAAGCTGTCTTGTTGCCTCTCCCTAGCCCTTGCCCGGGCCGCTCACACCTTCTGTTCTGCGTGTGTCTGCTCCCCTGCAGCCTGCTGCTGCGTGTGCATCGTCTCCTCTCTCTGTGCCTCTGATGGAGATTGGTAATCCCGTTAGGTGCTCGCAGCGGGCGCTGCCGGATTCGCTTGCGAACGCCTGTGCCAGGTCGAGTGTCATTGCCAGCAGCGCTCTTGGCGGGATGAAGGTTGCATTAGCGAACGGTAATTGAAATGCAAAATAACATTTTGATCGAGCGAGCAGGCTGTTTATTTATCAGATCAATAGCCAAAATGCCCCATCTGGAGAAGTCAGCGTGATAACAAGTGATAGCATTCCAAGGGCAAAGGGAACAAGCGCAGCGGGGAGGACATGCCGTCAGGGTGGGCTGGCTTCGGCTGGGTCACGCCAGGCCGTCGGTTGCTGGAATTTGCTTCTTTTTGGGTCCTACTTTGAAGAGGGCAGGCCCCCTCCTAAGTCCCATCAGCAAAGGGTTCCAGACCTCTGGAGAGAGAACGAGCTGTTCTTCCATGTGGGATGGGGCAGATTGCAGACATACGTAAAACCGTGTGAGGTCTCCTTCCTCCCATGCTCTGATAGACACAGGAGCGTGCCTCAAGGTGCAGACTGCGATTGATGTGGCTCGGTTAGGCAGCGGTTTTTTGGTTGTCTTTGCTTTACTGCATTATGTTTGCTGTAAAGGTCTGAACACTGATGGTGATGATCAGGAAGTATGAAGTCATAGTTTGGCTCCTATAGCAAAGCTACTGGAGTGGTGTCTAGGTGCATGCACCTAGATGAGGAAAGGAGAGATGTGAGAGAAGGGTGTTGTGTGTATTTGCACAAGAATTTATGCATGCCTGCTAGACACAGATACCCTACAGAATACAGCTCTGGAACATTTAAAGCTATTTCAGAAAGGTACTCTGGAATTGTAGAAGCAGCTGTATAGCTTCTTTGCTGGTGTCTGGCTGCCTGTCTGTCTGCTTTTCTATGTCTGCCTTTTAGCTTCTGCTTAGCTTTTAGCAGGGATGCTAAAAGAGG
This sequence comes from Chaetops frenatus, assembly GCA_013400775.1. Classification (NCBI taxonomy): domain Eukaryota; kingdom Metazoa; phylum Chordata; class Aves; order Passeriformes; family Picathartidae; genus Chaetops; species Chaetops frenatus. Next base: position 139,669 of record VZTR01006541.1, on the reverse strand, counting down.
AAGAGAAACTGAGCTTAAAGAGCTTGCAAGCTTGTGTTCCTTCCTTTCATATTCAAAGACAGTAACAGAGAAAAGTGAAAACTTCATGGGATGAGAAAATAATCTGTTCATGATGACAAACGGAATATTTTTGTGGGGTTTTTGTAATCACACTTAGTTACATTTTCCTACAGTGGTGCCAATTTGTGAGGAAAATCAAAATATTTTAAAAGTATTTTGCTTCAGAATTTGTTTTGGCTGAACTGAAATTTTTAGGGGGTTTTTGTTTGGTGGGGTTTTCTTTTTTAATCTAGAGAAAGTAACATGGAAGTTTTGCAGAGTATTGTGGAAAGTGATGTGTTTGTTCTGCCATGCAGTTTCTGTCTAATGAGCAGTTTGTTGATCTCCTCTCTTGGTTCAGGCAAGTGAGAATGCAGGACACTGTGGGGCCTTAGGTAGGGTTGGACTTCAGTGGACGAGAAGCTCCTTTGCCAGTCCAAGGAAATGGGGACAGTCAGCAAGAGGGAGGAATGAAACGGATTTACAATAAGTTATGCGGGTTAGAAGCTGGAATTTGGGTCAGATACAGCTGCTTACTTAATGCATGGGGTGTGTGCTAAGAGATCTGCTAGATACTTACCAAAGGTGGTAGTTTAGAGACTCAGCAAAACTGAACCTTGAGGTAATTCTAAATAGGTAGTGAAAGATAATCCTATATGTTACAGCAGTGTAAGGTGTGCAGAAGGAAACCGCTCTTTCCATGTGTGACCTATTCTCCTTACACCTGTGGAACTCATTAGCAGAAAAGGAGCCTGGTCTACAGCTACCTCTGTCATTGACTCCCTTTCTTTGCTTTTTCAAGTGATGTATCTCAGGCTCACTGTGTAGCACAGGTTTCTTGTCTGTACTTGACTCCATGCAGTCCTCTTGTGCTTCCATCCACACTGAGAGCCCAAGTTACTCGCACTTCTATGCTTTTTCCGTGATTGTGGGACTTCTTCCATTTGTCATATCCAGCGTTTGCAGTCACAGTCACCTTGCTTTGTCACTGTATCACCTTAGAAATCCCTTCTGGGGAGTCAGGGTTTAAAAAAAAATTCAAATTAGAAAGCACTAACTGCCCTTTGGTATTTCCTGTGCTGTAATTTATGTGGAACTAATTTCAGTTAGTTTTGCAAGATCTGTCAGGTTTTGAGCAATGTTCTAATGATGAGGCACTTAGGTATAGATTTCTCTGAGAGCTACAGGTGGAATCCAGGCAAAGCCCATCTAATCTGTCTGGATTGTCTTGGTCAGGGTGGGAGAAAGAGGCAGAATCCCACTACAGCTGTGTTGTTGAAGCACAAGAAACAGAAACTTTCCCAAAAAGTATTACCAGCTCAAACCCAAAGAATTTCTAAATGCATCCAGGTTGAATAACATTCAACTTCATATTTTGTCTTGATAAACCCAAATTCCTCCTTTTCAGTAAGTAATTCCTAGTATTCCTAAAGAAATGTCAATTACTAAGTCTCTTTGCACATTTGTTTCTAGGGTGATGTCTTTGATATGTATCTCTCATCCCAACTCCTTCCTCAAACACTTAGAAAAATTAAGCAATACCTCTGGGTCTCTCTTTTTCCATGCCATTGTTCACCATGAATTGTAGGCAAGGTTGAAGGAGGATGTCTTCAGTGCATATCTTGAAATGCAAGGAGGTGCGGGCAGGAGGATTTGTACTGGTGTCAGTTTTCTCTCAGAAATGCTGAGAGGATACTGAATGAAAGGTCTCTGAGAAATGAGGTGTTGGATCAGGCTGCGATGCAAAAGTAAGTGTGATATGAATGGCAGTGCTAGAAGTTTTCCTTTCCTTGCTCGTTGGAAAAGGTGGAAGCAAAATTCTGATGTGTAAATGTTTGAAATGTGCTGTACTGAGCCTCCTGTGTATGGGTCTCATTCACAAGCAGCTGAAGGACACTGGAGGTGCTTAGGGAGATATAGATTATAAGTGCTCTAGATAGGCATAGTGTAAAAGAAAGACACTCAAGAAGAAATGAAGGTCTAGCTGAGCATTTCAACAGGGATTGGGTTGCAGCTTTGTACACTGTGTGCAGACAAAATTGTTGAGCTGCTGTGAATGTAGAAACAGTGGGGAAAGAAGTGGAAATGTGAAACAGAGAATGATAACGTGGGGGGAAAGGGTGGTGGTAGAACTTGGATAAATACTGAACAAAAAGTCAACCCTGTCCTTGTTTTGCTGTGGTATCAACAGTAAGTATGAGCAAGAGGCATTAGCTCAAGTGCTAAAGCCATTCACTATGGAGGAAGTGCTATTTAGTACACCAGAGGGCAAGGTACCTTTAAAAGGCAGTGTATTAATAAGAGAGTGAACTGATAATATGTGTCATACCTCCAGATTAATTGTCACTTCATCTGTGTAGCACTTTTTACCATTTACTAACAAGGCCGTTGTCATAAGGGTGAAGAAAAATTACAGTAATGAGGAGAGGGATGAAGGCTAGTAGGAAATCCATAATGTCTTCTGCCCATGAGAGTCTTTTTTATTTATTAAGCAGCCTCCAAACAGTTTGCTGTGGCAGCTTTTTTCAGCATGAGCTAACTTGGGCTAGAGAAGATCTACTGATATGTAACTAGGCTCTGGTTATGCAATGGGTCAAAGGGATAAAATATGTACTGGGCATTAGACAAGCAAGTACTATTTGTGTAAGAGCCAGAATGTGAGCACCAGCTTGTCCAAAGACAAGTGTGTAGAATTGGGCAGGGACATATTATGGACAAGTGCCTTGAAAGCTGTCTCTCTGGGATTTGCCACGCTCTACAGAATAGGAGCATAACCCATGCAAGCCAAAGGGAGCCATCCTCACTAGGAAACATGGCAAAACTCTTAGAAATCAGATCTGCACTCCAGAGAAAAACTGAGCCGAGTTCTGACTCTTGTCCTTTATAGCAATGCAAAATACTGTGATAGAAACAAAAAGCCTCTAAAGCCCATGCCCTGTTAACTTGGTGATTTATGTTTATGATCATGCCTATCATGCTGGTACTACCCAGGCTCTTGCCTATTCTCAGAGAGAAATTAAGTTTGTCCTAGGAACAAGGTGCGTTCCTGTGTGAGAGAATAAGCCCAGAAAAGATTCCTGATACGGCTGAGTTACCCACAGTTATCCACTGTACAGGAGTAAAGTGGCACATTGGCAGATCCCAGTATTCTTGGACTATTGAATGGAGAAAAGCTGTCAGTATAGATAAAGTCTCTAAATGATGGCTCTCTCGTTTGAAGTCCACATGGAGTAGAAGAGCACGAGGAGCCAGTGTGGGTGCCAGTCCCTTTCCTCCCTAGCACCTTGGTGGGTGCTCTCTGTGAGGCAGGGGTGGGAGTGTGTTCGTGAGCTGTCCATGGTGAAAGCAGGTCGACCAACAGGTGTGGCTCAGCTCTATGACATTAGCTCTTTGCATAAGTGACCTAAAATTACACTGGCTGTTATTGCAGCTGTCACATCTAGCCTGCCACTTGGAAAACATTATTTATTTCTGTCTTCTGTGTCTAAAAAAACCACCTGACAGAATTTAGCTTGTTGGAGCTGCAGCCAGTGTTTGAGAAGCCGACCTACATTGTTTGTTAGTCCACTGTGGATTGCAGAGCTCTCTTGGGTGCCCCACAGAAGACACAGAATCTGTGTTGCCCATGATGTGCACATCCCATTTACACATGCAGTGCAGGTTTATGTCATCTGAACTGACAAATACCCATAGCAGAAATAGGCCTGTACCAGAGAAGAGGCTGGATGTTTTATCTCTCTTGTCATTGGTGTTTCTGCGGATTAAAGCTACTTTCGTCTTCCATGACTGGTTCAAAAATTTCTTTGCAGTCCAAAGAGTGCTTTTCTCACAAGCTGCTGCCTGAAGTGAGCAGCTTTATACTGGCAAACTTCTCAGATTTTGTCAGTATAACCTAAATCTACTGTGAGGACTTCAGTACTGAAGTGCAGTTCCACAAGTACAGCCAGACGGCTCCTGGAAGTTACGAGCTGTACATCTTATCTGCACGGCTTTTCAGTTTATGGGACTTCAGAAAAATCAAGATTTCATTCTGTCTGGAATCCATATCCACTGTGAGAGCCACCCAAAAAAAGAAAAAGCCCGTTTCCAACCTTTTACATATCTCCTTGTGCCCAGAATAGGAAATATTTATCCTGAGGAGAGCCTGAGTGTTTTCTCTTCCTCCCTGTCCATCAGCTGATACTAGTTCTACAGCTGTATTTCAGTACCCGTTTTAACCATCATTTCAGTCCTGCTGTTGGAAATCTCCAACATGCTGGGTTGGTGACTTTATGACTCAACCAGAAAATACTGGTGAAGGGACTGGACTACACGGCAGAACTGATGCCCGTTCCTTACCTTTCTTCAGGAAACTGGAGTATAGAACTGATCTGCACTTGCATTTCCTGTCGAAGGTGAGGTGTCAGCCACTAAGGAAGCTCAGCAGTGTTGCCACTAAACTTTTTTTGATCCAGTTTTGGAATAGCGAGTGCTACTTGGAGGATGCAGAAGGTCAAATACTTAGGTTTGCATAAGCATTTTGATGCTCAGATGGTGTTAAGTTACTGAATTTTGTGTACCTTTAGCTGATCAGAAGTTCCTCTGGTGGGGAGAAGTTACCTTCTGTTACAAAGCTGGGTGTTCTGGCTGTCTTGCTAAGCAGGTGTGAGTGGTNTGGACTTTTGTTTTTTTTTTTTTTTTTTCCTTGCTTATGCAATAAAGACTACGGAATTCTTGTAATTTCCAAATCCAGAAGTGGGGTCAAGAGGTGAAGGTAGCTACAAATTCAGGCAAAAATAACCCCAAAGGTTGTGCAATAAAATAGCCTTACCAGCGTCAATCCCAAACTTGTAATCCTTGAAGTTCAAAAGAATGAAAATTGTGGACGCTACTGCCCACTCGAGTCTTCTGTCCTTTTCTGGTCCTCTCCATCTACCAATCTCCTGTTGTTGCTGTTGTTCTCAAAAGAGCATTAAACTCATAAGCCTTTAATGGCTAAATACCAGCCATTGCAGAGAAATTGCAAAAGATGAAAGACTGGAGAAGAATTGGGGAAAACTTGTAAAATTAACCAACACTGCTGCCCAGAGGAGAGAGCACTAATGGATAAAAACCTAAAGCACAGTCTTGACTTGGTCTAAACCTGTGTATTTGCATCCAGAATCAGTGAGGTCAGGGCACGTTTGTCCGAGGGCAGTTACAAGCACATAAAGGCTAACAACGCTGTTAGTGATAAACAGCAGTGGGTTTATGAAACACGAGTACAGCAGACAATAACCTTTCTTGATGCAATTAGATAATTAGTGGGCAAAAGGAATGCAGTGAATAGACTGACTCTGGACAATGCATGGGCTTTTGACACAAAGCTGTGCAAAATCTTATTAGGGAAATTAGATCAAATTGGTTTTGATACAAATCCTGTGAAATGAATCATGGATTAAATGAGTGTAAACACAAGGGTTAGAGATATTCATTATCCTTCTGCTAAGATGGTATCCAAAAGGGCAGTACTTTGACTGTAAATACTCATTCGTGATCTGGAAGAAACATAAAAGTGATCACTCTCAAACTTACAGTTGACAGAACCAAAAGATACTAAAAACAATCAGGGTAGAGAAGAGAAGAGCTAGACTGAAAAAATGAGCACTATGAGCAGGCTTTGTTAAAACGAATGATAATTAGCACTGTGTAGTTCATAGATGATACTGGATCTACTTTGGAACAAGGAGAATCTCCAAATTTCATATTGTGCAGAGCATGGTGGCAAGAGCAGCTTATGTTCAGAGAGATCCCAATGAGACAGGCTATCAAATTGTGTGAGCTGATGTGCAGCCTGATGTCTGGCAAAGCTACTGCTCAGTTGGTCCATATGTCTTCCTGGCTGTGTGTTTTCCAGAGTGACTCTCCCCTGTAGTGCTGCAGCATTGCACTGTGCAGTTCAGGGCACCTTGCTGCAACAGAGACCCAGGGAAGTTGGAACAAATCCAGAGAAGGACCACAAAGATGCTAAAGGGATTAGAAGGAATGACCTATGATGAGGAAAGGTGAAAAGAACGAAATGTTTAGAACCTCTAAGCCTGTTACATGGGCACAGAAATAGTAACGGAGTTTCCTGTGCCAGCACGGAGGAGAGTTGGATCAAGTCTCTCTCCTTTTACATTCCTATTAAGGTAACTAGAGCCAAGCAAAATGGCTGTTCATCACTTTGAACTCTTTGCAAAAAACATTTAGCTGTTCTTCTTGAAGTTCAAGATGTTGTATCTCATTGCCAGGGGACACTCTGACTGTTTAAAAATCAGGACGAGATCTCCATGAGGCTTGCAGAAAGTCAGAGGCCAGAAAAGAAGGATACATGCTCTGGAGTGGCTGGAGTCACCTTAGCTGTAAGCTTTGATCTATCTTGCTGTTAAGAACTTTTCTTCTCAAGCATGCATTCACCTCTAACCAGAATTAGCTGTGTACTGCTGCCTGCTGGAAGGGAACCGGAGGGTCCTCAGCTGTAAGGATGTAGGGGCTTGTTTCTTGAATCACCATCAAACACTCACTGTTTGCATGCCTCAGGGAAGAAAGGCTCCTTATTCTTATTTCCCCAGATTCTTTTCTTCTTCCTTTTTCTTAAATTTATTTTATTTTTATTTTTTCGTTCTTATTTTTCGTTTTCTCTCCACTGAAGGAAAATACCTCAGTAAGCCCTCTTGAGGTCATCCATGAATGTTGGGCTACTTAAGAAGCAGAAGTTGGGATTTAGACTCGACTGACAGAATCTGCCAGTACAGCTCATCTCCCTGTCATTCCTCTTTCATAGTGTTTTCCTCTCTCTGCCTTGAAAATTACAGCTCCAGCTCCTCTTACTGTGGGAGTTCCACAGTGCAGAACAGTTCTTTATGGTTGTTTTGCCTTCCATTTTAACCTTAATCTCATGTTGCTGTGTCCAGTGATCCAGGCAGGGAGAGGTTCCAGAACCCAGCCAGCACAGCAGGTTTCAGCTTTGCTGTGAGGTGCTAAGATCTAGTCTCAGCTAGAAAAGTTTCATCTTCCTCACACAGTCAGCTGGCATTGCACCAGGAGATCTGCAATATGTCTAGGTGCCCTGTGAGAATAGAGATGAATGCACCTGCAGCAATTTCTGTAACTGCTCCATGACCTCTAGTTCATTGTGGCCCTCCGGGCAAAGCATGGGCATTTATCAACTCATCACGCTGTCTGAGAGGGACCAAACCCTGGATTCCTCTCAAGTAACGCCAGGCAAAGCAGCTGAGGAACGTGAGATGCCTGCCCACATTCTCAAGGTCAACAGTCTTGCCAAAAAACAAACTTGGCTGATCGATCCCAGAGATAGGAGATGAGGTCAAACTTTGAGGATGAAACAGAGAAGGGGAAATTAGGAGATACTTAGGTCAAATGAGATCATAAGGATGCAGGACTGTGAATTTGCTGCATATCAAACATCTATATTCCTATCGACAGACAGATGTGATATAGAAAAGTGTGTGCTCCAGCCTTGCTGATTCACAGAATGTTTTGTCCTGTCTCCTGATGGATTTGACCTCTTGGCAGAAGGAGTTGCCACAAATACCAGGTAAATAAATAGGCTGAAACTGAAATATAAATAGAAATTACCCACATGACTGTGACGTGGTAACTTTTAACAAGCAGAGCTTCCAAGAAGAAAAGTCAAACATCTCCTGTCAGTCAGAATTCTTCGGCCATGTGGTCAGGAAAATGCGTGTTTATTTTTTCTTAAAGCTTTTGACAAATTGTCTTGCTGAACAGAAAAATTAACCTCTCAGGTTAATACTATTATCAGTTAAAAGGTGTCAGAGACAGAAGGAAGGGCTAGACATACCCTACTCGGAAAAGAAAGAGAAGTCAATTTTCAGCAGGATAAAGGTTAATGTGCATCACCCACAAAGATCAGTATTGTGGTGTTTGATCCGTGTGTTAATGTTCTGGGATGTGGGTGAACAGTGAGACTGCAGATGAAATCAAATCACCAAGGAAGTCTGAAGAGCTCCAGAGGATCCTAATAAAGCTGGGTGTTGTGGACTGCACAGCATAGTGGCAGATGAAATACCGTGTTGACTATTGCAAAACATTGCACAGCAGAAGAATTACATCTTAATGGATTCTAAATTACTGTAGCAACTCAGGAGTAAGATCGAGTGTTGCAGTGAGTAACTTCCTGATGTTATTTGTTGAAGAAATGGTAACAATTTAGATTTTCATTTAAAGAGGGGGGAAAAAAACAAGCAGTGCAAGGAATTACACAATACATAGACTGAAAATAACGTTGAAAATATTGTAACGTCACTAGGTAATTGATGGCGTGCCTTTGTCTTGACTACTGTCCAGACCTTCGGCTGGAGAAGTGATGGAGCAGTGCCAGTTCCATGCTGCTGAGGAGCTGGCTCATTGAACTCTGTTCTGGACTGAACAGAAATAGCCAGACTAGAGGAAGCTGAGAGATGCATGATGAAGCAGATAAGAGATCTGCAAAAACTTCTGCATGAAGAGCAATCGTATAGATAATGAAGAGCTGAATGAGGAGAACATGGCAAAACTACATTTCCTGAGAAGGAGAGTCAGGAGATGTTCAGGGAATCTTGACAGGCTGCAAATACATTATAGGCAAATAAAAGTGGGATTTTTTTGTTCATACACCACACAAGTAATCCCTGGGACTCATTGCTGTAAATATCATCAACTTTAGCAGTCTTCCAAAAACAAAAGACTGAACACTTTTTTAAGGAATAAGACTATCTGTGACTAAAATAAATATGAAAAGCTTGAAAAGCTGGTAAAGTTCTTTCCATAAACTTAAGAGTGTAACCTCTCTTTAAGAAGTGGGAATTTTTGTGTGTCTGTGCAAAAGCCCAATACTAGTAAATAGAAGGAAGATTAAGATTTAAGATTGAGACAGAAGAAACTTTTGGTCCGATGATTTTCCTTCCATCTCTAAGCTCCTCTTTCAGTGATGGTAGTGCAGCAGTGTGGGCTAAAGGGTGAGGTGGGGTGAGAGAAGGAGTCAAACTTGAAAACTACTGCAAGACTTCTGTATTACAAATGAAAAAACTAAAATCCAATCTGAGCAGGTCCTTTCTGCAGGATCTGCTGCTGAAGGTTTTGCGTAAAGCCAGGGCAGCACGTTCTGTATTAACCAAACATCCTTTTCACCTGGTCTGCCACAGCCAAGCTTGTTTCTTTCTGCTGTTGCGGGGTAGATGGTCCTCTGGGTAGATTGTGCTTCATCAGCACTCATGCCCCTTCCCAGCACTGCAGCCTGTGAAGAGCCTGAAGTTATGATCTACACGAGGAGGTTTGTCTTTACTCTGGTGTGAGTCTGTGGGGTGCAGGTGAGCTGGTCTTAGTCAGTTGTACCGATACTCCTGAAGAAGAACCTGCACAGGGTTGCACTGCCTGAGCCAACTGGAGTTGGACTGAGGTGGCAGAAGGAGGGCTCTCTTTTGACTAAACCTGGAACCGGGTTTGGCCAGGCGGTTGCTGAGTGCCTTTGCTCTCTCCCTGCAGGCTGCTCGGCAGAATGGCCACGGAGGAGCGGCACCTCTCCTCCAGCTGCGGGTCCTTCATCAAGACCGAGCCCTCCAGCCCATCCTCTGGCATCGACGCCATCAGCCACCACAGCCCGAGCGGCTCCTCCGACGCCAGCGGTGGCTACGGCATGGCCATGGGCGGCCACCCCAACGGCCTGGACTCGCCACCCATGTTCAACGGCGCGGGGCTGGGCGGCGGGTCCTGCCGCAAGCGCTACGACGACTGCGCCAGCGCCATCATGGAGGACTCGCCCACCAAGTGCGAGTACATGCTCAATGCAATCCCCAAGCGGCTCTGCCTGGTGTGTGGGGACATTGCTTCCGGGTACCACTACGGCGTGGCTTCCTGTGAGGCCTGCAAAGCCTTCTTCAAGAGGACTATTCAAGGTATGGTGGGAAGGAATGGAGGCTGAGGCATTCACTGCGTAGGAATAAAGGGGCGTGGCCCCAGATGTTGCTGAGATTGTGGTGTCGTGTGAAAGGGGGAGAGGAAGAATGAATGTAGTGCACCTAACTCTCCATCTCTTTGTATGCTTTCTCTCTCCTCCTGCTCAGTTCTGGTCCTTCCAAATCAACATGGACATGAAGTTAGGCTGTGTGATGGTAGGAACCCTTGCCAAGCTCCTTGCCTGACTGGCTACCAGATCTGGGTATCTGGACTGGTGGATCTTCCTGCCTCTGCTAGTGGCACTGATACGATGAGAATGTGGCAGCTAGTGCAGTAAGGCCTGGAAAGGAAATGCTTTGCCTTCTAACAGTGTTTCAAGGCCCATTTGAAGAGTAGATGCCTCTGCCGAGAGATGGAGTTTCTGTAGATGTACCTGTACCTTGAGGTCAAAGCTCCAGCATTACAAGAGTAGAGAAATTATTTGTCCTACCAGCCCTAATATGTAGCCATGAACTCCATACAAACCTCAGCACAAATCTGGACAGAAAACTTGTGTGAGAGTCAGTCTTTTCCTCATTTTCCAGTTTCACCAACCTTTTTCATTAAGATACAGCTTTTTGGAAGAGAAAAAAAAACTAGGCACTGAAGAAGATGAAGTTTTTGTCAGTCTTACTTAGGATGAGCAATTCCTCAGGTGATTCTGAAAACCTCAATGCATGCATGAATAGATGAAGCAGGGCATTGTTCCTTCATGTACAGTTCACGTATGAGGGGTATGGCTGTGTCCTGACTGCCAAAGGTGTCCTTGCAGATGTGCAAACATCTGCAGCTGCAGCAAAAAATCAAATGGAGGAGTGCATCCAGGCAACCTCCAATATCCATGGATGCTTGGATGTACTTATATCCACGTGCCCCATGTGAGCACATATGCCTGGATGTACAGATACTCCCTTTATTGCCTCCACTAGCTGGAAAAAGGATCATTCATCTTCCAGTGGGAAGTGTATTGGGTTTGCCCAGGTATGGTGTGCTGACTGAAGGCAGGTGTACAGTGAGCAGGCAGCTGTGCAGGTACTTGGCTGTTGGCTGGGGTCAATCCACCACATCAATACTTCCTTGCCTCCTGTGAAATGAAAGAAATGCACATGTGGAGAGGCCACTCACTTTGTTAATTGAATGGATCTGATTGCACTCTATTGCTGGAGTTGTTCAACTCTGGAACAGTACAGGGTGCAGTTTATCCCAGTCACTATATCTATCTGGGTTTCACAGATTTTAGATATCTCTCCTTAATGTGGAAATCCAGCTGTGGAAATAATTACTCTGCCCCACTGATACTTCCTTCTTTATTATACCATGGCCATCTCTAGGGCATTGGCCTGTTCCCTGGCAGGGTTTCTGAGATTTGTCATTGCTGAATCTCTGTGATTGAATGTTAACTTTTATCTGTACTTCTGTCAGCACTGACTCTATCCCTTCTCCAGCCCTTGGACCCTTCCTAAGTGCTTGTTTTAGGCACATCCAGGTGCTAAAGGAGGGACAGGGTAGCACTCTGAAGCAAAGTCCTGAGGTTTCCTACTTCAGGAAGAGACCAGATAATTAACCCCTCATGGGAGTGGTAGTGGAGGACCTCTGTGGCAGAGCAGAGGAGACCTCGAGAAGGAGAAAAAGACATAGGAACTTTTGAAGAGTTTTCAGAGTGAATCAAAAGAAAATGATGCATGGTAGCAGTATGTGTCAGACGGGTGATACACGAGCTGACTGAATCCCAAGAGGGGAGAGTGCTTCCCTCCAGCTTCCTTCCCCAGCACAGCCATATTCCTGCTCCCTGTGGTTCCCTAATTGATTGCCTGTTAACATGTAACAGACGGGGGGAAAGGAGTAAATGGATATTTCTCTCACCCTGTCATCAGCTTGGGCTGGCAACTGAGGTACCAAAATGCTTTTATTCTTAAGAGTGTGAGAGTCAAGTGTGCTGTGCCTGGCGGTGAGCAATTTCAGCTGTGCAGCTGAAGGCTGGGCACAGGGAAGCAGGCAGCAAATAGGGCTGCAGAGCTTGGTTGGGTCAAGAAAACCCACTGTTCCCAGGGCTCTGCTGCTGTGAGTGTGATAATCCAAGTATGTATAGCCCTGGGTGGGCAGGGGAAAAGGATTTAAGGATCACATAAAAGAGAAGGCGAGTGGCAAGAGCATTTCCAAAAGGTGTTTATCCTGCAACCCTGTTATAGTCAGTAGCTGCTTTAAGCATCAAACAGAGAAAGTGCAAACACCTTTGTCCAGGCTGCCTAATACCGCTGTAGGCTTTGCAGAAAGCGTGCAGATGTGTATGTTATATAACTGCTTTCCCAGTATCCTAGTATCAAAAAACTTGCCGTGATTCAGTGTGTGGGAGTGGCATTGACTCAGTGGTTTGAGCACTGAGATGGAGCAATGACCCCAGGATTTCCCAGATGCTCAAGAGGTGGAATAGGTAAATTCATAATCAGGCTTTTGTGGTCTCAGACAGGCCACTTCACTTCTCTGTGCTTGAGTATTGAGAGGTGAAAAACTAATGGATACTTTGACTTCCTCTGCTGGCCTTACATGTGCATGCTGCCATAAAATGGGTCTAAATCTGTGCTGAGTTGCTGAACTACTGCAGCCCTATCTAGGTACCCCTGATCATGAAGCAGAGCATCACATGAAGTCCCTCTTGCAACTACCCACCCCGTCCTGCTACAAATTACCCCGGTCTGCCTATTAGGGTTTTTTTTTTAATCTGCATTAAGTCATGTAAAACCTGCATATCTTGAGGCAAGAGTATCTTGCAATTGCCTTTTGACTCCCTCTGCTGCTGTAGCAGCAGCAGGAAGAATAGACATCCAAGCTGCAGACTTGATGGCTCTACAACTCACTTTCTCACTTGGCCAGGTGAGGCCAGGCTGTCATGGACAGCAAGGGCTGTTGCTTTTCAAATGATGAGGAGAAGATAGGCTGAGAGCCAGCATGGGCATGGCTGGCTATCTCTGAGGTCACTGATATTGCTGTGCGGGAGTTTTCTGTCAGTAGGATTTTTCCAAAGAAAAGAGGAGTTTTTACCAAGTCAGATTTCCCCTAGAAAAGTTTTGGTGATAGGAGAAAAAAAAGAAGGCAGGAAAATCCAAAGTGTTGATTCCCTTCTAGCTGAAATGGAATGCTTAGATTTCCTGAACTAGGACAGGAAGACAGGATCACCCAACACACCTGCCCATGTCCCACAGATTATGGGGGAGTGTGACACCTCTGTGCTTTCTCATGTTGTGTTACACGGCCCAAGGATCAGGGCCTGGAACCCTGTGTGTCCTTTGCACTTTGCAGCATTGACAATGCTTGAGACAGAAAAGTGAAAACCTGAACTGAGATGGTAGAACACACCCCTGGGCTGCAGGCCTTTCTCTCTGAACATGGTATTTTGAACCCCAGGGTTGGACTTCCCAGGCTTTGAGGTAGAGTCAGAAATCCTAAATTGACCTAAACTGTTTTCAGTCAGCTAGGCTGTCTGACAAAATTTTAATCCTGTTTCTCTATCGTTGTACTGTTTTGTGGGATTATATTCTAGTGGCAGTCTGCATTTACCTCACCTGACTGTGAATATTGTGGAATGTGCAATCTAGTGCAGATAGGAGAGAATCTGAATTTCAGACATGTTTAAGTGTGCTGCTGGTGGTGTTCAAGGGAGGTCTGATTTGAAACAAAAGATTTCATATTAGCTGAATGTAAAAGAATGGATTTGTTAAATAGTTGGGGATGTTTATAAATAAATGGTTTCTAATTTCTGTTCCATGAAAATTCTAACTAATCCTTTCATACAAATTTAGACAAAGGCAAATACTGGATTTTTTTACAGGATACAACTTCTCAATCAAACTCTGTTCCTTCTCCTAACAGTTTGCCCACTAGGTAGAGCATTATGTGTCAGCCAAATATTGTCATCCTCCTTTGTTGATTAATTGTTACAACTAGAAGGTAGTTTTGCCTATTCTGAATATTAACTAAAAACTGATGTGTAATGTTATGAGTCCTTTGTTATTCAACATACTGATGACTATGACTACCTTACATCTATTTTTCATCTTCAAATGGTTACTCAAAGGGCTATTTCTAAAATAACCCATTAATATAAAATAAAATCCTAAAGCTCAGCAAAACATTGGGGATTGAGAGAAAAGAGACACATTTACCATCATCTTCTGGATAGGAAAGTTGTGTCTTAGGCAATATACCTGTGTCTGTGGATTTCCAGCTTGAGACTTGCAACCTTTGCACTCAGTGAGTGTAGCAACAGCGCTGCTGTGTTGGGATGCCTTTACACCAATAAGGGGCTTAAGAGGTGGATAATGCAGCTCAGAAGACTTGTAGGGATTTATAACAGGCTTGTAATAAAGTCTTCCAGGGCTTTCTGTTGGGTTGTTATGGTGCTCAGAGAGGCTCCCAGGCAGAGGAGCAGTTGAGAGGGTTTTTCCTGGGCAGGAGAGCGGTGCAATCCACACACACAAAAGAGGTTTTGTGTCCCTACAGTAGCAGCCACATCAGCTGGGCACTGTCCTATCCTCCTGTCCTTCTCAGAAATGTGCCTGCCACTTTTCAGGTGGGAGTTCACAGCTTTCCAAAAACTTGAAAAGCTTACCCAGGGAAAGTGCAGTATTTCATGATCTAGTGCTTGGCTGCTGCTTACTGTTCACAGATCTATCACTTGAATTTAAAAAACAATCTCCAGTGCAACCTCAGCTCTATTAGTCCAGTGTTTTCTGATGGCCTCAGTATGTCTGTACAGCGAGCTCTGTGCAGAGGGATCTTTTCTGTGGAAGTTCTGTAAAATATGTCTGTGTCTGAAACCCTATAGGGAGACTTGCTGCCAGTAGGGAGCCCCAGAACCCGTATCCTTCACACTTGTGCAAGCAGGAGGCTGATCTGAGTGAAGTTTTGCAAAATGTCCAAGTCCTCTTTTGTGAACAGGAGCCAGGTGTGCCACCCTGAGGAGGCAAACAGTGCTGGTGTTGTGCCTATGTGCATCCCCTCTGCCTCTTGCAGCATCTTTTGAATCCTTTTCTTTGAAAGCTGAGGCTTAAAAAATTACCCTTCTTATGACCTCATGCAGGTCACTGAGAGACTTTCCTCTCATTTTCACGAAGTACCTCTCCCCACACCAGGACTTGAGGTGTGATGCCTCAGTTAGAAGGACTAATTGAAGTGAGTAACAATGAAGAAGAAACCAGAAAAAGCAAGATGGGCTTTTTTTAGCAATCAGAAGCTGAAAATTATTTAGCTTTAAAGACTTTTTTGGCCATTTTTATCTAGTCCTTCCTGAGTTTCCTTGTAGAAAGGCTTTTTAGAAAGGTAGAATCTGTAAGCAGGGAGTAGCTTATGTCCTCAGTGCTGTACTGATTTCAGGCTCAACTCCCCTGAGGACCCTATCCATAATTAAAGCAGGAGATGGGTGGGACTTTGCTGTGCTCCCCAAGCTCAGGGAGGCATTCTTGTCTTCCCAGCCCATCCTGTTCCAGAGAGGTGGGGTGAATATAGGGTCTCTTGAATGACCAAGTTTTGGTGTGCAGTTTTCAGGTGCTCCTATAATATGTGCACTAGAAATTGCCTTCCAAATTGTTTAACAGTCAGAGGTCTAATTTTGCAGAAAATAGGGTAGGTTTGCAATTCTCCAGCATAAATAAACCAGGATCTAGCACTTTAATAGCCCTTCGCTGTTTTGTATCGTGTCTCATCTAAAGGCTTTAAAGTACAGTTAAACCTTAGTGAATAAAGACTCACCATCTCCCCAGAAGTTAGGTATGGTGTTCAATTCATTTTGCAGATGAGCAAACTAGGACATGGAGAGGAAGTGATTTACCTTCCAAGGTGATATATAAAGGCTTAGAAGAAATGCAACTCTGATCTGTTCACCTGCCACTTGATTTTTTTGAAGCCATTTTTTAGGTATGTCTTGTGCCATGTCCTCGGTGAGGTTCTGTCATTTTTTTCAGATCAAATGTAAATATTTTCTAAGTAAAGGAAACCTCTCCAATAAGCAACAGCTCAAAGCAAGGGCTTGTCTATTAAATTATCCCTTTTCTTGCCCCTTCCTGCTGGGTCACATAGTCTACAGTTCATGACCAGAGACTTGACTGACATTCTGTTGTTCCAATTCAGAGTTGTCCATGCCTGTGTGCACCCCGGTGTCCTGGTGCTCTTCTGCAGGACTTTGCAGCATCCCCAGCTGCTGCAGTGAAGGGAAGCTCTCTCTCAGGCCCCTGTGCTGGCAGCTGGGCTGGTGGTGTGACTGCCAGACACTGGGAGGCTGTTGGAATTTCGATGAGTTAATCTCATCACTTTATCACAGGGCACTTACAGAAATTACAGGGAGCTGCGAGCAACTCACTGAGCTGGCAGCCAGCCCCAGGACCCATAAAAGAAATTGAGACACCAAAAAAAGAAAAAGAAAAAGAAAAAAAAAAAAAGAAAAAAATTCAGAGAACTCTGGTAAACTTTTGGACACAACAGATTTTTCTGGTTGAGTTCTGCTTGGGTAATGCTGGTTGTGCCTTCCTTGGTGATGTCCCTGCTCTCTGGAGTAATGGCAGGCATTGGCCCCAGCTGTGGCTCTCAATCTCTCTAGTGCAGAGCATGGTTTTGGGCCTGATAGAAAACTCCCAGTTTTATATTATTTTATATTTATAAAGGAGCCTCCTCTGAGGCTCCTTTAGCAGCCATGATCCCAGTACAGATGTGCCCTGGAGAACTTCTTATTTGAGTTGCACACAGAGTGTGTCTATGGTATCTACTGCCTTCACATCCTCTGACACTATCCCATTTAGTTCTGTTGTAGGCTGTGTAGACTCTTTCCAGTACTACATTTGTCAAGGGATTCAGAGACTAGAGGTGTGGGGAAGCTTGGAGAGCTGCTTGATGCTGTGAAGGGACCCTGATCTTCCAGAGGAGAGCTGTCACTGTCTCCCACTGCTATAAAGGCTCAGTGCCCTTACTGTAGTGTCTCTGTGTTAGGGGGCAAATTTTTGGACCACAAAACATGTAATCTTGCATCTCTCCAGAGCTCCAGTCCTGGCTTTGGTGAGAAAGGCTGGCATTCAAACAAAGGCAAAACCTTCCAAAGTGAGGTGGTGTCTGAGTTTTTCCCCAGGTTTGCTCCTGCTCTGTTCCTTCCTGCGTGGGGCACAGCAAGTATCTGATCATGAGATCAGGACCACCCTACTCATGGGTCTGTAATGGGCTGGAGCTCTGTGTCTAGAACAGGAATTTGTTGATATTACCTTGAGATCTAGCTTGAATCTCAATTTCCAGCTCTCTGAGAATGTTGATACATGGCTGGCCATTGAAATTCAGATGCTGCACAATGAGGGAATACAGCCTGAACGGAAGCAAGTTGTGCAGCACACTCTGCTCTTGCTGAAAAACTGCATTTGGGGGCAGATGAGCCATGGTGAGAGGAGTGGCGTGGCTGGGCTGAAGCTTAGGGAGAAGTTGCAAGTCTTGTGACAAAACAAGAAGCAAGAGGCAGAATGTTTATACCAAGTAGGCTGATCACCTTTAGGCTTTGGGGGTTTTGTGCTCCTGGGGTTTCACTCAGCATGGGCCAAGCATAATGAGATAAATCAAATGATGCTTTCTTTCTTTTGATTCTTTTTGATTCTGTGCTCTGTTTCTCTACTCAGAAATCCAGGGGGCTTTCCAACAGCTTAGTGGACCCCGAGGTCTAGTTACCACCCCCAGAGATTGATATGTATCAGATTGTTGATCTTCATTTAGAGGAGGGAATGATCTTGCACAAAACAAAAAAAAATCCATTGCAAAAGTAGAAACAAAAATCACGTCCTGTCCCAGTATTACTAAACTGTAAGCTCTACTTCTAATCTGATGCTATACAAAGTCCAAACTGTGTGTTCTTTCACCTCTTACCTGCACTTCTCCTTACAGCTCTGATGGAACTCTCGAATCTGTTTCCTGCTCTAAACCATCAAACAGCTTTTCCACTGTTCTACTGGCTGTAGAGCTTAGGTACCCTTTTCAGTGCTGCCTGATCTACCACTGACTAGACTGTCTTAAATGAATTGTCATTGCCAGTGCATCAGTGCCAAGTTGAGATTTCCAGTCCAGCTCCGCAGCAATCATTGAATAGCCCTCGTCAGAAACATCAGCTCAAAGTGAATGGCAGGATGGAGACAGCCATTGCTGTTGGTTTTCTTCTAGTACTAAATAACTCTTGCCTTACACTGTGATCTAGCCTAATTCCACTTACATCCTCTTATCAGACCCTCGCATCCATGTTTCGGTTATATTCTTGGCTTATAATAAAATATGATGTGATTAGAAATAAATTTGGGCTGCTTCTTTCTCTTTTTGTCTTATAGGCAGTGTTGAGGGGTGATCGTAAATAAAAGGGAACGAGGACAGAAAAGATAACGCTCTGTGCAGAGGAATGAGAGCAGGTGCACAAGGACTAGTGAAGTAAAAATATAAAGATTTGCACAGAGAACCCATGTTTGCTTTACAGGATGTCTTACCCACCTTTCTCAGTGCAGACCTATTGCTTCCCTGCTGCCTGTAGTATGCCAGCTGGCAGGAGGAAACAAGGGAGGAAATGCTGTCTCTGAGCTCCCTGGTTCCCCAAGCAGGATGAGAAAGGGCAGGTGACATCCATCCCACAGACATGGAGCAAGACTGGCAGCAAAGGAAATGCTGGTAATGTCTGAACTGCTCCCACTCTCATCCCTGGACTTCAGGGAACAGGCCAGGTCGCAAGGGGTGATGAGATGCCTGGAGGACAGGTGCCTGAAAGCCCAGCACTGCTGCCGTCCCCTTGGCTAGCTCAGCTGGGAACGAGCCTCAGAGGATGTGTGTGTGCAAGTGAGAGAGCAAACCTGCAACATCTGCAGACTGATGGTGGTGGGAATATCTGGGCACTGCAGCCTGTCCCTGGCTCCATGGGGAGAACGTGATTCCTGGGTGACCATCTCTGTGTTTGATTACAGGGAATATTGAGTACAGCTGCCCGGCCACCAACGAGTGCGAGATCACGAAACGGAGGCGCAAGTCCTGTCAGGCCTGTCGCTTCATGAAATGCCTCAAAGTGGGGATGCTAAAAGAAGGTAAGGCAGAGTCAGAGTGAGAATTTTTCTCTGTCCCAACAGCGCCTGGGTTATTCCAGACCTCGCAGAATCTCCCAGGCTGACTACACTCTTGCCCTCTCTGTGTTTCTGAATGTACCTTTCTGCAGGCTTTGTAAAAGAGTCGGGGTGGGCAGTGACCGAGAGGGCAGTCCAGAGAGCAGAGTGGTTCTAGTCAGTGCTCTCATGCTCGGATATTATTTCTAGCACTTGCAAATTTGACAAAAAACTGGAAGCTGATGGTGCCAGACTGTTTCCTTTCCCAAAGGAGCCGTGGGCTGGAGGGTGTTTCTCTTCTTGCCCCCTAGTAATTTTTTGGTGTTGAGGAGCAGAGGCTCTTCCGTGATGGTGACTGGGTTGGCTGCTCTCCGTAAGGGAAGGATGGAGTTAATGCAGAGCTGTGCCCCAGTGTGCAATGAAGGTCTGCTTGTGTTACCACTCAGGAGACTTTCTGAAGATGGTTGGTAGCACAGGTTTGTCTGGGAGCTGCGGGTCCCCTGCCCTGCATACTCAGCCTGTGTTTTGCTCAGCCTATTGATCTGTTCAGCGCTCTTTGAGCAGTGTTCAGCTTCTCTCCTGTGCTGTTTTTCCTCCCACACCCCCCTTTTTAATCCTTGTCCATTCAAGAGGAACCACAGGGAATTCAGTGGCAATTAAACACATTCTTATGGATTGACTTTAAAGGTTTGTTTCCCTTGGGTCCCTCTGGGAAAGGCAGTGAGGGGAGGAGGGGAAGGAAGGACAAGCATTGCACATAACCCTCTGCATCGTTATACCAGCTTAACCACTGGCTGTGGTTATGCAAGAGTCCTGTGTGCTGGAGCCAAGATGCCAACATACAACTTTCTTCCAGGTCATAACATCGACAGCAGCTGGCAGTAAATTGTACAATGTCACGTGTTGAGTGTGCATGGCTTCTCACTAGAGCTCTCTCATTTCTTGAGAGGCTGGTTGATGGCAGCCAGTGTTTTTAAGAATGTCGATTAGACATTCAACCCATTTTCTTCTTTGATGGATGTGTAGTTTCTGTGGTTCAACATCTTCTTTACAGAGCACACCAGTTACCAAGGGGAGGAGAAGCAGGCTTCTGTAGTTTGGCCCTCCTGACCTAGGTGTAGAGGTGGTAGACTCAGAGGATCTTGGTCTCCTACTGGGGGGGAGGCACCTACCTTGTAGTTAGAGACCACTGGAAACCTGCTCCTCTTGGTGTGGTGGTTCAGGGAGGGGATGCATCCCCTTACCCACTAAAGCCAATACACACTGGTGACACTGGCTTTAGTGGGAGTGCAGGTTGCTAGCACACTGTAACCTGTTCATATGAATCCCATGAAACAACCCTGCCATTCTGCAGAGCACAGGTTCAGGCTTGCTGGCTGCTGGTGTCTGTGCTGCCCTGCATCTGGGCAGCTGGGCTGCTTGGAGCTGGCAGCTGGGGGAGCAGCACAGGAGCCGGAGCTGCTGTGCTGACTGTGTGGTCAGGGCATCCAGCACTGCTCAGAGCAGTGTCCTGTGAAGGGCTTTGTGTCTCAGCCTCCAAATTCTGTGAAAACAATTAACTCCTTCCAGACCAGAGTTAGTCTGGAAGGCAGTATAAATGCCCTCACATCATGCTGTGCCTGAACTCCCAAACCCTATGGGATACTATTCATGGCAAACTGAAATTTGACTCTATTTGGCTGCTTTTGTGCTGAAGTGTATTTAGTTATTCATATAGGGATTGATCAGGCATCATTGAAGTCACTGGGGAAAGGAGGTTTGCTATTGATGTCAGTGTATCTGTGATCCTGCCCATAATATTTAGAGCTGTGGAATATACAGCATAAAGATTTATTGATAGCAGTGGGATACAAGAGCACGTGATAATATCAAGAAGAGCAGAGGAGACTACCATAGCAATCTGCAAATAGGGCTCCTGTGTCCTAACAGAGAGTAGTCAAGTGATGTTGGGCAAGCACCTTTTTTTCTTTCTTTTTGCTTAGTATCCCAAGCTGAGAAATAAGAGTCATACTGCTTTGCTTTGCAAAAGAATTGTGAGGACCAATTAGTTAACTTTATGTGAAGCTTGGTGGAAGCACAAAGTATTAGTATACAGAATTCAATCAATACACATCTTTAAAAGCCAAATCCAAGAAGGGAGAAAAATGGTGTTACACTATTTGGTCTCCACAGAGCCAAGAATTTCTAGAAAGAGCAAATCCATAATTGTTTGAATTGTGCAAAATGCAGAATTGACAAGGGATTTCAGATTAGAAAAGGTTCATTGGTCTTTTCCATCTCTGATCTGTCATCCTGTTAGCTCATCCATCCCTTTTCTCTGCCGAGGCATGAGTGTTCCCAGCTGTACCATTCTAGCAGTTTAACTGTTTTTAAAAATCCCTGATGATTTGGTTTGCTCAGAGAGCCTATTCTGCAGTCTCCAGACTCTCATTAGGACAAAATGTCTCTTGATATGCAGGCTACGATTATTTTTGCTTTTAATAGATCCCCCTCCTACTTTGCTTTGGTGTACCTTTCTCGTCATCCCTGGGTTTGTGCGTGGCAGAAGGTTGCTAAGCCATGTTCTTTGTCCTGCTTGATTATCAAAAGTTTGGAGAAAAGCCATCTTTCAGTTAAAGGCAAGATCTAGAAATCGGTTCTTCTCTTCACAGTTTTCTCCTTGATGTCCTTGGGCAAGCCACTGGGCTTGTAACTTAGTGGGGATGTTGCTGGGTAAAGAAACTATCCTTTTGCTCAAGAAGAATATGATATTCCATTAATTAATTAAGGGTTTCGTGACTTCTCGTTTTCCTGATTGTTGTTGCCACACGTGACGTACGTGGCACCTCCTGCCCCCTGGGCATGTGGCGTTATCTTCTTCTTCTCCAAGCGGGAGGCAGCAGTACTCAAAAGGTGGCAAAAACAAATAGCCATGACTTCAAGGTCTGCTTTACCCTTGAAATGCTCAGCTTGATGCTGCAGGAGAGACTTGGATCCTCCCTTTAGGGAATCTTCTCCCTACCTAGGCTGCAGCTAGGCAGAAAGCTGTGACTGTAGCCCTTTAAGATCCGGGGAGACTGGCCCTGACATAGACGTGCAGGTTATTCAGGCAATGCCGAGTGAATGAGGATCAGGGCAGGAAGGGAGCCAGTGGAGCAATCAATAGGTGTCTCAGATATCCAGGCCACTTTCTTTAAGAGAGCTCTGATCAATGTGTTGCAACAAGGGAACTGCACGGACACCAGAGCTTTGCTGTCTCAGGTTCTCCTGGCCTGGTGCTGCAGAGCAGGCAAGGCTCACTGGGGAAAGTGGCGAGCAGAAAGCTCTGCCCACGGAGCCCAACTGGCTCAGATGTCTGAAGCATTGCCCTGTCTGGCTGCCTGTCTCTCACTTTCCCTTTCCATCTGGAGTGTGCCCCCAGGGAGCATTAATTAGCCCTAGCAGGCTCGTACAGGAACCTGCTGGATCTGAAGTCCAGCAGTCCCGCAGACTCCAGTCCCAGCGTTCCTGTAGAGAGGCACTGTCCCCAGAAAACCTGTGCTCTGCTGCTCTTTGCCTTGCTGAGCCACCAGCCTGCAGGCACCTTCACAGCCTTGTCCAGTAGAACTGCATGCCCCTCTGCCCTGCAAAGATCAAAGAAACCTGAGAAACCCGTGATGCTGCTCACCCCAAATGGAGAAGGTGATACCTTCATACATGTCTGGCTTGGGGGGATGGCCAGTGAAGGAAAGTGTGCCCTGCACCTTGCAGTGGAGAGGCATTGTTCAGAGCTGGGAATCCCCAGGGTTTGTCCACCCCATTGCCTCTCTTTGCTGCCATCGCTGTCTCTCTTGTGCTTACAATGACTCAGTAGTTCTTTAACTCTGGGCTCTACAGAGTAGATCTAGATCTTCCTGGCTGTCTGGAGTGATAGAGAAATTCCAGCCATTTAGCAAGTCTCTTTTAAAAACTCAATATGCCTTGTCAGTTTTAGCAAGAGTATCCCCTGGCCATTCACACTCTAGCCACCCATAACCTTTCTGTTCTACAGCAATTTGTTTGTCTTCAAGAGGCAGATGTAATTTCAGATGACACATGGCTTGTGTATGTGGGCTCAGGGGTTTCATTTTGGACATCGGTTGGCTGGTTAAACATGACCTCACAACTTTGCCCTCCACACCTCTGCTGCCTCTCTGACGTCACAGTCCTCCAGAATGTGGGGCACCTCCTTTTCTCTGACCTTGGTATTTGTAGGAGTGTTTCTCCTGTATTTTATCATGCCTCTCTCTCTCAGCTGTGCTTTTACCCTTTCCTGAATGCGTTATCCCAGAGGCACTGCCAGCATTGCTGATGGGCTGAGCTCTGGGCAGTGGTGGGTCTGTTTTGGAGCTGTCTGGAGTGGACATAGGGGCAGTTTCTGGTGCCTTCTCACAGAAAGCACCCCTGCAGTCTTCTGCTGCCAAAACCTTGTCCCATAAATGCTGTACAGCCCATGAAAGGGAAATGTTCTGAGATCATCAGAAGAGGGATGGGGGTAACAGGTGAATTGCAATGAAACATCAAGGCCTCTCATTACAGAAGTCATCTTTGGCTGGAAATGACAGACAGGCAAGTGGAGGAGAGGCAATATCAGACATATCAAACCATACCATACCAAAGAGAACAGATGGGCTGTTTTCTGCATATTTGGTCCTTTACTCTTGTGGAAGCACTGCAGAACTTTTTCTTCAAAGGATTGTATTGTTTCTGAAGCTGTGTTGATCCCTCTTCTGTGCTGGCACATCTGCAGAGACCCAAATGGAGCATAAACTCTTCTGAAAAGGAAGCAAAGCTGGGTCACAAAATGCTTTTCATGAAGTGCATGCACATGCAATTGTGTCACATCACAGCAGAGAATTAAACAGCAAAGAAAATACCTGTAAAAAAACATCTGATCCAGGCATTGAAATGCCATTGATTATTCCCCCAGACTTTCCCAAACAAGAAAAACAGTCTTGTTTTTCTTCTTAACAGGAGTAATGTATATTATGTTGCTGAAGTTGTCCTCTGCTCCCTGCGAGTGCTGAGGCTTGTCTCCTCAGAGTCCTGCTCATGACTGAGTCCTAAGTGCAGCTTTCTGAGGTGTATGAGGGGCTTCTGCCCAGTTTCTTGCAGACATTACTGGTTGACTTCCAAGAAAGAGGGCAAAGACTGAAAGGACCTTGGGGATATGTCCTGTGATAGGCCAGGTATATCTTATTTCAGAAAGTAGAAGGTAGGAGCTCCCAGGAGTACATGCACTGCACGTGCTAAAAGCAGGAGTGGGGATTCCTGGGATAGGAAACCTGCCCTGTATGAGTGTTTTACCCCACTCTGAATGTCTTTGAAGGTAAGTTGTCCTCAGGCCTAGCCTCCTGGCTCTAAGGAGTCACTTTTGTGTGGTGAGGGTGAAGTCTACAAATGCAAGGAAGGAAGGTAGAAGAATATATAGTCTTCATCTGGATGCAGAAAAGGGAGGCTTTTTAACAGCAAAGAGAGAATGTAAGCAATTATCCAGTAAAGACATGTGATTTATCTTATCTGCACCACTCCCTTTCTTCCCAAAACTGTATCTGTTATGCTGTAGTAGGCCCAGGTACAACCATTCCTTTCCCAGGCTTTGTTCTTGTGCTCCTGACACATTTCAATAAGAAGTGCTAGAGAACACATTAAAATTCAACAGGGAACCCAAACTCCTTGCTACAAATCTCCCAAGCTCTTGGACTCCTATCTGCCTAATATTATTTCTGATGTAAAGTTTCCTGGGATGTGTGGATACTGACACTGCAGCAATAGGCAGTGAAACAGGCCAGAGAAGTCTACAGCAGAGAGCCACAAAGTTCATTCAGCTCATCCTCCTGTGAACTGTTCCCCTTTCCTTCCTCTCCCTGGTGTCTTTGGGAATACCCTGCCCCCCAGAAACTTGCAATAACCTGGTAACCCTTATGTTACCTAAGTGCCTGCATCTCTGTGACTACTGGAGGTGATCCCCACTTCTGAGATGGTGAGACTGTAATCTCCAAAGTTCAGAAGGAGCCATCTCTTAAATCCATCTCCTCTCCCAAGACCCTGGCAGATCAGGAAACCCTGTTCTCAGTGGAATTGCCCTGGTGTTTATTCCTAACTCTTCAGTCTCCCTTACCAGCTGCTGATGTTGTAAATTTTTCGCAGGGAATCAAATCTGTCATCCTGGACAGACTTGGCTGCCTGATGCTGTAAATTTGATGCAGTCATCTGGTATCTGAGCAAGGGGTTCCAAGCACTGGTGATTTCAAACCGCTTCCACTTACAACTTTGCCTTCATCTCCTACTGAAATCCAGATAACTGAGTCAACAGCAGAGCTCCTTTTCAGCAACATAACCAAATGGAGGGTGTTTAATTTCTGTTTTCAAGTGAAAGAATCTCTCAATGGAGCAAAGTGCTTCCAGCAGCCTCTCCCTCCTGCCTCCATCCCTGCTTCCAGACCATGTGTTCTCACAAAGATATTGGATTTCAGTGAGAGCTCAGCTGACATCCCTGCAATATGCCTGGGCTCTTGCTTTGTGCTTCCTGGGAAGGATGAGGGCTCCTCCGGGGACCCTGGGTAATTGGGTTAGTGGCCAGCTCATGTCAGGAAATTAAAAGGTAGCCCCGATCAGGTTGCTGCTGTGTGCAATTTAATGGCTTGTATTTATAGAGTATTCTGCCTCCAGCTGCTGCCAGAAATATCACTATTGGAGGTATCCAGATGAAAAAAGAGAACGAAAAAATGATTTTTCTTTCTCTAAAATATCCTTGTGCTTAAACACAGAAAGGCAACCCCCTGTCCTTTGAAACAGGATCTCTAGGAGCAGTGAGTGGCATCTTGATGACTCTATCTTCCATACCCAACTATTTTCCAAGGCATAAATTGAGCATTTGCAATGTGGCTGGAGCTGAGTTGCATGAGAGAGCATGTGCTGCCTTTGGCAGGTTGATGGTAATTCTCCAAAGAGGAGGATTCCAGCAGATGGGCTGTCCACCAATTGCACCAACTGGGCTTAGGGCACTTGGTATCTGGACATAAGAATGCCACATCCAGGACCATCCCTTCACCTTCTCCCTTATCTAAGGGATCACAAATCTGTTCAGTTTGGTTCCTCTCATTCATTTTGAATTTTGTGGTTCTTACCACATCTAACTAGATCTCCATTCTTTCAAACATTGAAGTCTAAGTTCCATCAATATGCATTTAGGTGGGTTCAGAGAGGCATCACCACTACTCAGGTTTATAGTAAAAACTATGTGTATTCTGTCACCAAAACTGTGCTTAGTGCTCCTGTAACACATACAGAAAAGAGGAAGCAGATAAAAACTGCAGCAACCATCCTGGGATTTTTAGAACCCAGTCATTGTCGTAGAAGCTTTTAGGCAGTTCTGACAACACGGCAGGTCAAGATTCTTCAAGGCAAGCAGGAACGGGATGGGACTGAATATATGCCCCCTACTGCTCCAGAGGAACTTCAGGCATGTGCCCCTGATAACCTGTGTGTACCAGGGACTCAGCTCTGCCGAGACTCTCAACCCCTCTCCCTGACTCCCCTTTGAAGACTGTGCCAGCCCTTGACCTGCAGGGTATCCTGAGAGGGTCTTTGCTCAGAACTTCCTGGCACAGCTGTTGCAATTTAAGAATTCAATTAGAAGTGGGCAGTAGTTCTTAGCATTTGAAAAGCCACTGCTGAGGCGAGGACTTGAGGAGATGCTTCAAGGCTCGAGCAGAGTTGCTGTAAGAGGCTGGCCAAAGCACAGCATGCTGTTTTGGCCAGTCTAACTCCCTCACCTCTGTGGATCTCCATCACAAGTAGACCTCTCTCCATGTAGTGGTGGGGGCCCTCTCCATTGTGTCACACATCACAAATTGTTGTTCTTGATCCATGCGCCTCTGCCTGTTCCAAAATCCACTCCACCTAAACACACTGAGACAGGAAACTGGACAAGAGAAAGCATTGATTTGACCCCGCAGGGTTTCTCTTGGTAGTCAGTGAAGAGAAAGATCTGTCGTGATGCCTCCTCAAGTAAGTGTCTGGCCAGTGAGCTGAATGTTGAGGTGCCTTTTTCTGTGTTGCCTGTCAAGGGAGCCCAGATGCACAGAAGGGAGCTATCAAAGTCTAAAGCAATGTAAGTTAAATCACACCTAGGGCTGCAGGTTCCTCTAGGCAGCCAACACTGCTTTGGAGCTTTATTTCTGAGTTCTACCTCTTGGGAAGTCAGTGGGGCTGAGGCTTTGTCATCTTTTAGGTCCTGTTGTGAAGAGCAACCTTAGTCTTTTCCTAGCAGGCACGTGCCTGCATCGATTCCTTTCACACAGTGGCCCTCAGCCCGCTGCTGTGCAGGCATTGTGGCCGTGGGTGACCTACCCAAGAGAGCTGCTGAGCTGCTTCAGAGTGTCTGGAGGGCTGGGAGGGGAAGCAGTCAAAGGAGAACGTCTGCGTGGGCTCATTACAGAGAGTTGTTGCAAAGAACAAGGTATTGAGGTATCCTTTATTCCTATTTTCCCTTGAAGCCCTTGTTAATTCCTGCATTTCCCGAGGGAGCAAAGTGAGAGGGGCTCACTTTTTTTCAGCAAAGTGAGCATGGGAAGAAAGATGTACATTTGAGAGACACCAGTGGCTGGTGCTGCAGACAGCCCTGCAGAGCTGGCAGCCATGCAGCTGGCATTGGCAGAGGAGAGGGACTGGTTTGCAAGCTGTGTGGGTTTCACCTGACTCTGTATGCTTGGGACCAACCTTTTGGGACATGCTGCTTGTGTTTCTGTGTGTGAGGGGCTGACACCTTGTGTCACTGATCCGAGGTGAGAGCCTCTGGGACCAGTTATCGTCAGGTATCACAGGGTCTGAAGACTCTCTGAGTCCAGGAACTCTTCAGTCAGCCCAAGAGCAAAGAAACTTTGCTACCTGACTAACATTAACCCTGAAAACATCAAAGGTGGAAGAGGCTGCAGCATCCTACTGCAACTGAACCAATCTCTCTATAGGCTCTTGTAACACAGGAGATGGATTTTCATCTCCACTGCCCTTCATCCCTAAGAGAGTTCTCCACCCTCTCTTTCCAAGGGTAATTTGCAGGTTTGTTCACCTGCACCAGCCTAGTCACTGGGTTCTGCTGGCTGTGCTGACTTGTGACCCTCAAGCTGCTTTCCTGTATTTCAGATGGGTTGGGTAATCACATCAGTCACCTACCAGAAGACTTTCTTGAGGCTGGCCTCTTTTTGCCACAGTGCTAGAGCCTAATAGTATAAAGGGATCTTTTCTCGTTCCCAAGCTGGGATCTGAGTAGCAAAAGAAAGCCTGGTCAGTTTGCAGCCTCTCCATGCCCCTTAGGCAGAAATGCTTTTCCCTATAGTCTGTTTCTTTCTCCACCTTGGCAGGCCTGACTTCTAGTAGTGATCTCTGCTTTCTGTTTCCTTGATAGGCATCCTCCTGGCTCACTCGTCCCATTGCCACATGCTGTTGTCTCTCCTGAAGTTCGGAGCAGAAAGGAAAAGAGAGGTTTTGTAGGAGACACTTTGGATACACCCTTTCTCCCTTCCTTTCTTCTTTGCCCTTAGCCTATGTGTTCCAGCTTCCTTGGCCAGTACCAATCCATGTATTTCAGCCTGCTGCTTCTGGGGACAGGTGCATCTCTGCTCGCTGCGGAGCACCACCCCAGCTCAGACCCTGGGAGAGCAAGCAGCGTGGAAACTGCAGCTCAAGGATTAAGTGGGCAGTGGACACAGGACCTGGCTGGTGTATCAAGGAAGCTCAGCAAAAGCAGCCCTTTTGCCATTGCTTCCTGGCCAGCACTTGCCCTGTGTTCCCTTTGGCTGTGTCCTCCTTGGCCCAGGCACACATTGTGCCATGCAAAGGCTGTAGCTTGGCTCCTCCGTTAGCTCTCTTGGCAAGATGGATCTTTCTGCTCCTATCAATCCGTGGGCATGTGATAGGACTCGATGGAAAGTGAGGTGAGGCTGGTAATTTGACACGACAGCTGATATTGGGCCTTTAGTGCATTTCCCACTGGCCAGGGCTCAGCTTCACAGAGCTTTTAAGAGTATTTTTAGTCCCCAGAAAATAAAAGAGAAACTAAACCTGACTCTGTGTGCTGTCGCCTCTGCATACTCGGCTATTTTTACTTCCGACAGTCTCGGCCTGGGTCCAGCTTTTAAAAAAAGCTGGAATTATTTTACTTCCATTAAGAAAAAAACCCCAAGGCCTGATGTTATCAAGTCGGTAAGGGGACATCTGATCCCAAAGTTGTCGGGCAGACGTCTCTCCAAGGGGCATGTCAGAGAAATGCAGGGAGCCTGAACGATCAGCAGATCAGCTCTCCCACTGCAGAGGCTTGGTGCTGGCACAGACCTCTCCGCAAGAGTGCTTGGAACACGAGTGGCACCCACAGGACGCTTGGAAAACTGACATCCCTGCCCCAGGCAGGATGCTGAGCCGACAAGTCCTGAGCAAGTCCTGGCCCTGCCCTCCTCCCTGCGAGGGCAGAGGGGCTTGGGCAGGCAGGGGAGCTGAGAACAAGCTGCCAGGGACCCTGTGGCCTGCACCAGGGTCAGCTCCATAGCTAGGTCAAATGAGGTGCCAGGACTTTTAGGCAGGGTCTCTCAAATGGTAACGAAATTGAATGAACAGCAGCACTTTCTTGCCGTACAGGGGAGTGGGAGGAGAGGGGATGTTTCCAGAACAGAGAGCCTTCGTTTGAAGGAATTGCCAGCAGGGTAAGTTATCAAGGGGTGGTGCTTTCCAAACTTTTTCCTATGCTGTTGATCTCAACTCCTTGCTGACACAAAGGGGGGTCCAGGAGTGCCTGTGGGAGTGACATTTTTGTAGGATGAGTGTCTTCTCTCCTTTGAACTGGCCAGTTGTGATTCATGTAAGCATAGGGTTTGTGCAGGAGCTTTCTTTTGCTGCTGTCTTGTTGTGAGGCTGCAGTACCAAATCCTATGTAAGTCTTCAGCTTGGACAGCTGCCTCCCACGGGTGGCTGCTGCACCTTGCAGTCGATGCTGAGGTGGCTGCAGATGTGGTGTGAAACCTGCCCTTGCAATCACAGCCTACGTGCCCCTCAGCTTCGCTCCAGCCCTCTCGCTTTAGTCTCCCTTCTCCTTACACTCTCTCACTTCCATTCATATCCCAGTTTGTATCCCCCTCCATTTCTCCTCTGCTCAGTGTTTTCCCTCATGCTGCTTCTCAGAGCTCACCCACCACACCTCCCCACTCCATTTTAGCATCTGTCCTTTCGTGTCCCTCCCAGAGCGGCACTGTAACCAGCCTGCCTGTCTTAAAATCCACCACAGAGGAAATCAAGCAGAGCAGCAGGCATTAACCTGAGTACCTAGATACCACAGATACTGATTTTTGGCCGTGTCCTTCCCTTCCATCTTAGATAGGACCCATTAGGCCATCAGATCTTTAGAAAAAGGGTTTTACCATCATGCTTATGTCTGGAGTGTCAAAGTCAGGGGCTTGGGGGGTTGAAATGCTTTTGTTTGCCGTAGTTCCTGTGGGTCACTGCACTCAGCAGCTGGAGCTGGGATGTGTCGTGTGGGGCTCAGCCTGTTCACCAGCTCTGTGGCTGGAGCAATGATGACAGGGTAGAATTGTGGCTCTGTAAGTGCTGATTGAAAACGTTTGCCTCAAGGAGTGTCGCACAGGAAGGGGAACAAGAGGAGGACAAACAGTTGTTCAAAATTAACAAGCTGAAGTCCTTGGGCAAACAAACCTCTATCTGCTCAGTGGGGGAAGGAGGGATGGAGGGTAAATCTCTCTGCGTCTTCCTTATCTTTTTTTAATGCACTTAAGTCCCTTGTGTCCTTATAATCTGATTGAGGGTCCCTAATACTGCTGCAACCTGTGCAGCCATCCCTCTGCCAAGCACTGGAGGATGGCATTCTCCTTGGGAGGAGGAAACAGGCTCCTGCCCCCATTTCTTCCCTACTCCTCCTAGTACCCCCTCCCCACTGCTTAGCAAACTGCACAGCAAAAGCATCCTGGAGGGCTTTGTGTTGGTTTCTGCCAGCCAGGAATGGCATCTCCCTCCTTCCCTCCCCCTGAACACTGGTGTGAGGGAATGCACCCACCTATGATCCTTATCTGGGAGGGTCCTGGAAAGATGTGATTCAGTCCTGAAGTCTTGGCAGCCTGTTCTGGATTCCTCTATAACCTTTCAACAGTGTATTCCTGACCCTTTTCATTTTCGTGCCTTGTTTGGTTTACTGGCAGTTCCAGAAATTCATGTCTCTCCCTTCTCTCCTGGCTTATAGGTAGGTGTCATACATTCCACAAAGCATGGAATAGAGGTCTTGTTTCTTAAGAAACCAGGGCATACTCATAGAGGGAAAGAAATCATGGATGGAAATGAAAATTTCCTTCTTCATCCAGGGCTTTATTACTGCTGTTCCTCAGGGATCTCCCTAGATAACCTTAGGTTTGGGATTCCCTGGCTGTTCTTTTTGAAATTTCTCTCTGAAGCGTGTTTGGGCTCCCAGGAAGGAGTCTTGCCCACAGGCTACTGCTGCCACTGGAAATGGAGGTAAAAGAAGCACTAGGCATCATTTTCAGAAACACTACCATGTAATGGAAGAGAAAGGTGGTGCTTGGGGATGTCAGTGAATTCTCCACACAGAGGAAGAAATAGAAAATGGGGCAGGGGAAAGAAATTACTCCGTGTGACCCGAGTTCACCTTTATCAGCTTCGTACCTTTCTCTCCATCTCCAACATCTGCTGTCCTCCCATAGCAGCCACTCACAGCAGCAGTGCAGAGCTCCACGCCTGCTCATCCCTGCTTCTCCTGCTCGCTGGGAGGTACTGCTGCCAGGCTGAGGGTTGTTGGCCTGGTATTCCTGTAGTTCAGGGGGCCAGCAGTTGGCAGTGTCTGTCAGTCAAATTGGTTTGGTCCTCTAGCCGTGAAGGGTATCGGGATCTAGATGTTGCTGCAAGTAGTGGTTTCAGGTGGTGCAGGTGTGGCTGGTGTGAGCATTACAGTAAAAGCTTTCTCTTTTCCCTGACAGAGTAAGCAGACATGGCATTGAAATGCAGTGTGACAGACCTCTACCTTCTAGGGTAGAGTATTTGCCAGCAGACTGCAGGTTTTTTCAGATGTTCAGAAAGTGTCACTCCAAAACGGATGTGGAGTGTTTGCTTTTAGCCGTTTGTGTTTATGTAGCAGTATAATTGCAAAATATTAAGGGCTTAATGTGATTGGTAAGTGTATCACATAATTGGTTCCCATGATCAGACTAAATAAACTCCTGTGTGTTTCTAAGGAAGTACTCGTATAGGGTAAATTCAAAATTTTATTCTAATCAAATGGTCCTACATTTACCTTGAAAGATTTTTTTTTTCCCCCCAAAGCTGTTTCTCCCAGCAAGACTGAGTTACCCCAGTTTCACAGACTGATTGTCACAGAGAGCATATGGCTGGTCAGAAATAACAGACAACTGCACAAATATCTATGAGGTTTTTTTCACAGTTTCTTTTAAACATCGTATTTTGTACTAATAGGACAATTTAGTTGCTGTTTCTGGTCTATTGATGCTGCTATGTTTTTTTGCGTGGTGACAATCACTGGTACTTCCCAGTCACTGGGAATTGTTTTCAAAGTGCAGTTTCCAATTTGATTCATTGTATTTTGAAAGAGCTGCAACAAATTCTTCAGTGTCTTCCTGCTTCATCTTTATCATTGCTTTATTGTCAAGGTAGTTTCTATTTATTTGGATTCTACTTTTATTACAGTTGCCTTACTTGATCAAGGCTGAAACTTCTTCCTTGAATTCATAGTTCATTATCTGTTTGCTATAGGTCACTTTTTTTCAAATATAAACAACAAGAGGTCACAGAACATTTAACTTCTCATTTTTAAGAACATTTTTAAGAAATCTAAAAGCTTATTTTTATGACTGCAGGTTTGATTGACATTTAAAATCTTTATTTTTAAAAACAGGATCATGTGGAGGGCGTTGAGATCTGAAGCTTTTCATTTGCCCAACAGATTTATAGTGATTCAAGAGTTTGAACGGGTTAATTTCTGTCTTCATTAATGTTTTCAATAAAAGTAAAGCTCCAAGCAGCATGCTTAGAGCTGGAGGCAGTCTATCTGGTATTGAGATTGATGGGTTGGGATCTCAAGTGTTTGGGAGAGGGAAGCTCCCTGGAGTGTGGGGAACATCTTACTTAGCAAATTTTAGTATTTGCACGTCAAGGTTCTGTAAGGCACTAAGGAATCACGAGGCCTTTTTTGGTTTTACCTGCAGGTGTTCGTCTGGATCGAGTCCGTGGAGGCCGTCAGAAATACAAAAGGAGGCTGGATTCTGAGAGCAGCACTTACCTGAGCTTACAGATCCCTCCCCCAGCTAAAAAGCCATGTAGGTATTGGTCTCCAACTGTGGTCCTCTGAGCTGCCACTCTATTTCTTTTCACCGAAAAGATACAGTGTAGCAATTGTCACTTCTGATTCCTGTATCAGTCAACAGCACTGGGATTTTTTCTTACGATCATAGTGTAGAGGTAGATTAGACAGGCCTAGGTACAGCTCAGGTACTGTATTCATTGTACTTAGGGGTAAACACCAGACCTTTCCTAGGAGATGATGTAAATCCATTTAGTGATATTCTGATCTTTTCCTTTTCCCAAGCCATGTTAACAAAACCATTCCCATGCTGATTTCTCTCTTCAATACTACCCATAGCTCTTCAAACTTTTCCCCATCCCACCAACTGGTTGCTTATACCTCCTTCTCCCTTCACTGGACCTACCTGAGACGATGACTGACAACCTTACAGCAGCTCCCTGCTTTTGCCATCGCTGTGCAGAGCTGGTTTGGCACAGGCAGATCACCCCAGCTTGTGTAGCTGCAGGGGGGTTTTCTGTTGTGACCAAAACCATTACTGAGGCCCTGGGGGCTCTGTAGTCATGTCTTATCCCAGGAGGGTTCACCTTATGTCACGAGAGATACAACAACTTCTCCTTTGACATGTGCAGTGACTAAGATCGTCTCCCACTTGCTGGTGGCCGAGCCAGAGAAGATTTATGCCATGCCTGATCCAACCATGCCGGAGAGTGACATCAAAGCCCTGACAACCCTCTGTGACCTGGCAGACAGGGAACTGGTGGTGATCATTGGCTGGGCAAAGCACATCCCAGGTAAATGGGGAATTACAAGGGTGTAAGCATGAACAGCAAAGGGAGCTATTACTTATCTCTGTACTTATCAGTTTTGGCCTCAACCAGGACTTTTTCCTATAGTGATGGGGTGGAAAGTACTGTTACAAAAAACTGCTACTGATGGGCTCTCGTTGGTAACAAACTCCAGTGCAGCCTGTGGTGGAGGTGCATAAATTGAGCACTGTACGACTGTGTGCCTTGGGATTATGCAGCAGGCCTTGATATGATACAGTGAAGTTCTCTGTCAGAACTAGCATTGAGTGGCCCAGTGAAAGCACTTGGGAAACACCCTTAGGGATGGTGTGGTGGACTTTGGTAGTTTTGCACTACGTCAGCATGACCTAGATGTGTTGTGTTTATAGGTGAATAAATATTAAGGCAGTGGCTGGACTTTACTGCTAATAACAAGGCAGATACACCCCCTCTCAGCAGTGGGTATTCTTGTCTGGACTCAGGAAAGCTCATCCTAATGGATTTGTCACAGAACAAATCCCACTGCAATAGATGACGTGCTATTGCCAGTGAATCTCGAGGCTGCTTTGTTGACAAATAATGAGGACAACTAACAGGCAGTGTGACTGGCCTTGGAAGGCTCACTGACTAAATCCAGTGTGTGCCTGTGTGACTGAGAGACGTAACAAATGTCCCACACCTGCAAGGTAGGGGGGACTGAGGCTGAAGGAGCAGATATGGCCCTNTGACGTGCTATTGCCAGTGAATCTCGAGGCTGCTTTGTTGACAAATAATGAGGACAACTAACAGGCAGTGTGACTGGCCTTGGAAGGCTCACTGACTAAATCCAGTGTGTGCCTGTGTGACTGAGAGACGTAACAAATGTCCCACACCTGCAGGTAGGGGGGACTGAGGCTGAAGGAGCAGATATGGCCCTCTCAACGTTAAGTTCTGGGTTCTTTCCAGATTTGGATTGGGAAGAGAAAATGCTCCCCTCTCTCTAGTCTCTCCCCAACCCCACCAGAAACAAATAGGTTGGATCTGTGTGTGGAGAAGGCTAGCCAGGGAACTTAGGGGATATCCTTGGGGTTTACGAGGCTGCTTTCCAAAGATTGCTTCAGACATTCACTGTGAACAGCCCACTAAAGCTATAAACAGCTCACTTCAGCTAACTCCTGCCTCCTGTCCCCCTTCCTTGTGTCAGGAGAATATATAAGGCTCTGATACAGGATCGCTGGATTTATTGCATACTGTCTGTCTTCCACTGCACGGCTCTGTGTTGTTTTGCTTTGCTTCTTGGCTTTAAGTTCTTCATTTTTCTCATGAAGCATCTTAACATGAGTGATCAGACAGTTTCGTTTTCCCATGTATTTTGTTTCTTTCTGTTGCTCCTCTCTTGGCTTTTTGGTAGCTGCTTATCTTTTTCCATAGAGTGTTTCTCCTGGGACCCATGAGTTAATGGTTTTCTGGACTAGACGGAATATGGATTGTTATGAGATGGGACTGTGAAGCCTGAAGAAACTTTTTCAGGACATTGTTTACAGGTTAATCTTGGTGGTGCCCTTCTTACGTGAGATCTGCCACATCTGCAGGGATTATACCCATCACTAGTGCTGGAATCCATCTGGGGCTGATTCATCACAAGTAGGGTTACAGTGGTGATTAGAGAACTCAGCCTGGATTGCTCTACTAACCCAGTACTTGGGGTGTTAACAGGAATGGTTTTAATGCAATGCAATTAGCTGCTGTGGCTGTCCAGTGAGCTGCTGTTGTACTCCCCTCTAACCTTGGCCATTTCTGTGCCCACAGAGTGCCCTGCTGTAGTTCCCTGCCTCGTGGCTGTGGGGTGAGCCAGGTTCTTACAGAGTTTTCTACCCGGGCAATACTGTCCCAGGAAAGGGGTATAGCAGAGATTGCTCCTGCACTGTGAAAGGGGCTCTTCCTCTCCTTCCTGAAATCAGGACATACCTGCCATCATCTCAAATTTCTCAGGGTATTTTCCTCTCCTATCAAAGGCTCTGCAACACAGTAACAGCCACAGTAATCAGCCTGGCACAGTTCAGACCAGCAGCAGTATTTTATAACAGGACTGTGCACAGGCAAGAGCTCAAGTATTGTTACATAACAGAGCAGTACTGAGAAAAAAAAGATAATAAAAGACAGGTCATAATAATGGAACAAAATACTCTGTAGTTCTGCAACAAGTATGAAACATACTGAGTTATGCAGCAAGGGGGCAGAGCAGGGCAGGGCCAGGAGCCTGCCAGGTGTCTAAATTATCTACGCCCTGTATTTCTGCCAAAATCCAAGGATTTTGAGCAAAACATGACATTGCTTCCTGTGTGCATAAACTCTTGGTCAGAGAAAGATGGAGAAAGAAGAAAAAGTCACATATTCCTGCCTTGTATTCACACTGGAATTAGTAAAGAAGGGTGTGACATTAAAGTCATACCAACCCTGAAGGATCCCAGATGTCAACACAAACTTCTACTCTACAGTATTAGCAAATAAAATCAATAATAAAACTTAAACACACTTTCCTGTGATAACAATAAAGCATGATTTAATCGTGTTTAGTAAATTTTATTAGCTCAATAGCCTTATTAGCCATGAGCTCAAAAGCCACACTTGGCCAATGTGGAGTTGTTCCCTTCTTTATGAGGCCCCCTCCCCACTACTCACCCTCCCCCCCATGCAAATTGTCTTGGAACAACATCTCCCTTTTCTTCTTGCTTTGCTGCAGGGTGGCAAGACTTCTCTTGAGGGGTGATGATGAAGGCTCTCCCAGGGTAGCTGTTGTGCTGTTCTCACCAGGAAGACGTTAGTGCTAGCACAGAATGAAATATGGCAAGTGGAGTGACAGCAGCTGTGTCTGGAGTGGCCTCAGATCCTATAATTACATCTCCTTTTATTACCTCTGCTAATGGCCCTCCAGGATGACAGAAATGATAATAAATTAGCAGATTATGAACTCCACTTGCCACAAATTTTGTGGCTTTTTTTTTTTTTTTTTAAATTCTGGGAGCTCCCACTGCCAAACCACTGAAATAATAATAATTAAAAAATAAAATTTTTAAAAATCTCAACCTAAATGTCACATCAGCTATTGCAAATAAAGCAGCTTTTCTCAAGGTGTACCTGGGAAGGAGGGAAACATGCATGCAGCTCTGTGCTAGAGCTAGGGGCTTCTCTTTTGGAGCAGTGGTGAATTAGGCATCTTTCAGGGTCAGACTTGAAAAAGCAGCAAGAAACGGACCACTAAGGGCATTTTCTGGATGCTGGGCCATCAACAGCTCAAGAATGCAAACCAGTTGTATTCTAGCAATTCCTGGGCACTGTAAAATGACAGAAAATTTCACAACTGGAGGTTCCTCAGTGTTATAATCCTTTAATAGCAAGCCTGTGATTTTGGCCAGGTGAAATTAACATTTACTTTTCCTGATCTCAACTCTTATAGCATCAGAGAGTTCTATGATTTCCCCTTTACTGCAGTGATTCAGGGACAGTCCTTTAGCCCTGGCAGTCCACATGTGTGAACACTGGAGGACAAGGGGCCCAATTCTGTCAGACATTTGAAGTCCAGGCTTGCCAGCACAGCACTCCCTCTTCCCACTCACATGCTGGAGCTGGAGTTGTTGGCTACCTGGGAGTGCTTCTGGCCAGGGGCTTTCCCAGTTGGGTGGGGCAATTGCAGCTGGCTCTTCTGTTCTTCTTGGCGAAAGGTAAAATATGGTATCTCCTGTTCTCACCTGCCACAGCAGCCTCTGGGAAAGGGCCATTAATAGAGATGCCATCTGTACAGGCTACTGCTAGAGTTAAATCAATTTTTCTACTTTATTCTGTTGCATAAAAGTATGAGTCATGCCTGTCATGGATCCTCTCACTCTACTATGTGACTGTTTCTCAATCTTTAAGGAATTTTGTTGGCAGACTGCAGTGAGGCAATGCCCTAATGCCTTTTGTAATCCACATGGGGAATGAAGATGCAGAAAGGCATCTTCATTCCCCATGACTGATCCAGAAAGCGGACTTAAGGCAGCAACCTAGATGCTGGACTTATCTCCATGGTCAGAGCCAGGAGAGGCAAGACCAAAGGAGAGATCTCAGGCT
Source organism: Chaetops frenatus (assembly GCA_013400775.1). Taxonomy (NCBI): domain Eukaryota; kingdom Metazoa; phylum Chordata; class Aves; order Passeriformes; family Picathartidae; genus Chaetops; species Chaetops frenatus. Next base: position 101,378 of record VZTR01006541.1, on the reverse strand, counting down.
CTAAAGAGTGGAAGAGTGGCTGTGCACCTTTACCCTGATCTCAGGGCTAACCTCATCAGTTCCCTGTGCAGCAGGCAGAGCTGTGGAGACAGGATCCCAAGCATTGGAGCTGCAGCAGCCTGCACTTGGACTGAGTCAGGAGGGCTGCATTCCAGAGCAGCACAGCTCTGAGTGCAGGGCAAAACGGGCAGAAGGGTGAGGTAAAGGGCAAAGGCACCCACCTCCTGGCCTGAGCAAGAGGTGGGGTTCATCAGGGCTTTGTGGAGCACAGGCTGTGCTGTACAGGAATCAGTCTCACAGTCATGGAGCTGGATTTGCAGCTCTTCTCCCCAGTAGCCTGGACTCCTCTTTAGCTGTTCCCTCTGGCACTCCTCCCCAATGGTTTATTGATTCTTCCCTCCCACCCACTGCTCCCCTCAGACCTTGCACACACAGCACGTGACAGCTGATTGGTATCTGTTAATTAATGTGGCCTGAGGCCTCTTTTCTATTCAGTGGCCTGATAAGGGAAATTGGATGTCCAAGGGCTGCCAGGCCATTATCACCCTTTGCTTCCCCTGGCAACACAAACACAAAACATGGCGTAGAGATAAATAAATACCACTAACCCACCCTTCTGCCTTCCCTTCCCCAGCTGAGATAGTGCAGATAGAAAAAGAGATCCCACAGTCAGTCAATATAGCAATCATCAGCTCTTTTGTTAATTGCCAACTTGATAACAAGAGAAATCAAATGATCATCATGGTGGCTGTCTACATAAGCCCTGTTGTGGGGCCGAGAGCTGTGAGCAGGGTGTGGGATAAAGAAGTCCAGCTGAGCCTTGCATGCAGCCAGGAGAGCTGGGAGGCTTCTGCACAGAGGCTTCGAGTTCACAGGTCTCTTGGTGATCCCCAAGCCTTCATATGCATCTGGGGAGAAAACAGGCTGGGGAGGGTGGTGGAGCATCACCTTCCCAGCTGAGGCATGCCTGGGTGTCCCATTCTTTCACAGCCCTAGGAACCTTCAGTAGAAAGGGGCTGCCAAAAAAAAGTACAATTTCTGCCTGTCCATGGTGAGAAGAAGCTGCCTAGAGAGGACCAACACATTATGCTTGACGTTCCTGTTTTTAATGACTGTTAGAGTGCCCATGTCCCAGTATCTTTCATGATCTGGCCTTCAAGGCTATCGGGTATGGAGGGCATAACAGACAGTTTTCCTTCCCATGTACTTTCTTTCCCCACCTTGAGGTGGACATTGCCTCTGCTTTTTGTCCTCTCCACTTTCTCAAGTGGACTCTGGGGCTGTCAGGGTCTATCTTTGCTCCTTCTGTATTTGGTGAGAATATTTGGTTCGCTGTGGGTGCTGGTTCCATTGCTACCAGGTTTGGCTATGATTTAGGTACTTGTATGGCACCACAAAGGTATTTTTATCACTGGGTAGGGTTGTAGGCAGAGCTATTGGTATGGAGATCAGAGTGTGATGAGGAATAGAAGAGGATTCTGTCCCCAAATCTATTCATTTTGAACACATTTTGGTGCTTTGTTGTGGCAGGATTTTTTTTCTCATCTTTGCCAAAATGTGAGATTGTAGTATACTTGTAATTCAGGCCTGTGTCATTCCCTCCTGTCCCATCAGAAGCCTTCTTTTCTGCCATCTGGAGCTCTTCTCTGCTCATTTTTCAGCTGGGACAGACTAAATGGGCTGCAATACAAGCCTACAGAGGGCAATGTGGTATAGAACAGTTGCTGCTATGAAAGAAGCAGTGGTCATCGAAAAGAGGTTGTCACCAATCTTGGGCTGCCATAAATGCAGTCAGAGCATCAGAATTCCTGTTTGAGGCTGTGGGTGGGCATAGGAGCAGAGAGATGGGTAAGTAAGGTCTGTGTGTGCTGATTTGCTACAGACAGGGTCACTTTACTGAGTTATCTGGGGTTTTTTTTTTCAAAGCAGCAGGTCAGTAGGGAAGAGTGCATGGGTTGAATCTCAGGGAAACTGAGGACCCTAGTCTCGTAGAGGCTTTGCTGCACACCCATTTGACCCTGCTTGTCTTTTGCCCTGTTAGGGTTCTCCAACCTCTCCCTTGGAGACCAGATGAGCCTTCTGCAGAGTGCCTGGATGGAAATTCTCATCCTGGGCATTGTGTACCGCTCCCTGCCGTATGAGGACAAGCTGGTCTATGCTGAGGACTACATAATGGATGAAGAGCACTCTCGTCTGACAGGGCTGCTGGAGCTCTACCTGGCCATCCTACAGCTGGTGCGCCGCTATAAGAAGCTCAAGGTGGAAAAGGAGGAGTTTGTCACGCTCAAAGCTCTGGCTCTGGCCAACTCAGGTACAGCCCTGGCCCAGCCAGGCTCACAACCAGGCAGTCAAGGTTCATGCTGTTCTTTGACCTGGGAGCAGACTAGAGACTACTGCCTAGCAATCTCTGCCTGTGTCATGCAACATTCTCAAAGCTCTGCTCTAAGCTGGAAAGCAGGGAGAAATGAGGCTTACTGCTGCTAGAACCCCAGCTGTGCTCTGGTCCTTGAACAGATGGGGGTGGACTGGTTGCTGCTTTCAGGCAGTAAAAGTGTCTGTGGAGGCCTTTTCCACCAGCAACCTAACTCCAGTGCTATGAGCTCAGCAAAGGGATGTGGGCCCCACTTGCATCCACCTCAGTACTGTTGGTCAGATACAGCAAACAGGGAAACACTGGTCCCAATTTCAAAAAGCTGTGGGATTGGGGCTGCCTGGACCTGTCCTGGAGATGTTTAGTGACCAGAGACATTGAATCCCCCTTTAAATGGGAGACAGCATGGATGTAGATTGCAGCCCTCAATCCAGCAGGCTGTGTTGTATCAAAGCCAGCCAGACACAGGTTTGCTCAGGAGTCCCGTCTGGAAGGGAAACTGCTAAAGCTACTGTGTGACAAGGGCTCCCTCTACATCCCCTGAGTCTCATTGTCTCACATCAGATCTCTCTGCCAGATTTGCATCATGCAGGTCACAGAATTCACCCTAGCAGCCCAGCCCTGATACCAGTATCTGTGTTTGGCTGAAGCCACTTTACAGAAAAACACCCAGTGAGAAGCTAGAAGGATTGAAAGAGAGGGAATCTTCATCTTCCTTGGCAGCTGGCTCTAATAATTAATCATTCTCTCAGTTGAAAAAAAAAGAAAAAAAGGCTCCATATCTTTAATGTCTGTTTGCCTGAGTTCAGCCTCAAAAGAATGATCTTTGTTGAGCTGGGTCCTATGACTCCAGGTCTTTTTATACCTTACAGCTTGACATGATAAACTTCCTGTTCCATTGTTGTGTTCCTTGGCTATGGATATATTACTTCAAGTGTAAGGATGTGGTCCAGGATTCTGTGAGGCTGACCTATCCTCACAATTTTACATCATTCTGTCCCCATTTGCCATCCATCCACTCCTTAACAGTAGCAATTTAAAAGGAAAAAAAAATTTCCTTACAGCTCGTTGATAAAAACGTTGAGTAGCAGCTGGTTTTTTTACTGATCCCTGTGGATTTCCATGAGAAAACTCCTTCTTCAGGGATGATTCACCAGTGATACTGTGAGATCTGTCATCTAGCCAGTTACTAATCAATTGAAAGTGTTCTTTATTGATATTGCATAGTGTTAATTTTTTAATGAGAATGTCCTGTGGTCCTAAGCAAAGTGCCTTATAAAAACCTAAGTCTATTATATCTGTGCAGTTAACTTTATCAACCAAACTTGTAATCTCATCAGAGAGTGAAATCAAGTTTGTTTGGCAAGACCTCTCTTCCCAAGTATCATGTTGACTGGCAGTAAAATCACAGAATCATTTATGATGGAAAAAACCTTTAAGATCACCACTTCCAACTGTTAATCCAGCACTGCCAAGTTCAACACAAAAGGATGCCCCTAACTGCCACATTTACTAATAAGATGGCATTTATAAGTCATGTCTTAATTGAATGTCACCTTTATTTTTTCCTTTAGTTTTGCCCTGGTTCACATCAGGCTAGCATAGAAATTATCAGATAAGACCTAGGAAAATAGGTGCATCATTAGAACATTTCCAGTCATCTTGAATTTCTTAAAAATTCCAAGACTTATTAATCATTAGTCTGCCCTAGATGACCCTCAGCCGGCAATTTTAGAACTCCTAAAGCCAAGTTATCCAGCTCTGCTGATTTCTGTGAAGTTTGTCCTAGTAGTTCTAATATCTTCTTGCATAAACACCAGACAGTGAAGTCTTCATCATCTTCATATAACACAGGTATATAAAGCTTCTCTTTTCTAAATAAGACAGAAATACTCACAGAGGACTTCTATCTACTCTGCCCTGCTATTAATAGGTTAATAATCTCCAGTTGAAAAGAACTCCCCTAACAAATGATCATTTTTCTTCTATTCCTTAAATATTTATAAAACTTCTTTACTGTCCTTAGCCCTTCTAGCCATTGCTTTTCCTCCTATGTCCTTCATTTCCCTTATCATTTTTCTGCACTTCATAACTTCGTTCTCTTTTTCAATTTCTCATATATTGCATTTTTAGTTTTAATTGCTGCCTTCACTTTGCCACTGAACCAGGATGGGCAGATGGCCAAGGCTAGCCTTTCTCATCTGTGCAATGGTGGCTTTGGGTGATGCAATCAACTTGTTAAAGAACCTGTCTACCAGGAGGGTCACAGGCTCAGACAGGGAGAAGGGCTCCTCAGAGAAGTGCTAAGGTAGCAGCTGTGGCACGAGAAGTGCCACACTGGGACAGTCACCTGGCCCATGCTGTGGACGCTGCTGTCAAGTTCTTCACAGTGCAACAGAAGCACTCTCTGCTGTTGTTGCTCACTGTGCTTTCAGGCCTAAGCCCAGAGTAAACCTTATGAGACAGTCTCCACAGGAGTGGGGTAACACTCAACAAAGACAGAGCAGAACAACCAACACTCATCAGATGCTTTGGGGTTCCATTTCCAGTGCTGTGGAGTAAAGAAACCAAGGTAAGCATCAGGAGGCACAGGCCAAAGCATGTTCTCAGCTGGATGGAGAAAATCACTCTGACTTCACTGGTTTCTCCTAGTGCAGCTGAAAGTGGAGCATAATCCACAAAAGTCCTGCTTTGTTATTTGTATTGAAACAGATGAAAGCAAAGCATGGGATTTTGTTTTTCATGTAATTAAAGCTTCTCACGACACACAGGTAAGGAAGCTGGAATAGGGCAGGTGTATTTTTCTATTGTAGCATAACATTGAACCTTCACATCCTTTTAATGGCAGTTATTTTTCTTTATATATTTTTGACAGGGATAAACTTCCAGAGACTGCATGTGTGTGCTTGCGTGCAAACAGCTGATTCCTAAAATGAGAGGAAAGCAGTTTGGGCCAGGCTTCAGCTTCCTTGGATCAGAGATAGGGCTTAAAGATGAACACCTAGATAAGCACCTGTGCTGCCTAAACCTGCTTTCTGCCTTCCCTCCCATAGAGAGAAATTCTTGGTGTAATTGCTCATGCAATCCAAGTTCTAGGGACTTATGCAGCCCTTTGTATACTGACCCTTTGCTTTTAGGAATTCAAACAAATGAAAATAGGAGTGGGAGCTCACACACTCTACTAGAGAAGAAGCTGACAGTAGGCTGATCTTAGAGTCCCTGGTGTGATGCACCAACAACACACCTGCTGGGATTGGCAAAGATAATTCAAGGGACCTTTGTCTTTAGTAAGTGGATTTTAGAGAGCTGAGGGATGCATTCTTAATTCCCAGAGCAGCAGGCAAGTCCCAAACAATATGATCACCCATTTTTTAACAGGGTAGAGGTGCTGTAGACCTAATTTGTTATCCTTCAGAATCAGCAGTCTGTTTTTAAGCATTCCTAGGTTCTCTTTCCTTAGGAATAAAAATTGATCAACCTATGTATTGAGGAGCCCTCTAGGTTAGCATACAGGACACATTCATTTTAGGACATCCCAGAGTGGCCAAAATTTATTTCCCCTTTTTTTTTTTTTTTTTCAATGCTTTTTTATGTTATGATGGCGGGAGCAAGGTCTGGTTCTGGCAAACGGGTNTCTCTTTCCTTAGGAATAAAAATTGATCAACCTATGTATTGAGGAGCCCTCTAGGTTAGCATACAGGACACATTCCTTTTAGGACATCCCAGAGTGGCCAAAATTTATTTCCCCTTTTTTTTTTTTTTGCAATGCATTTTAATGCTAGGATGGAGTGAGCAAGGTCTGGATCTGGCAAAGGGATGCATAGCAAAATCTGTACTAATGGGTCTTGTGAGGTTCCTGTTCCTATCAGAAGCTGCTAAAACAGAGTTAGGCGAGGAAGCAGTGGGCCTCATCCATTCTCACAGCTGCCCTGTACCCCATGCCAGCAGTGCTGGAGAAGGGCTCCTGGTATGAAGCCCAGCTTCTAGGCCAGCTGACCCTCAGGGACATGGTCAGGCAGCCTGCCCCCCACCCCAGTGCTCTGATAGCTGTAAAAATTCATAGCTATTGATTTCGTAATTAACAGTTTATCAATGCCATCGACACCAGTTCACTGATGGATTGCAAGGAAATTAATCCTGCAATGTTGTTTTATTTTTTGCAGTCAGCTGCCAATTTTGAGCTCCTTTCAGCAGAGTGTGGTGGGGGTGGGGCAGGCTTTGGTCTTCATTTCCCCCAGTTTCTCTCACTGTATACACTGAGTTATTTAGTGCTGTTAAGTCTTTATCACCTTACAGAAGCCAGGTGGCTGAAGGGAAGTTTTGGGATTCAGTTTAGTGTACAGCAGCATCAGTACCCAAAAGCAGAGCACCCTCTTTGCCCTGAAGCACAGCTCATTGCACGGTAATTCTAGCACCCGCTGGGATCTGCAAACTCTGACAGGCTGTGATTACTTCTCCCCCTTGTGCCCCTAGCCAGAAGGACATTAAACAGAAAGGATAGAGGACATTCCAGCTTTTGGTACTTCCAGTCTTCAAAATGACCTCTGCGACTTGGCAGGAAACAGATCCCACTCACTTTCCTTGGATTGTGTATGGAAATTTTTCAGAGGTGCTACCTGGCTGGAAGAAGTTGCCAGACTGACTTCCCTACTTTTCAGAATCAACCTCTTTGTCTAGCTCAGGTCACTGTGATGACCTAGCAGCCCTCTTCTGAGCTTCTTTGCCTGGTCTCCTGGATAAAAAGTGTAAATGTATCAAGAATCATTCTTAAAGGGAATACTTCCCTTTAATATCTTCTTAATTAGTGTGTTCCTTCTAAATAGCTTCTTTAACAGCTTTCTTGATAGGCATAATATTTTCCCTGCTGTTGTAATCTTTTATAAATCATGCATCATAAATAGCATTTTTACCATAAATGTATCTTACAAAATTCACAGTCTCTAATTTCTGCTGTGCTCTCCATAAAGATGACACATTTCTAGAGAGATTTTGGCACTTCAGTCAGCTTTCCTCCCCTTCACTGCTGTCACTCTGGGGAGCCCACATCCTCCCATTTGTGTTTGTGTGCAGGCTGAGCCAGAGCACTGCCACACTGCAAAGCCCAGGCTGTGATGGCAGACGGTGCAACTACAGGTGTGCATGTGTGCTTGCCATACTGTCTCTTTGCTGTCGCCTCTGGATTTGTTGCCTTGTGACGGGAATCTTTACCAATAGGTTCAGTATTGATTAGAAGTCTCTGAACAATGAAGACAGGGCAAGAGTGTCTCCAGCTCTGTCATGGTTGTAAGAAGGAAGCATGTATCAGCAAGGTGAAAAAGCAGAAAACCATTGGTGATGCTGGGCCTCTCTGCTCTTTGGTGCTGCCCTCTGACACCATGACTTACCCACAAAGTTTAGCAGTCTGTGTTCAACACGGTTCCCTACCTCAACCCTGGACTGGGTCCTTACCAGCTAGCTACCTTCACTTCACAGACACACCAAGGAGCCTTGCAAACCCTGCTAGCCCCTCCAACAGCCCATAGAAATCCAACTGGCAGCCTAAGGGAAGAGGCCTTGCCGGAGGTGTGGGTTTCCTTCATTTCAGCAGGACGCTCCTTGAGCAGATGCTGGCAGTCTCTGAAAACAGGGGCATACGCACAAAGGTGGGTCTGGCAACACCCCTGGGCACACTGGTTGTGACCTACTGGGGCTTTTCTGTCTTGCTGACACCCTTAGCAGCTGCACGGCAATTAGGCAGTTTAGACAGATGAAGCGCTATAGCAGTGTTAATTATTCTTAATGAGATTGCTCCCAAGCGGCAGCACAGCAGCTGCTGCCCCTTGCAGGGTGACTCTCCCCGTAAGGAGCACGGAGGGCAAGTGAAAGTGCGAATCACAAAGGCCCCTGCCTGACCCCTGCACTGCCTTGGCGTGGCTGGCAAAATGGGCAGCACACAGGGCACGTGTGTCACCCACCTGCCCCTGGCAGCCCCACTGTCCCTGCACTGCCAGGGCCAACACACTGGGCTGCTGCCAGACTTCATGCAGCAGCACCACACCTGCCAGCAAGCTGGTTTTTTTCCCCTTAAGAAACAAACCAAACTTACACCAACAACACCCCTCACACCCCCCGCCCTGGGGTGGAGGGAGAACAAAAAAAAACCCAAAAAACCCTCGCAAGAACAGATAAGAAGGGAAGAAAACATCTTTAGCTTCAGGACCATAAAGGATTTCCTTTCTCATGTCTGACTTGTCCGTTTGCTGTCTTTCCTCCCTCACCCCAGACTCCATGCACATAGAGGACATGGATGCAGTGCAGAAACTCCAGGACCTTCTCCACGAAGCCCTGCAGGACTACGAGCTGAGTCAGCGCAATGAGGAGCCCCGGCGAGCAGGCAAGCTGCTCCTGACCTTGCCCCTCCTGCGGCAGACGGCTGCTAAAGCTGTGCAGCACTTCTACAGCATCAAACTGCAGGGCAAGGTTCCCATGCATAAACTCTTCCTAGAAATGCTAGAGGCAAAGGTCTGACAGCCCCAGCGCCAGCCGACAGTGGCCGGGGAACAAACTAGAAACAAAGAAGCAGACGACGGAGCAATCCAAACAGCAGCAGCAGCCACCGCCGGCTTTTATCTCCAATCATTTATTATGGAAGAATTATTTAATGACTATCTGTCGGCGTGACTGCAGAATCTTGTGTACAGGAGGGGGGAAACTTTTAATCAGTCAGCTGTTTCTCTTTTTTTCGTTGTTTTCTCTGTGGGAAATACCAGATTATGCTCTTGCACTTGTTGAGGCATCATCGGGGCTCAGCCCCTCTGATCAGTGGTGCTCTCAGCGCTGTCCAGGCTGCCTGCTCCCCAGCTCCCTCTGCCAGTTCTGGAGGGGGAGTGGGGACAGAAGCAGGAAGAGAGGAAGAATAGAGTCAATATAAATTTTATCTGCTGGTGTTATGAGGGGTCAGTTAGAGAGGGAAGCAGCCACGGTCCTTCTTTTTGTCACCTTTCTGCCTCTTACCATAGAGTAGATGCTTCTCCGGAGAACAGTGCTGCTGGACCTCTCCTGAACAAAAAGGCTGCCTCCCAGACTCCTCTAACACTTGTACATACAGGCCCCACTTCTTACTGGGAAAGATGCTCCTAACTGTGTAAGATATTCTGCGACCTTGTACAGTGTGTCATTACGCCTGGCTAGTCCCTCCCATGAACAATTCCCACAGGCCCCTGAAGAGGTAGGATGTATGTCCCTGAGAAAATGCAAGTCCTTCCCAAATGGCAAGAGAAAAAAGCCTGATGTTATGCTCCAGTGCTGGGTTGACTTGATAATCTCTGCATCCTGTCCTATGTGGTGCTAACTACAATTCTTCCACACTTTTCACCCCATAGTGTATCACACCTGCCTCTTCAGCTCAGCTGAGTGCCATTCCCCACCTGTTCCTTGTGGCAGTGAACACAAGGCTTTGTCTGCATGGTTACTGCCCAAGTATAAATACACCCCAAACCAGATCTTTCCTAGGCTTCATTAGAGCTCTTTGGCTCCACAGAGACTTTAGGCTTATTGCCAAATTCTAGCTAGGAATCAAGGGCACTGCTTTTCAGAGGAGGCAGCTCTAGAGCCTGAGAGATTGCTTTCTTATGGCAGCCTAGGGAAATAAATTAGAGGATGGCATGAAACCCCTGATACTTCAACTACTGTCTTCCCCTGCCTCATCCCATTATCCTCAACAAGCAGGAAAAAAGCTAGCACAGATTATACCTGGGGCTGGTAAGAGGTTCTCTTGCTGATCAGAAAGCAAATACCTGACCTTGAGGTGGTGGGAGAAGAACAGAGGGAATGTTTATTTACTCCTCTTATGTAACCACGTTCCTGCTGTCTCCAAGCCCTGGTTTAGATCTGCTGCCTAAGCCATAACTGCTGCACTCCCAGTAGCCAGAGGGGAATGTAGGTGACTGATAAAACAGACTGTTGCTGTTCTCTGAAACTTTATTTTCTAGGTCACTTAGTTTTAAGCCATCCTGAGCTGACAAGACCTGAGTGTATTGTCCTTTTTTGTGGTCAGCAGCATGGCAGTAGAGGTGAGAAAAACCTCTGATCTACATTTGAGACACCACTAACTCTATTGCCTCTGTTCTCCTCAAGCTTCCACCCCTTCCTGGCTTCTCGGGGTGAAAGGTGATGTGGCAGAGGAGTAACTTGCTCATAGGAGCAAGTCTTCCAAACCAGGGTTGAGGTGTGTGATCAGAGACACTGGGTGCTTGTTTTCTGCTGGAGCAGAATGTGTCCCAGCAGAGCCATCAGTACTGCAGAACCCTGCCCTGGCAGGCTCAGACATGGGGGTGCTGGCATGGTGACCTCTCAGCTCTCATAGCCCACCCACAACTTGTACCTTAGTTCTGTTCCACCTCCTCTGAGTTCTTCCTGTGCTGCACAGTCGCTCATTTTGTACTCACTTGATAAAGGAATTGTCTTGCTTCAGGCATATTAGTAAACCAGCAGAGACCTAAGAGGCAGAAGGAACTGGGACTCCTTCTGTGCTCACAGCAGTTGCAATTACGCAGTGGCCTTGTGCTTTGAGTGTATACTTGAGCTTCTCTACCCTGCTCCCCGCCAGAGGCAGCTGGGGAGAAAATGAGAGGCTTGTGGTTGCACTCATGATCCCTGTACCCATCTGTGACTGAGGGACCAAAGTGAAATGCATGCCACCACTACAGAGCCAGCTTGCCATGTGCTGTACTCTGGCAACTCTTTCTGGCTGTGGCATAAATGCTTTCACAGATGTGCTGGGTTGCATTATCACCTGTAAGTTTGATTCATGTGACTACTGCTGCAATGCTGCCAAGTCTCACCCTGCTCAGCCACAGCACATTGTGTCCCATCCTGCTGTGCAAAGGTAGCTGTCCCAAAATGGGTTGATAAGATCCTGAGAAGCAATTCTTGCTCTGTTGGGCCCTGCTGGAAAACTCACTGACTCACACACCAACACACCCACCCAATCCCCTCCCCTCCCCGCCCCAAAAAAACCAAAACCACACAAAAACAACCCCAAAAGGCTCTTCTAGCTTTGTTGTATTTGAACTCAGGCCTGCTCTCCATAACAGGAAACTATCTACAAAACATGGATATGGAGAGCTGCTGAGTTAGCTTCTAGCTCACAGAGACTGCTGGCTATTTAGATTAGGGCTGTGGGATAGAGGCAGTTCCTGCCTTGGCAGAGCAATGTGAAGATACCAAATACATTTTTTTTCCAGGAACTTTTTTCTCCATTCAAGCTGCATAATGTTGGAACCCATCTGAATATTCTGCATTACTTGAAGATAATATGCAGGGAAATGTTTGCATTTCTTCTGAAATAGGATGGGAAGTGAACCAGACAGTACTTAGGATTTATTAAACTCTCTAAGCAAGGAGTGCAAACTCTTTCCCAGGATCTGGGACAGAAACACCTGTCTAGATTTAACCCTTAAAAGGCTTGTACCATCCTAAATTGGGAAGCAGGTCAGGTCTCTTGGACCCTTCAAACAAGTGCAGGAATCACAATCATCTCTTCCCAGTTACTCTGATCTGCTGTGCATCACTAGTACTATCACTGACAGCTGAGGAGCATTTCCAGCTGCACGATGAGCTGGGATTGCAGAGGGGTGTACCATAGTGTAGTCCTCCCAATGCACTTTGAAGTAGGAAATGAAGCTTCAGTAACTGCTTAGGTCTTTGAATGCTCACAGTCTCTTACAGAAAGGTCTGGGGATGTGGAAGGTGAGACATGAACTAGGAAATGGGTTCTGGGTCAGTGCTCTTTATGCTGCTCATTTGTAATAGAGGATTCACAGAGTCAGTGTCATACAGCTGTCCTTCTTCATGGGGCAAAAGATGATGGAGCTTGAGCCTTGGGACACAGGTGGGCTCTATGACTTAGAGAAAAGAGAAGCAGTAGAGGTAAGTGTATCAGTGACAGTGAATAAACCCACACCAGCAACTATGGTAAAGGCAACTCTAGCCCCTGATTTGCATGTGTGGATAACAGAAACCATGTACCTGTCAGCTACTGCAAAAGGCAATTCTTCCCAAGCGACCAGCTCTTCTGTTTTGGGCACATTCTTCTCTGGGAACAGCAGTGTCTGACCTGTAATGCAAAACAAATTTCATGGGGATCAATTAAAAGGTAAATCACTCTGAATTTAGGTTTCTGGGGAAACTTGGGCATTACACCTCGCAGCAAAACTGTGAAGCTACAAGAAACGTCCCCACAACAATCAGAACCTTGCAGTATTGCTCATGCTAAGGGGGCATTATTTTTCTCTTTGTAAGCTATGTCATCTTTTTTTTTAAAACTATTATAAATATATAAAATAAAACATGCTTCACCAGAAACATGGAAGCAGCTATTAGAGGGGCAAGTAATTGATGAAGACCCTAGAATGTAACATGTTGAGCTTTTATTACCAATTGGAGCTAAGAAAACAGAGCTTCCACTTTGTATCCACAAGCTATAATCAAGCCTATGGCCAAAAGCTGCTCTGTTGTTCTTGTGGCTGGGTTACATGGAGAAGCCAGAGACAGACAGAGGCTGTGAGAATGATGCAGGGAGTCATAGACAGTCAGTGAAATAAACAGTATCTACTTAACTATTATCTGCTCCTAAAAAATAACAACCTGTTAAATAAATTGTATTCCTGTGGTACAGGTCATTTCAAACAGAACAAGAAATAAAACAAAGAAATGTAAAAACTAATGCAGACAGAGTAATGTTTATTGTGTTTAGGAGCTCTTCTGTCCCTTGGGATGCACGTGGCTCCACAGAAAAGGCTGGAGTGGGGGAAGGCATGATCTGTTTGTATTTGCTGTGGAAGAGCAGGAAAACCCCAGCCCTCTCACTTAGAAATGCTCATTTCACATTTTCCCATATTAAAAAAAAGTTCTCAGCAAGCTTCTGAGGTTTTGTGAAATGAGCTTTGCTGAGGGCTTTTAAGACCAGCATTGTTGCCAGTCTCTGCCACAGACCAGTGTGTTTCTCCCCCTCACTCATTTTCTTTCCATGTTCTACACTTAAGTGGTGCAAGGAATAAACAGGAGCTAGCATTGAAAAAACCTTGAAGTTGTTCCAGTGAAAAACAAAACTTCTAATCATAAAATAGACCACTGGCTTAAACCCAGCAGTGACATCATGAGTGTTGCAAGCATTAAAGCAGATGCCCAGTGCTTATAAAGTGGATGCCAGTGCTAAAGTCATGGCATTCATATTGATCTGGTGGTCAGGCAGTGCAAGAGGGGAAGCTCATAGCTGCTTGAGAAAGCAGAAGGAAATGCACTCTGGTAATTGGGGCAGAGATGTGAGAAACAAGGACCCCAGGTTTTTGCTCTACCTCTGATTCTATCAGACCTCTGTTGTACCAGACACCATCCTAACCCTGTTTGAGCACCTCCATCTCCAACACACCTCAGCCAGCACTGCCAACGTCCTTCTTTCGGGCAGTGGCACTCACTGGGATGATGCATCAAACCAGGCAATCAAGAGGCTGCTCAGCCTCCCCTCTGAGGAGGAGGAGGTGGTGGTTGAATTAGTGGTGGCCAGTGGGAAAGGCCACGGGCTAAAAATGAGCCTGAATGAAAAAACAAGACGAGCCCAGAGCTGTAGTGGGACATGAAGCCTGACAAGTGTTTTCTACACTGGAAACAGCTACCTCCAGCCCCAGAGTCAGCAGCACCCTGACTGTGATGGACACAGTCTTGGAACCAACACAATCCCCTTCCAAGTTCACACAGGCAGCTCACAGCCCACCCACATTGTATGCATAAATCCTCTGAATGTTGTATTTGTTTACAGAAGATTTGGATTTGGCCACCTCAGTAGGACTTTAAAATGGACCCTATTTCAGATTAAATATAGCAAAGGGATGTCAATTTTGTGGCTTTTGGGGTTCTGAAAAGTTCATGTGGCACTGGAGCTGATGGAGCTAGTGGACTACAGAAAGCTTGAGCACCACGCTTCAAACACTTTGTAAGGCCTGTTAGCATTCCTCAGTCCCTTACTTTAAAGCTGTGGCTGCCTTACTGACAATTCCTGGGCATCCTTCTTTGTTTGAGGCTTTCCTTACTTTGCTTATTTGTGTTCACTCATGCTGGAATTTAAAAAAAAAAAAAAAAGGGATTTGTCTTTGTAGTAAGCCCATGTAGCATTGAGAGAAACTGAGGCCAACCCTGATATTTCCTCTTACAGATGAGCTTCACAGGAAATACTAGGAAAATACTCTAATTTCTCTGATTGGCTGGAGAGGGAAACAGGTTTCTTTACTAATCAGTGTTGAGTTCTCTATACACATTTTTCCCACCAAAGTTAAAGGCATGCTTAACTGCCAGGATATGTTCTTAGGTTTCAAATGTTAAACCATGAGTGCAATAGTTTTTTTGTGGCTACCTACACACAATATAAAAGGAAAACCAGCAAGAGAACTGTCCCTTCCTACTCAGGCCATTCCACGATTCTATGATGATTTTTCTCTTTCAGGCCAAGGTATTACACAGGAAATCAAACGTTGGCTGAGGTACAGAAAACTTTAAGTGTTCAGCTTCCGGTAACAGAAAGCTCAAGAGGTTGCACTGTGTGCTTTACAAAGACATTTTCTCCCATTGCAGCACTTTTGAAATAACACCATGGGAAAAGCAGAACACCTGTGCCTGGCAAACAGCAGGAGTAACCTCACAGTGAGCTGGAGTGGCTGGGGAAGAGACACTCAAAAGTGACTTGGGTTTGGAAAGCACAAGGAAAACGTATCACCTGATCCAAAACACTGCTGCCAGCTGGCCAAAAACAACAGCCTTGCTCCAAGAGAACTGCATCCTGCGACTCGTTTTACCTTAATCAGCTGTGAGGCCTGTCATGCTCCTGGTCCTTGTGTGCTTCCTTGCACAGAAATGGGCAGGGCTGGAAACTCTGCAGCTCTGAGAGTAGCAGCATCCAAATAACTATAAGTAGAAGTGAAGTCACAGGAAAAGTAAGAACTGGCTAGAGGCTCAAAGCATCTAAACAAAAAGAAAGAAAACAGCTACAATGACACATCACAGATTTGCTAAAGACTTCAGTGCTTCACAGAGTCCTTCATAAATATGAGTCACTTGCCTACTGCAACCATCTCTTGGCAGCACACACAGCACATGCAGAAACATCTGTATTGCTTCAGACCACAGACCCATTTAGCCCACCACCCCTCTCTGCTAACATGGCCAGCAGCAGATGACCAGAGAAGAACATAAAAATATAGCAAGGAGGTATAATTAAGTCTCCCAGCAATTTAAGGATCAAAGGTCCTGCTCAATTTTTCTTACCATTCACAATCTTCTAGGTCTCTTGATTTCACCCACTGTCATTTCTTTCCAGGGAGTAAGTATGGCTGCTGGCCTTTCCCCCTTCCCTGGGTACACTCATCACCAATTAAGTTAGGAAAATGTGACGATGAGAAAGACAAACGACTGCCTTCCACCACTTGATGCTTTAAAGACAAGTACGAAAATCTAATTCCTAGCTGAGCTACACAGACATACAGAGACCCCTGTTTCTGTAGCTAGCTACATACAAGTGTACACACCTGTTGCATTTAGTTATGCTTTCATTCACAGCACTACTGGAGATCACAATTGCCTTCAAGTAACTTAGAAACAAGATTAGCCTATTTAAATCATGTTTTCCTGATAATAATACCAATAACAGGTTGGAATCCTTCCTCTTTTATATGGATGCAGTCTGTTCCTCAATCTTTTTCTCTTTTTCATCCACCTGAAAAATAGAGGAAACTAATAAGGCACCTTTTGTGATGTAATCCTTTTATTATAATACAAATGAATGTTTTAAACCCAGGATATTTTAATGCATTCCTTGCCATATTGAACAAAAGAATTTTTAAATGTATTTCTTCCTATTGCACCGTAAGAAGTTGATTTCTGTTTAGAAGTCCCAGCTTGCTTATTTCAGAATTACCAACATCTTACTTCTTTAAGTGTTTAAAAGCAGCACATTGACCATTCTATAAAAAGGCTCAGAAACAAGTTCATTATTTTGATGAATGAAATTATTGTACCTTCTTTCTCTGATTTTAAGAAACTGGCATTATATTTTCGACAAGCTTTATTGTACATCCCTGACATAACTGCAGTTGTTAAATTATAACAAGCAAGGCAGTGATCAGATAAGTAAAAGCCAGGACAGTGTAAACCACTTTGCTTAAATTGGCAAGAATCAACATAAAATAAAGCTGCATTTAATAGATCAGTTAGAACAAAGCACGTAAATCATGTTTTTGAGAGAGGTTAATTTACACCATATGCCAATTAATTCAAGTGCAATATGTAAGTTATAAATAATCTCATTGGAGTGGAGAGCGTTATACTTGGAATGAAAATTATTTAACTGAAGCCAAAATTATAATCAACCTTCAATAATTGCATTTCCAGCATTGCAACTTCTTCTCCATTGCAACAATGAAAGCAGCCAGTGCTGCAAATAATCTTCTATTACTATTTACATTATTAAACTCAAACACATCAGCCAAACTCTTGTTTATATTTTGTCAGTAGTTAATGCTACTACAAATGAATGATCCTCTGGGTCAGTCTTAGGAAGTATGGTTTCATAGGATATTTTTTGATCTAATGAAGCCTTGTAACCAAGACTGGGTAATCACTTATGTCTCCCATTGGTTTTGTCATTACACCACAAAAATTCAGCTGTGTCCTATGGGAGTGATGCTTCCAGCATTGGCACAGACACCAGCTTTTAGGGGTGTTATCCCCATCTCTTCTGCTGTCTTGAGTTCTTCTAGCTGAGACTCATTTTTTTCTAACTGCAGAAAACCCTAAATCGCTCCTTCTGCACTTTTCTGCTTTTCATCACAGCTCTATGATTTCTTGTCACAAGGTTCCTGCTCTGATCCATCCTGTTTCCCTTGCTATCTTGGATATATTTTTGATTTTTACACTACTGAACAGTCTCTTTTTCTCATGGCTCCCTCCTCCTGTCCTGTTTCTGGCACACTGCCAGAAATACGTGAGTGAGGAGGCCACAAATAACTATCCCAACCCCTGTGGCAGCCAATCACACCGAGCTTCTCCAGAGCTCTGGTGGCATAGGCTGTTCCAGCTTCCTTAAAAACAAAGCCCCTGTGGCTGGCAGCCAGCTCACTCTTCTGGATGCCCTCCACTTGGAAGGAGGGTCACCCCAGCTGGCAGAGTTTATTGTTCCCCATTGCTGAAGCTGCGCTCAGATGTCCTGGCTTTCCAGTGCTGCAAGAAATGCAATGTCACCCAAACGACATTCTCCAAACCAAAGGAAGGGCTACAGGAGGATATTTGTAAAATTACACCATTGATGTCCTTTAGGTCAGGTTATCCTTTCCTGGCATTCTCAAACTTATGTCCACAGCCAGATTAGATCACGGCAGCTGCTGCAGCAGCTCTAGTTAATTGGACAAACGCTGCCAAATCAGAGAAATACCATGTTCACCTCAGGCTCCACTGCACAACTTGAGAGAACCTCAAAATCCTGCCAGCATCAGCCAGTGAGGCCACGCAGCAGGAGAGCACACAGCCACATGTGGTGTTGCCAGTGCTTCAACTAGAACAGCTGTATTCCCATGATGCTGTGTTTGCTTTGCAAATAGTTATTAATCCAAACTGAGTTACAGCAGTTATAGAAACACTATGAAATTCACACTAAATGATCACAGAAAATAAAAACCTTTTATAAATAAATTATAGACACCTTCTAAATGTGCCTAGAAATGTAAACATGAGAGAAACAATCAGTAAAAAAAGAACAAAGCCTGCCTGGACATACATTAGGCTCTGTTTCTCAGTTTGCTTGACTCAAGAGACCACCCTGCCTTTTTAAAAGAAAAAGAAAATGCCTGGACTACCTTAGGACTGGTACCGTCATCTACAAATGAGCAAAAGATAAACAAAACCTCAGTGGACAGGCAAATAAAATGTTTTGAGTTTACCAAAATGATAATGTTATTATCATAACTATAAAAATGCTATGTAAAAATTTAATTGATAAAAAAGAAAATGTGGCACCATTTTGCAGATCTCCCCTGAGCCCACCAGCCTGTGCTGCAAGCAGAGTAAAACTGTGTGAGAGGAATACACCCTGAGTGTATTCTGAACTCTGTGAGAGAGATTGCAGCTGGGTAGCACCTCTGCACACTGAGCCATTATAGCACTTCCTTCTGCCACCCATTGCCTATTGCTAGCATTTTGGGCAGGGTACTCCTTTTCATTCCATGGGTGCTCACTGCACACACAGCAGGCCCCTGGCATTCCTCTTTTTCCCCGGGGAATGGATCTTGCAAATAAGCATATTCTAAAAAGTGACTGAAACCTAATATAAAAGATGCCTAGGACCTCTCAAATTCTGGGAGACCTAGTCACTGCATTTGCTGAACTACCTTGGGCTGGGACTTGAGAATTGTCTTTGGGTTTTGCTTTTCACATGGAACACATTCACAAAAGGGTGCATCAGTGACTCATTCTGGAGCTTGTGATTGCTGCGTATCCTAGAGCATGTTGCTAAGCTGCTCCTGTCAATCCTCTGGACATTCTCACAAGCAAAGGTATCTCCCCAAGCAGGCTACCTACAGCTGCCCACTGTGTGTATTATTTGTTCCAAAACAAGGAATAAATAACTTGCCCCCAGCTTGTCAGTGACATCATGCAAAGCACTGACGCTGTCGCCTCCTTGGTAGCAGGTCCCGTACTCTGCCAGTTACATTAATTCTCACACAGGTCATCACAGCAAATGCTCTTTTCACTGAATCTGGCTCTGCGCCCTCCACAGCACAAACTGTTCATCTGGCAGACTCAAAAGAGTCAAAGAACAGGCAACAGAAACTGTCTGGGCTATGTCTATGAAGAGTTGCTACTCATCTGTGATTTGCCAAGGGAGAGCAACTAATTTGCACTGGGACAATGCTTCAGAAGGTGAGCAGAGCTGGCTAGATGTCCTTCACAAAAGTGTCCAGGTGACCTCCCAGCCACGATGGAGAAATGAAATAAGTATCTCTTCCACGAGCACTCATCAGGTAACTACCTACCCAGCAAGTCAGGAACACATAGTACTTCTGCAACAAAGAGGAGGGAAAAAATATAATGAAAACACAAAGGGAACATTAAGTAGTACCACAGCATCTCTGTACTTCAGACTTTGCTGAGGAATCAATCAGCCTTTGCAGAAAGCTTTATGCTTCACAGCTACTGCTGCTAAGCAGGTTAAATAAATAAATAATCCCTCTTCTGTTACTTCTCTCCTTCACAGTGCCCAACCTCCACTTCTTAATGCGAGTAGAGAGAAACGGGCAAAATACTATTTTCTGTTGGATCGTAGAATCATAGAATGGTTTGAGTTGGAAGGGGACCATGAAGATCATCTAGTTTAAACCCCTCTGCCATGTGCAGGGACACCTTCTATGAGACCAGGTTGCTTAAAGTCCCATCTAGCCTGGCCATCAACTCTTCCAGGGATGTGGCAGCCACAGCTTCTCTGGGCAACCCGGTCCAGTGCTTGATCACCCTCACAGTGATCTAATCGTCCAAATATCTAATCATCTCCTTGTCTAAAAAGCAGAATTTAACCTATTACCTCAAATCTGTGTTTCAATAGCCAGGAGGAAAGAATCCAAAAAAGAGGGACTGAGGAGTGTTAGAAGTTCTGGGACTGCTTCCCAGCAGCAAAAACTGCAGCTGCTAAAATGCAGCTCAACACATATAAATTTGTGTGAGACACAGGGTTTCTCCTGCTCCCACATTCATGTGGTTCCTAGTACTCCCCTTTGTGGAGAAGACATGGCTGTGTCTCTGCAGCACACAAGAAAGAGAGCAGGCCTTAAGGACCAGTACTTGCCCAGCAACAAAAGGTGGTGCTTCTCTGTGCCAGACTGCACCAGAGAGAGACCCACTGGAGAGACATCTCTCCTAAAATTACCCTTTCTAAGTAATGAAGATGAGACACCTTCTGAGTCTGAAGTGTCAGGAGAGAAGATGTTGGAACAAGCTGCTAAATAACAGATAAATCACTGGCACAGTGTATCATGTACATCCAAGAGATCTGTAGGAGTTTGGAATGGAAGTGGCTGAGCTGCTGAAGACATGAATTCTCTCATTAGAGTCAGCTGTTAAACCAGAGTAATGAAGGGTAGCAAATGCTGTAAGTTGTTCTAAAAAAGGCATTTGAGATGATCTGGAAAGTCACAGACCACTGAACTTTACTCTGAATCAGGTAAATTGGTTGAATTATCAAGTAAAATTAGACTCACAGGGAAGGACTATAACAAAGAATTCATTTAGTTTTGCTCCGGTGTCCTTGCCCTCCTTCCACTGCTTCTCACTACTTTAAAAGTCCTGTTGATTCTTCTGAAGTCTCCTGCTTAGATCATTCCTCTTTACTTTTTGTGCATTTGTCTATGTCCTGCAGAAAAAAAAAAAAAAAAGGCTTTTCATCTTCCTTCTTTCCACCTAATTCTGTCCTGGGGAAAACTGCAGAAGGAAGTATTTGTATTTATTCATGTCATAACTCTATTGCCATTGTGGGTACTTCAGGGAAAAGTGGCAATAGCAGAAATCCTACATGACGTCCCAGTGATCCACCATCAGTCTCTCACTTGTCCCAGTCTTAACAGACAAGAACTACATATTCTGGAAGGACAATTGCTTAAACCACTGCAAACTGTGCTCTACCATGTTAAGACCATGCAACCACCTGTAAGAACATTTTAGCAAAGAGTTTTCTACACCTTTCTAACCCTTATATGATTCCCGATCCAGATGGAGTCAGAGGATGAAACAAAAGGCCAGCTCACCTCTTCAGTTTCCTTGGTAAGATACACTGAAGAGAATGATCCAGCAAGTGTCTCAATTCTGTGCCTGACTCAGGATTTGCTTTTATATTGCAGCAGAACACCTTTTTCTGAACAAGTCATGGGAGGTAGCAGTGACCTACGAAAGATGCTGGCCAAACTATGGCCAGGCTATTGAGGCCACAGCCAGGACATGGTGAGTCAGGAGCAGAACATGTGATGGATACAGAGTATGCTCCACTCAAGGAACTGGGAACAGGGCAGCTTGAAGCAGAAAACAGAAACTAGCACGGGTTTCTTGTGGGACAGCCAGGCAATACGCTAGGTTTATACCCACAGGGAAGCATCAGAGGCTAGAGGCAGAGTAGTAGAGGATCCCAGTCAGAAAACTCAAGAGCTCAGGCATGTGTCCTGAAAAAACCTAGGCTGGAAGCACTCAAGCACCCAGCCTGCAATTGACATGCCCTAAAAGAGCACAGACAGGCACTATTACCATTTTACATCGTCTGTTAAGATCTTTGCACCATGAGTATTTGCAAACCTACCCTATCTTCAGTAGTCATTGTTGACTTTGATTAATTTAAGATTATATAGAGCCTAATAAACACTCGTTAATTTGGCAGCTTTGCTTTTGGTACTGTAATTGTTACATAAAATCACATTTACTTAAGTAGAAATGAAACAAGTTAGGAGTTTTAACAGCTTTAATTGTTCAAGCAGAGCAGATAGGATTTTCTCTAGCACCTCTTCATGCAGTTCTGTAAATACCACCCTGAAGAAGACATAAGAGAATCACGTTGCTCCCATACCGCTTTAGCTATTTTGCATATTCATTTTCTAATTACTTAATGTTTCTAACACCTAATTCTGTAAGCCCCAAATGTCACTAAGTAGTGACATTAATGAACATGTTAGACTCTAATTCATACTAATAACCCATATTACTTTGGTCAAACTAACTACAGTGTTTACTCGGACAGTACCATAGTTAAATTGTTAGTATAATTTCATTCTGCATTTTGATAAGCATTATGATTTAGCAACTTTCATAACTATCATGACTTTCTTTTTATTTCTAACTGATAAACAAGGGTTCCAGAATTTTTCTGACTAGACCTTAGCTTCCACGCATCCACATGATGGCCATGCAATTCACTTTCCAACTCCTAAGGTCTAAATTCCTCTGTTTGGATTTCTGGAAAATTAGAATGCTCTCTGCAAGGTTACTTCCTTTTTACTAGAGTCCTAAGTCTGAGTGGATATTAGGATTTCTGAAGATTATGACCTGTATGGCTTGGGAACTGGAGCATCTCTGTTCTTGCCTCTCAGTCACCATGCACCTGATGCCGCACTAATCCCCAAGAGTTTTGATGTACCACAGCACTGAACAGCTATAATTACTGCTGGAAGCCAGCTGCCACTCAAGAGACAAAGAAATCTGCAGAGCCATTCCCCCAGCCCACGTCCCTGAGCACTTGGACCATTTGAATACAATATTAAATAGAACAAGACATGGGCAATATGTTATTTTTGCAAAGCTGAGCTTGTCACATTTGCAAAATTAATATGGTGTGGCAGGAGATGAAAGGGCCACCTTCACCATGGAGCTCCCACGTCTACAGAGCCAGACACCGTGAGCCCAATAGTGAAGTGCCTGGTTTTGCACAACCATAAAGTTTTCAGACATGAAATGGGCAACTAGCAGTATGGCAGGTCCTTTAAGGTAAGCACAAATATGAGACAGTAGTGACAGGAATGAGTGAAACAGGTATTTCCTACTAAACCTAATCAAAACTCTTCTGGGCCTCACTGGAACACTGTGCCAGCAGGCCTCTGAATTTTGTTGAAGGTGTTAAACCCTCAAAGTGCAGCAGACAATCTGCAAGGCAAAGAGCACAGGCAGCCTCTAGAGCTATTTTTTCTGGGACCAGTAGACAGTGGATGTAACTGATTTTTGTTTATTTGGCCTCCGGAGTGATCCCTGCACCCAAGGGACAGAGGGGAGGACTGAGTGCCTGCTCCAAGGGACTCGCAGCCTAAACTACAGATAAGTCCCTGCTGCTGTTCAAAGGGGGTTACTTTCTGGGCAAATTTCCTTTTGTTTGGAAAGAAAGAAAACACTTGGTATATAATAAAGAAGGTAACACAACTGCCACTTTGCAAAGCAACCTGTGATACCAGCAGTATCACCACAGATTTGGTTTTGTTCCTTTTGTCTTTCCTTCAGACAGAAGTTAAACACACCCATTTCCTCCCTTGTATACTTTCCTCTTCAGAGACATGGCTTAGGATAGCCCCCTCCAAATCAGAATTTCACTTGGATACACCCAGCTAAAAAATCCACAGTAGAAGCTGTAATAAAGTATGACACCTTTTGCTCCTTTGGACAATTTACAAGATGGATTTCTTTATATAAATATATATGGGGGGAGGGGTGTACATGCAAAATATAGACATATAATATACACATATAATATGAAAAATGCTTGTGGATAATACACGCACATATTCAGTGCTCCACGGTGCAGTCAGCTCATGTATTCCCAAGACAGAGACAGTGGTGAATGTTGGGGGAGCCTACTCTGAGCCTGAAATCTGACAAGGAAAGATTGTTTGAAGGAAACTCAGGAGGCTTCAGGCTACGTACCCCACATGAGCTTGACCTTCTTGGTGAAAGCCTGCTGACAGTGTGGCACTGACCACACAGCCCAGAAGTCTCCACAGGCCACTTCACAAGACAGGACACACAACAGGTTTTAGTGTCATGCCCTCAAACATAAGGTGGGGTCAGTGACCTTCTCCTCATCCCACTGCAGTGTCCTCTGAGAAGGAGAGGCCATTTCAAGAAAGGGAAGGTACATCCTATGCTGGTGCTGGGAATCCCACAGAGCGACAGAGAGCAGTTCTGCAGCAATTGCTTTGTTTAAAATGCAAAATGTGAATGTGTTTGGAGGACGTACCAGCATCAATCACTGTATGCAAATACTGCCTGTGGAGAAGAGCTTCCCTGTAAGTCACTCCTCACTGCCCTAATCGAGTTAGCACTAGTGACTGAGGGCATGTTGGATGCTGATGGGCCACTGATAGCGCTGTCCCAGGAGAAGATTAATAAAACACAGCAGGAGTACTTAGCCCCAGTTGGGCACAAAGTCAGGGAGGGAGGTGAGGGGGGAGGACAAGGGTGTCTTTCAGTCTAGCAGCTGTTGCCCATTACCACAGACACACAAAAAAGCAGAACTTGCAGCCTTCTCCCACAATCATTATCATACTTGTGGAGGAAGGTCAGTGCAGACCACATGCACTGACTTGAACAGATGACATTGCTGACTTGTGGTTTGTAGTCACAAGGGAACATGAATCCCTAAAAGAGAGGTTAAAAAACATGCAACTCCATAGCTGTTAGACTTACATGGACCTAAACCTGGGGTCTCCATCCAGCCTAGGGACCCACAAGCTGACACCAGAAACTAGAATTGCATAGAAACAATGAAGGGTTTGTTTAGCATGTCATGAAGGAGGAGCAAAACACATTGCACACAGACCCCAACAGTCACTAGGGAAAAAACACCATGACTCTCATTGTACCAACTACAAGTGAACCTCAGCCCTTGTCCCATTCTGGCAGACAAACTGTAAGTACTGCTAATGGTAGTCATTAACATCATTCTCTTTCTTTCTCAGCAACCAGAGCAGTTGAAGGAGAGTGGGGAGAGAGCAGAAATCTCAATCTTCTCATTGCTGAGAGCAGAAAAGGAATGGAGCACTGCTTGCTAGGTTGGTTTTAAAGCATTCATCAATACCAGTTTTTACTGGCTCCTAGTTCCCCTTCTCTTACTAGTCAAGTCCTAGGAGTTCTATCTTGCCACCTTCTCTCAGCTCCTCTCATCCTCACCCTGGCCACATCACCCACACCTCCTTCCTGCACCAAGTTGTTGCCAATATCTCCCCTCTTCTCACAGCCTCCTGTTGCAGACTTCTGCTCTGAGCCCCTCTTGCACTGTGTTGGCACTCCTCAGAACATGAGTTATCGTCCCATCTCTCCAATATATATGAGATACTGTCAGCATCTTGAAGAGAGAGAATCTTCTCTTTTATGTGTCTGTAAAATGCTCAGAATCTTTATATTGCTCTATAAAAAAGGATAGTAAGAGTCTAATGCTGGCAACTCTGGCAGATGTATAGGAAAAGGATGATGGCCTGCCCATGGAATGAAATCATTCTGCTTACGGGAAGGTTTTATATCAAAATGGGTTTCTGCATGAGGTCCAATACCTATCAAAATCCTTCTCCATCTAGCAAGAGCAAAGCTAGTGCTGTGTTAGGAAGCCAATTTGATGCAACAATTCCCACTAGTGCACATCTGGCTGCCAAGCAATACAGAATTACAAGGAGTTCACATAAGAAGTAATGTCCAGGTATACCAGACAACGAAATGTAACTTCTGCTTTCCTAGAAAACATAGAAAGCATAGGGCCACCCTGGGCCATGAAGAGCTTGACATCAGGGCAGGTGCCACCATCCCAGCTGCAGATTTGTGATGCATGCTCCTCTAGACCACTAGGAGGACACCAGATACCGTCCTCCCACAAAAGGAGCTCCCATCATTAAAAACCTCACAGAGCTGGTCCTTCTGCAAGCAGTCTTACCATCACAGCCTGGCTCTCCAAGGTGGGTGAGGAGTCCCGTACAGGGTGTACAAAATATTTCTAGAAATACAGTACAGTGTTTGTAGACTTCTAGAGATGAGACTTATCATTACTGCTGAACCAGGAGTGAGACAGGGAAGGGAGGAGAAACAAATCTTTCAGCACAGTCCATGTTAACACCACAAACAGTAGCAGTGTGCTGCACACCTCTAGCTCCAAACTACATTTTTGTAGGCTTCAGGCTGTTGTTTTCTGAAAACGTTGCCAGAGGGATTGCCAGAAGGAAGGGATGAATGGTAAGTTTCCTTCCTTCACCCTCTCATCCCCAAGTCCTATCAGGTATTTCTGCTTCCCTCTGAATTATTTCAGCTTATCCACAGAAACTGATGTATCTATTGATCTGCAGTTTGAGGGCTGCCTATGGATTATTTGGGAACATGCATACAAGACAGAAGGTGGCAGGATGCTCTCTCACTTATGTGCTAACCCCACATATTCCACAGCTCTGACACATGCCCAAGCAGCTTTGAGGTACTTATTTAGCTGAAGGATAGGGATTTTACACACTGCATCCCCTTCACCATGTCTAGCATTTGAACAATTATGTCCTTCCACAGGCACCAGCTATATAAGAATGCCTTGGATTCAGGACCTGCCATCTTTATGGGATAAAATAAGGTTACTATCAGCTCTCCACTCCATAATTGGAGCTGCTCCTCCAAAACCCAAGTGCTGAAACCCAGTCAAACACCATTGATCACATCCGTGATTTCAGGGAGCAAAAAGGATCTCGTGTCTTTTCTAGCACCCAGTGGACAGACAGTTTGTTTCTGGCACACAAGCAGCTCCCCTGCCAGGGCAGGAGTGGAGGGGGAGCAGAAAACCTATCATAGAGGGAGGACGGGTGAGCAGCAGGTTCTGGCTTTACAAGAGGATGATAAATGATAACAGCATTAGGAGCAAAACCAAACATCTTTCATACTGTCAGAGCAGTGAAACCAGCAAACACCAAGACGTGGGCACAGGGCAGTCTGGTTGTTTTCCAGAGAAGCACACAACGATCAAGTTACTTCTGCTCTGAATCAACAGACCAATTCATCTTCCCTGGGTTCCTGCAGAAAAGAGCAGGGGAGAAAGGGGCAATCATTTCTCTTCTAAGAACTAATCATTTCTCTTCTAGGAGCTAAGAACTTCAGCTGCTCCACAGAGCATTGAATTCAATAGACAGGGTCAGAACAGCACGGGATGCCAGTGCAGAAGACCTGTATAAGATATGGATCACAGAGCTCTAGATGATCATGAACATTCTTACACTGCCCTAAGTAATTATCAAAGGGTACTGTGGGACACTGCTGTAAGACAGATTGGAAAAAGTACTACAGAAGATGAGTATCACAGTGTTCAATACCATTCAGTGCTCCCCCAGATTCAGACTCCTCACAAAGCTTTGCCTTCCTGCAGAGTAGTATAAAAATCCCTTCCTGGGGCTTACCTCATCCTCTCAGGAGGTCACTAGGGCAATGGCAGCAACTAGTGAAAGCAAGGCTTCCAAAGCAATCACCTCTGTCAGGCTTCCTGAGGAGCAGGTTTGGTGAATTAGGGTTCTGCCCAGTGCAGCTGCCCTTGTCCAAGGCTTCATAGTGAGGAAAAGCTTACTGGTCAGCACAGAATTAAAAATGAGATGGGGTATCATGCCTGGTTTTGCCTTTACCAGCTCCCTATTGTCTCCTTCTATGACCCAAGTTGGCCCTGTTCCCACACTGAACCAAACAGAAAACATGACAGCCAGTGAACCTGTGTGCATGAGCCAGGAAGGACTTTCCAGCACTACTGTTCTGACAGGACATTCCTCTTAATATTAGGTGGCACTGGAAAGTCATTCCTGCTGAACTTCAGTGAAAGTATATCCTGCTAAAGTCCCAGTTCTCTTTAACAGAACAGGAACATGGCTTGGTGAGTCTTCCTCTGGCAAGCACATCCCATTTTACTCCACTAATGGTAAGAGACAGATAGCTGTTACTGTTCTTAGCTTGCATCTGGGGAAACTGAGACTCTGCAAGGGAAGGGAGCTTCCAAGGCCAAACACAGCAAGGATTCATATACAGGCTTTCTCAACTCCCTACTCTCCATACTGTTTGCAATCTCCTTTAGCAAATGCTCTCTCTTAAGCTGATCTAGAACTTTTAGCAACTGTCATGATTTAACCCCAGCCAAAACCAAGTCCCAAGCAGCCACTTGCTCACTGCCCCAAGTGTGATCAGGTTGAAAATCAGAAGAGTAAAAGGCAACTCATGGGTTGAGATAAAAACAGTTTAATAGGAAAAGCAAAAGCCACACACACAGAAGCAAAGCAAACCAAGGAATCAATTCAGTGCTTCCCATGGCAGGCAGGTGTTCAGCCATCTCCAGAACAGCAGGGCCCCATCACATGTAACCGTGACTTGGGAAGACAAACACCATCACTCTGAACATCCTCCTTTTCTCTTTCTTCCCTCCATTTCAAATACTGAGCACGATGTCTCATGGTCTGGAATATCCCTTTGATCAGTTGGTGTCACCTGTCCTGGCTGAGTCTCCTCCCAGCTTCCTCACTAGCATGGCAGTACAAAGAGCAGAAAAGGCCCTGGTTCTGTGTAAGCCCTGCTCAGCAACAATGAAAACATCTATTACCATCACTGTGCTCAGCACAAATCCAAAACATAGCCCCATACCAGCCACTAGGAAGAAAATTAACTCTACTCCAGCCCAAACCAACACAGCAACCCACATATTTAACTGTCCACCACTAGGTAGGCACCCTCATTTCACTGCAGACAACGACTCTGGAAGGTCCCATCAAGCAGGAAGGCTCTGCCCCACCAGCTTGGACTTGTCTTCTTTAGGATCTGAGGACTGCTGGCTACTTCCCCTCCTGCTGTGAAGGGTGGCCATGGACACAGACACTCAGAATGCACTGCTAAAGACACCCTATGATTAAGAGTACAAGCAAAATGGGAAAAGTGTGAGTATTCAGCGGAAAGGGAAAGTTCAGTCTAGAAGAAAGCAATAGAAAGAAATGTACAAATTCATGCATCATGTAGAACTCAACTGAGCATGTCTGGGGAATCCTGAAAGTACCTACTGAACCCATTACAAGTAGCTTTGTCAGCAGTGGGATGAATGAAACCCAGCTTCCTAGAGATTTGTGTCTTGTGCTTAATTTACTATGCTGCATATGAAAACAGGAAAACTGCAGTCAGAGTTTTCCCCACAACTAAGATGTTCATGCATCCCCTTTTCAGGACTTTTTGTCTATCTAGCATGTGGGAAGATTAGGAATCTTTCACTCAGTGCTGATACTGAAAAACTGCCATCTCTGTCCAGGGAAACTGATGGGACCTAGCACATTTAAGATCCCAGCATCTCTTTCAGGTATATTTATTTGTGGGTGAGAGGTTCAATGCAAAACTTAATGTGAGGCATGAGTGAAATAGACAGATAAAAACTGTCATGGACAAACAGTGTGATCACTTAAGCCTTGTTTCCTTTGGAAGCTGGGCTTTAAAGGAATTTAAATCTCTGTATCCACTGGAGACAGATAGTATACCAGAAAATTGGTGGTTCTTTAAAATATGAAATTTGCATTGTAAGAGGGACCTTAAGGAAGACAATCACACTTTAAGAAAACAGCACTATTTCTTTCGTAGCAAAAACTTTGAAAAGAGACTGAATTTGGAATTACTATTTTCAGATTATAATGATAAAGCTTGGAAACAGCAAGATTCACAGTAGGAAGAACTGGGGGGAAAAAGAAATTCAAAAGCAACAATCCCCAGGATTTTATGTCATTTGTTTGGGACCCCTAAAGGAAATGAAAAAC
>VZTR01006541.1:28312-71487 GCA_013400775.1 Chaetops frenatus | reverse complement strand
ACAGAACAGCCTTGCTACTGAGACAAAACACGGTATAGACATAGAATTTGCTACTCTACAGAGTGAATTCCAGCCACCTACCCAGCCTCTACAGCACAGTTTAAAAATAAATAAATAAATAAATGAAATTAAAAAACTAGTGAGAGCAAAATCAGACCATCAGAAAGAGAGAAGAGCTTCCTCTGGAAGCTTAGCTAGTGATGTTCAGTATGCCTGTGCATTTTGAACTCTTAAATACATGCCCATTCTTCTAACCACTACTGGTCTTGTTATTCCAAGTAAGCATGAAGAACAATGAAGATACCCTCTCTCTTGGAGACCTGAAGCTTTGAATTGCTGTTTTCCAGCCAAGCTTGGCCCTCTTGTTCTCTCACACACCAGCTGTCTTTTCTGCATCCTGCATGGCTTAGTGTGGCTCCTGTTTTTGGGAAAGGCTTTCTCCCCATGTTGAAGTGGATGATTCCAGCCCTGTGCCTCACATGGAAAGCCATGTAAGTGTTACTGCACTAACATCAACAGAAGTTCCCAATAGGATCACACACTGAAGAGCTTAGTAAGCTCCTGAACTGGAAAACAGGAAGAAAGAGAGGAACAAGAGTGACCATGTGGGAGTATGAGGTGACCCACTGGCTCTCTTACTACGATAGTAAATAAAACAACATCTGTGATGGGAGTCAAAGTCTGGGGTGAAACAGTTTCTTGGGGAAGTAAGAAAAGTCACCCATCTGTGTCTGAGCAAAATCTAGGATGCACAAAAGCTGAAGCATATGCCAAAAGCCTATGCCACAAACAATAAAGATGTCCTATCTCTCAATAATGACCTTGTAAAAACACCTTCTATCAAAGCACCAGTGTTTCTCCACAGGGAATGTAGTCCATCTTGACCTATTGTCCACACTACTCTTCCCATGTCATTGCAGCCTAGATGGCTGTGCAATGCCACACCACCTCTATGGCCAAGCACTCAAATCCTCTAGTGCCTGCCTACCTCTCAGTCCAACTCAGGACCTTTCTTATCACATAAAATGGATTTTTAAAATGCATCTTTAACTTCACAGAATTTATATGCCACTGAGGAGAAATTCACACCCTCCCTCGAAATGAAAGAAGGAAGAAATATAAAATCCTGTCCTTGACGTAACCTTTTACATGCAGCATCTCATCAAGGATGGAATTCATTCAGTAACAGTACACTGTAAGTTTATTTCTAGATCACAAGTGACCAGTGCCTGATCCACAAGCCGCTTATAGCCTCCAGAACTGTACATCAGTATGGGATGGCCTGGTGACTCTTTTGTCACTCAAATAGTTTCCAGTGGTTCCTGCTAAAGGTCTGAATGCCCAATGTTCACCTCAGACCATTTGAGTTCTGTGGAGAACCACAAGGTTTGCTATGTAGTTTTTCTGGATTATATCTCTTTGTCCTGACATGGGGTATCTTTAATTCGTTGCACTGGACCCTACCACCAATGTTTGCACCAGAAAAGCAGTGAGTTACAGTTCCAGCTATCTGCAAGGTCCACATCTGCAAGGTCTGCAACTGCAAGCTCTCCTTTAATTGTTGTTCCCACAGGAGGTGCTGTGTACCCCATAGGAGCATACACAGGGTTAACATTCTTGAATTTCTTTCCAGAGACAAATGGTTTGTGTTGAGGAACTGCTGCTGGGAAGGAAGAAAAAAAAAACCCACCCTTTTTTATTATTCCAAGGTGCATTTTAATTTGCACAAGCGACATTGTGTCTGTGATGGATTACACGAAGGGAAACATTACAGCCCAGCAAGCTTGGCAAGGAAAAAAATAGGGAGATATGGGGAGGATTAAAAACAACCTATTGCAGTGCAGAATTCTGAAAAGGGATCCATGGTGCCTTCAGAGCAGGAGCACGTCTCCACCTGCTTCAGGGTACCAAGGAAGAGAAGTGGCACAGAATAGGGTGACAAAAAGGGGAGTAGAGTGGGAGTACAGATTGGAAGAGACTCCTTGGCCATGTAGTCTACTGTCTTCCATTACAGAAGATCTTTCATAAAAGATCAGGTTCAATCTTAAAATTTATTCTGTTTCTTTTCCCTTGGAAGTATGTTACAGAATCTCACTTCTCTTTCTGATAGCTAGAAACCTTTGTTTAATTTCCATGTTAATTTCTTCTCAGCCAGTTTATACCCATTTTTTCTTGTGCCAACATTTCCTTATGCTTAAATAGCTGTTCTCTCAAGGGTTTTGCAGTTTGATGTATTTATAGACAGAAAACACATCCCCTCTTTCTTCATTTTGCCTGGCTGAACTAGCAAATTTCTTACTATCCTGCAAAACACATTCCCCATATCACTGGTCATCCTAGTGCCTTTCTGTGCTCAGTTCCCTTTGTACCCATCCCTCTGGGATGGTAGTGACTGGAATTGTATGTGCTGCTTCAGGAGTGGTCATAACAGGATTTTGGACTATTATTATTGCCCAATAATTGCATTTCTCTACTGAAAGCATCTCAATGCTGAATATGCCTCTTGGCTTTGGACCTTTTATCAGAACCATGTTGATCTCTTGGCCAAGGCCAATGGTGAAGAAGAGATCAGTTCTGAGAAAAGCTTCCTTTCAGCACAATATTTCAACTTTCAGCAGCACCTGTTGCTGTCCCCCCATCCAGTCACCCTTATGATTCCTCCACTAATGACCTCATGCTACCTTATCTAATGATTTTCTGAACTGGTGATAAAAAGCTCTAGCCAGTTATCTTATCAGAGCCAGCTATCTCGTTGCTTTTTATCCCATCTTCTGTTTTGCTCTTGTGCAAAAGGTCCTTTTCCTTTAAGAGCACAAAACTACTGTATAAGCTAGAGAAAAATCCCTAGTGCCAGCTAGTGACATATGGTTTACAGCACAATATTAGGTGATTCTGTCCCCTTTTTGGGCTGAGCAATGTTGATGTGTGGTGGTTTCTTTACTATAATATTATGCTTTCTTACATACTCTTGGGGGCTCAGCTGTATAACCAGATTCTTCATACTTCTTCATTTTTTAAATCTAGCCTCTTCTTGTTTTGAATTAATATTAAAAAGGATAACAACAATAAAAAGGCAGCTTGGTAGGTGGGCCAAGAAGTGCCCTCCCACAGCAGGGAGAGACTTGACAAAGCAAGCTGAGTTAGGCAGGCTGTTGGTTTAGAAAGCATCACATTTTTGTACTGTGAACTATGGGGAGTATTTGCAGTGACCACAAGAAACATTTATCTGTTAATTTACAAGACACGTCTTATTATAAAAATCCAGGCATGTTCTTAGAAAGCAATAAAAAAATCTCTACCTAGAACATCCTCATTAATAAGCACATAACTAAAAATAGCATGGCTACCCCAAAATCTAGCTAAGCTCCAAATCAGAATCATACTGAGCACCTGGAAGCAGCAGCTACTTCACTGAAAGCTGCACAAGCTCAAAACCTTCCCTAATCAGCAGTAGAAAGCTTATTGCCAAAAACCCTGGAGGCTTTTCCTCCAGAAGAAACAGATGAGCCCTGTGGAACCTCTGAGGTCATATAGCCATAGCTGGGCTCCTGTGCACCACATGAATGGCTTCTGTTGAAAACTTCTGGCCATCAGTGCATGCTGCAGTGTACACACATAGCTATTTGTCTCTCCTGTACTTCTATAAATGAAATGGTGGTTAGACCCATATGGGAAGGTGTGAGTACTTGAAGCCCAATGGCTTCAAAAATGATGTGCTTGTTTTCATAAAGCTATCGTTACTTGTCATGAGTAAACTCAATCAAGTCTCACAAAATCATGCTATATTCTGATTCCTTGTGCCTTGTCAGTAAGAAAGCTCTACTGAATGAATGTGTCTAGTCCTGACTAAAGCTACAGGCACAATGCAGCTGTTCCCCTGCCTCCCTCCACGTCTCCTCTGGGAAGTCACAGATTCAATTGGCAAGGGAGGAACAGAAACCTGCATCCTTTTCTCCTAACTTGATCAAACTGCAATTTAAAACATCACAAATGCTTATTTTTGATTCCAAAGTCAGTAAGATTAACTCTACATAACTACTAACAAGAAGGTAACATATTCAAAGGCAGATTTCAGAAATGGGTTTTCCATTTTCCATATTATCTGTGGCTGTGATATTCCAGTACTCTCTATTAATGAAAACTTCACAACAGAGCTAGACTCTGCTGCTCAAAGACTAAAGAAAGGTCAGTGTTACACTTACAGTTGTCCTAAGAAATACCAGACTCAACTTCCAGAAAATGCTAAGTGAAATGTTTTAATGGTGTGTTACTCCTGAAATCCACTTGTCCCTCTGTACCTTGCCATGCTTGTGGCTAAAGTTTTTGCAAGCAGGAATCTTGCTGTATGCTTGAAGAAACTGTGTTTCTCTCCTCATAGGACACATAAACTCTGCTTCTTCCTCTGGGGGGAGTAAAATTGGCTTCTTTAACTAAATTCATTGCAGAAAATTAATAAGTATACAGTATTATTTGGAAAATTCAATGCTGGATAATTAGAAAATGGCAGAGAAGTGTTGGTGTAGGTAGTGACTGAATGCATTACTTGAGTCATTCAAACTATGCTTTAGGCAGTTCAAGTGCTAAGTCCTGTCCCTTTACAGTGTTACTGTCACTGAAAACTGAAAGAACTAAAAGGGGTACTTTTTCTAGGTAAGGATTCTGAAATAGAGCCATTTTCCTCTATCCCAGTATATCCCTAATCCTGTCAGCTCCTTTCTTTCCTAAATGATGGTTAGGCAAGCAGGCAGTAAAGCCTAATTGTTTTTTCTTTATTGTGATGGACATATGAGGGGCTCAGTTAAAGAGCTCCATGATAACCTTCCTCAGTGAGATTTGTTTTCAAGACAAAATGAATGTGGCAGGTAGTACTAGCCTGCAGATCTCTTGATATGGGGACAGCCCATTCTCACAGTGATGGTAACATAAACATTCGGCCACCGACAGAGCAAATAGGAAGTTCTCAGCCCCCTTCTTGATGCATAAACACTCACCCAGCTGAGGTGGGAGGGACAAATCCTCTCTCTAGGATTCTGAGCAAAGTATTCTCACTGGAGAGTGGCAGTACTGAGAACAGGAAGCCAGGAGAAGCAGAATGGCCAGTGCTTCTGGCACAGTTGCTCTGCTGAGAAAGCCTCAGGCACATCTATGATGCCACATCAAATATAGGTTTCAAAAAAAATTATTCCACCTCAAATTCAATGGTATTCTACCAGTAAAGCCCTCAGACTTGCACTTGCTCCCAACCAGCTGAGTCAGCACATTTTGAAATGGGGAGTGGACAGCTGGTGTCACACAAAAGGAGGGTTTGAGAGATAATAAAGAGGATGCAGTGCCCTTGCTTTTTGTATGTGGGGGCCCTGGGGAAGCTCCCTGTCAGATCCAAAGGAAGGTGAGATGGGGCAGGAGGCAGCCCAAGCAAGCTCAGCTGTCTGTTAATTGCAGTCTTAGGTAGCTCTAGCAAGTTTCAGACTACACAACACAGCTGTCTGTCTCTGCTTGGACACACAGGCTGCATGTTTACTGCCTTGATGCCATGTCAGTGTTGTCCTAGAAAAACACAAGCTTCAGGAAGGAAACAGAGATTTCTGGCAGCCAAATCTTCACAACAAAAAAAAAACCCTTTTAAAAGTTCTTTCCATGGCAAATTTCATAAGGCCATAAAACAGTGTACCTGTCAGAGGATCTAATAAACATAAGTTTCAGAATGCTTGATTCAAGACAAACTAAGGTCACTCTCTTTTTCTCTAGAATGAGACTGCTATGAAATAGTAAGGATTTCTGGGGAAAACTCTGAACATTAAATCACTCACACAGAGTTTTCAACAATGAGCAGAGCAAGGTAGTGGATCTGTCATGTCAGTGTTCAGTACATGCCAGGTCCTTGGGAGGAGCCAGCTGAAAGATTAATCTACTATCAAACCACCTTTTAAAATTATGTTCAAAATATATAGGAAAAGCTTCAAGGATCTTTGTCTAAAAGAGACAGTCAGTGTCATGTGCTGGTGAGGGCCTGTTGGTGTGTCAGGTGTTAACCCAGTGCCTGTATGTCTGAGTAGAGTGAATCTTGGTTGCTCTACAAGCCATGAAACAAGTTATGGGCTAATTCCACATGTAATGGATGACTTTGTCAAGATTCGGTCAAATGTTTTACATTATTAAAAACAACACTGTCAGGCTACAATTACTAAAAAAGTATCAAGTCACCAAGGCTTTAGACATTATATCCAAAACTTTTAAGTTTTCACGTCCATGGACTATTGTTCTGAAAAGATGAGTTCAAAGACCTGCTCTCATTAACTCTTTGAGGACTTCTAGCATCTCCCCAGCCTCCTAAAGAGCCGCGTTTGCTGCATATTTCGGGAAATCTGACATGTTGGAAACACCTTGCACAAGAGCCATTTATGTCTCTTCCCCTTCTGATTCTTTGCTGACAACTTTCTGCTGCAGCTTTATCAAAAGAGGATCACCATTGTCCATGCTTACACAGACCATGCACACTAGGTTACTCCCAATTCAGGAATAATTCAATTTACTCTAGTACAGTTTCCACTGTGATGCCAGCCCAGTACTGGACACCTGAAAATATCCAGGGCTGCATTAGGAAGAGCACTGCAAGCAGGTTGAGGGAGGTGAACCTACCCCTCTGCTCAGCCCTGGTGAGGCCACATCTGGACTGCTGTGTCCAGTTCTGGGCTCCTCAGTACAAGAGAGACGTGGAGCTCCTGGAGCAGGCCCAGTGGAGGGCAACAGAGATGGTTAAGGGAGAGAGGCAACTCTCTTACAAGGAAAGGCTGAGGTAGCTGGACCTGTTAAGGCCTCAAGAAGAAACAACTGAAAGGGGGGTCTCATCAATGTCTCTAAGTATCTGAAAGGAAGGTGCCAGGAGGATGGAGCCAGGCTCTTCCTAGTGGCACCAAGGACCAGGACAAGAGGAAACAGACAGAAACTGATGCACAGGAAATTCAACCTGAAAACATGAAGAATTTCTTTACTGTGTGGGTGACTATGCACTGGAACAGGTTGTCCAGAGAGACTGTGGAGTCTCACTCACTGAAGATATTCAAGAACTGTTTGTAATACACAGCCCTGT
This sequence comes from Chaetops frenatus, assembly GCA_013400775.1. Lineage (NCBI taxonomy): Eukaryota > Metazoa > Chordata > Aves > Passeriformes > Picathartidae > Chaetops > Chaetops frenatus. The sequence goes on along the minus strand of VZTR01006541.1, from coordinate 64,397 downwards.
GCCATGTGCTCTAGGATGACCCTGCTTGAGCAGGGAGGTTGGACCAGATGATCCACTGTGGTCCCATCCAACCTTACCCAGTCTGTGATTCTGATTCTTCTCTCTTCAGCAAAGACAGCTTTTTAGATAACAATATCAACAACCTCTTTCTCCATTATGCTTTTAATGATAATAAAGTATTGTTATTAATGACAGGTAAACAGAACACACTTCATCCGGACAAGCCTTGACCTTGAGCCAGCAACTTTCCCCACAAACCAGAAGCATGGTGCCCTTTTTGGCTCTCTTTTCAGCTCTCTTTTCATGTGCACAGTCAATAGAAGAATTAAGAACTACCTTGTATTACTCTTAAAGGAAGAAGATTTCATATGGGAAGTGCACCTCTGCACAATTTTTTGGGTGCACCTGAAGTACACAACATAATATTATGTTTTGGATGACAGGAAGATGCTGTAGGATGAAGCCAAATTTCCACCATCTCCAAGTAACTCTTTTTTATGCATGGATTTCCCAGCCCAGAATATACTGAGCTCAGAGTATCACTGGTCTTTAGGGTGATGTGGAGCAGTATTATTGATTACTGAGTTACATAGTGAATGCCAGCAACCATTCTTTCCCTGACAGGACAGAGGGACTACATATGTATCATGTGGGATAGGAATGACTTGAGTCATGCTCAGTTAGCTCCTCTATTTCTTTATTGAAAGATTCCTGCAATACTCCTTGGTCAGAAAATAACACTTAACTTTGAAGAATGTGAATAAAGACAAAATGAGAACAAAAGGGGGAAATGAGAACAGAAAGGATTGAGGAATTCCTCAACTCTTTCCATGAAGAGAAAAAGAAACTGTCTGATAAATGTGAACTGATGTATTTATTCCCTTTGCCATTCTTGTTTTGCTGTACAAGCCTGATGTCAAGAAGCTGCACTATAATTAACTCCTGTTTTGTCTTACTGTTTATGCATAAAGGCTGTAGTTCCTTAGATGGAGATGGTAATGCCCACTGCAGAGCATGCCAGCTATTTTCTTGCTCATGGGTTCTGGCACCAGCCAATTCCTTTGTGTGATTTATCACTTGGTAATCCATCTCCTCCATCCATTATCCTACACAAAAATCAGCTCCAGACAGATGCTTTCTCTGCAGCAGAGCAGGCTGAGCTGTCACTTTACCTACCTTGTCCTCAGCAGGGCAAGGGAATTTTCTCTTTTAAGATTCAGTAAGCCTCATGGCAATTTTGTTGCAAGTCTTACAGGTGGAAATAACATCTCTGTGCACATTAGGCCAGACTGATGACCTGCATAAACATTTCCCTTCAGCTGGGATGGCTCTTCCAACTTAGCAGTTGCCAGCATCTATTAGATTCATGCAAGGTAGCCCTCCTGAACCTTTTTTACTTCCCACAGGCTATTGAAGTCTCAATTAATGAAGCATCCAGAAACTATTTTGCTACAATCAAACAGAACTGTTGAGTCTATGCTGAACTCATAAACGTGACATACAGTGATTTCAAACACTAACTGTAGCCTGGGCAAACATTCAGAAATAATTTATGTTGTGAAAAGAAAATGAAAAGAAGCAAAACAATGCATTATTGTATACCAGTTCTTTGATGTTTGAAATCTCTTTATAGGATTTTTATATATGCAACCCAAGTGCATATGTATCCAGCATCTGAAAAATGCACCAGATTTATGATACACTAGATTACTACTCATTAGCAGCATCAAAAGGATTTTATATTAGAAAGGTGTAGCTATATCAATAAATTCCACACAGACTCCTGAAGTAGATATTTGCTAATTAGTACAACCTTGGTTTAAGCTGATTTCATGTATGGAGTCATTGAAGCCAACAAAAGCTTCTTATATGAGCCTTTTATAAATTATCAGGGTTTTGGTAGAGATCCATCCTTCTGCATTTGTATGACAGCTAGCTAGGAGCACTCCAGTGTAAATATTAGCAGTGGTGAAGTATATATTGCACAATACAATATAAATTAAAATTCATCTGCCTGCAGCTGTGCAGCTCACAAAATATCTCTGTTCTGCAAAAAGTTCTGTGTATAATAAAGAAAAGGGAAAAAAGGAAAAAAACTGTATTTTCCTTCAAAGACTCAACAAAAAGCAACATATCCTTTCAAGAACAAGACTTTCACCTTTGATACAGCCGTACTGGGTCTAGAATTCATCATGTGCTTCGGGAGAAGACTCACAAACCCAAAGAGAGTTCAGTTTTGGGAAAATAATTAATTTCTATTCCTCTCCTTCAACTCAGTCAACCTCCCGGGGGGAGGTGCCAGAAAACATTACTGCCCTCCCNGTAGATGAGAAGGGAAAGAGGAAACAAAGATACAGAGGGAAACTGGGGAGGGGAGGAGTAGGGACAGGGAGCTGAGAAGCAAGAAGGAAAAAGCATTTGTAAAATTAAAAGGCAGGGGCCCATCAGATTGTGTCGGGCAGGGGAAAGCGTGTCGCAGGCAGGAGTAATTGGTAATCGGAGCAGAAGTGAAGAAGGGGATGATTTATGGGAGCATGGAGACAGGGGTGGAATAATTTTTGGAGCAGAACGGGGAACTTACTGAACGCCTGAAACTCAGCTACTTATCCACTCGTTCTCGTGATAAATTAGCTCTTGTTTAAAGTAACCGGAGCTCCATTTTTCATTCTGATTACTACACTTGATATCTCTCTCTCTCCTTCTGTTTCTCTCTGACCACTGCCCCTTAGCAGGTTCTCTGAGCTGAGGCAATGGGTTTATGGAAACTCTTCACCCCTCCATTACACTGTTTCCCCCCCTCTCCCTCCCAATTACTGTAGGGTTAACTCTTTAAGTAGTTGTGTGTTTCTCCAAGCTGCTTAAACTGTTTCTGAGGGCTGACCTGGGAGCATATGGAACATGATCCTCCATTTATGCTATGGAGGGGAGAAGGTTGGGGGGCGTGGGGGTGCCCAACACTTGCAGGTGTACGGAATGAGCCCAGCGGCACGTTGTGTTTCACTGTGTGCTTGCCATGTCTGGAAGGCAGCACCAGGTCTGGCCTAGAGCACATCATTAGTAGGAGTGATTTATTTTATGGTAGCACTCAAAGCCACTGCACCTCCCTCAAGCACAAGGTCTCACTGTTCAGTTTACAGCTGAAATCCATGTGAAGACTCGGTTGAGGCACAACATGCCACACTGAAACAAGTGGCAGAAAGAAGGGGACATACAGTGACAGACTTGCCAGAAACAAGAGTAGATGACTTTAGGAAAAAATAATTTTAAAACATGTTTTTAATATAAAATTTAAGAAAAATAAATACTCATAAATATCAAGTTTCTTACTGACATTAGAACCAGTTATTTTGCTAAAGGCATCAAAATACTGAAGTGGATCACAAGAAATGATTTGAAGGATGAAGTGGTTTTGCCAGTCATTTCAGGGAATACAAAATAAAAAGTATCAAGGATACAACAGAAGACAGATCAGCTAGGTTTCTGCTATCTTCCCTTATGAGTAAGAAAGACACAAAGTGCAAGTTACTGAGAATATTGAGGAATAAAGAGCAGGAAAAGAAAGGCAAGAGTTAGGTTGTTATTTCTATTAGTCTAGATTGGAGTATATTCACTGCAATGCAAAGATGACGAAGTAATATTTCCAAACCCAAATAATTTGTGCAATCTTCACCTCGGTTGCTGTTAATGCCAGGAGCTTGGCACAATTGAAAAACATAAGGCAGGTCTAAGGATAGATCTAGACCTGTGCTGGTATGGTGACCAATAGCTGAGCCTCTGCACAATTTCTACATATACAGTCCCAGGAGATGTGACCTTGAAGTCCAGCTGTTCCTTAACTTTCCACCTGCCTGGAGTCCTTGCACCTTCTCAACTGATTTTGCATCATTCACAAGAAACGACAAGGAACCAGGTTAGCAAAGGGTACCAGATCTGGCACACCACAGCAGCACATGACCTCCCATCTAGGGCAGCAGAGCCATCAAACCTGGTGGAACAGGTAGGCTGCCTGCCTGACAGCTCACACTCAGGGAAAACTGTCACATACAACAGGACACAACATTAATTAAACTGCACATTCAGTTCTAGCTCTTGTGAAGAAACTCTCTTCTGATGAGTCTTGGTTTGTCTGATTTGCTGCTACTGTGACATTTCCCATACTGCCAGGCTGAGCACACTCTTCTAGGTACAGATCAGCTAAATCACACCAAGTTACATTCAAAACTCAGCTAAGTCTAATAAAGCTTGTATAAAATTAACTTAGATTTCTCTTACATTTCGAGAGCCAGCAGGTAATATAACCACCTTTTTGCCAGAAAATATTAATATTATGGATAGGTACTTTTGGACCTCAACAAAAATGTAATCATACTATTGTCTCTCGATACAAGGCTTCTTCTTTTGGGTTTTCAATGCTTATTCTACAATCACAATGATTTCCAAATTCAAGCAGAGCCTCTTCTCATACCAATACAGAACTGTGTGTTAATGAACAACCTGGGAGCACTGAACTCCTGCTATTACCCATGTTAGTGTGAGAGGCATTCTTTGAATAAGAAATTACAGCTTGACTTATGAGATGTCTAGGAGGAAAGTCTAGGTAAAGTAAAAAAAATAGGAAAAAAGCTATAAGCCTTGTCATTACCAAAACCAGCAGGTGGGCATGTTGCTTGGAAACAGTGATGGAGCCTCTGCCTTGGAGGAGTTACAGACAGCATATGAGCCCATTGCCCCTAAACATATTTACAAGTCCACAGCCTGATGTGGTTCTCACAAAGCTCACCAGAAAGGTATTTTTGGGAGGTAAATGGGACTACCAGGTATTACACCACTAGTATTTCCCAGTGATGTCAACACAGCTACATTGCACGGGCAGGGACTACAGACCAAGGCCCAGAGTAAAAAGCAGCTGCAAGAGAGGCAACAGACAAGGACAAGGTGTGCAATAAAAGGTGAAGATAATGACCGTGAATTTACTTTGAGGTGAGTATACTGCACATCCTCTAACCTTGGAGGATCCCAGGGGGTTTTGGAAGGGGGATGAGGGTGGTTCACAGTTGTTAATACATTTTTATTATATATCTTATTATATTAAGTAGAGGGCAAACTGATCACTATGACCAGACAAGGACAGGGAGATTAGCCTTACTGCAGTGATGGGCAGTTTCTTACTCAGAAACCAGACAGCTAATCTACCCACCATGTTTCAGACAGCACTCACTTTATCTGTACATGGGAGCCCAATCCCATCTCTCTTTCTCATACTTTGATAGCAAGCAGCTAGATTTTCAGAGATTTCAAAAAGCCAAAGTATATGGAGCAAATGAGGGCTCTAAGAAGTTTTGCTTTTATACACAGCAATTTCAATGCATGTGTATCTAGCATAGTCTGATAGAGGAAGAGTTACACCTAAGAATCCAAATTGATCTGCTTAAATGCACTTAAAATTTCCCATTTTATGGCAAATAAGTAGAAACCTGTCTTTTCAGAGAGTCCTCACAGCTGTAGAATAGGAAATGACACTTATTTAAATTACTCAATCTTTATTTTAAAGGAACTTTCAGGCTTAGCCCAAAACCAAACCTTCAGATTTCATAGGAAAAGCCAAAAATCAGTAAAACAAAATGTCTGCTCCTGAATTTTCTGTAGAAGACATTAATCCAAGGGAATGGAACTGGTGGATTTCAAAGACTGGTACTGGCTTTCCCTTACCCCGATCAGTGCTGCTTCACAGGAATATATGTTTTACACCAAAAGAATAGAGACCACACAGCAGCTTTCACAAGTTTTTGAATACTTCAAGTAGAACAGCATGAAGAAGGTATGTACAATTTTACTTCGGAAAGACCAGTTTGTTGCAGGCACAAAGGTAGTGATCGTGCATCCCTTACCACAGCTTGCAAGAGGACAAGAAAAATAACCTTTTTCTTTTTTTCCAATGGACAAGTAATAATCTTATGCTTCCTTTACAGAAGGGAATTAGATGAGTCCTAAGTGAGCTATATAGTTCAAATCCAACCTCCACGAAATTTGGCACACAAGTTTAAACTGGTATCTAGAATTTGGGATTTGAAAAACAAACAGACATTCATTTTCTCCTGAAAGACTCTGAAGTGGGGAAAACTTACTTGGCAGGTCTTGCTAAGTGACCAGATGGAGGGAATGATTCCTCTGATAGACTGTTTTATTTACCCTTGTGATTATTTTCTAAATGACCATTGTCATGGTGGTTTACTGCCATAGCTCCTTTCTTCTAGAACTACCTCAACAACATAGTATTAAGATACTTTATGAACAAACCAGAAGAAGCTGAGTGTAAAATGGTGTATTAGTTACCTCTAGCATCCAACTAGGATGCCTTTTACTGCCTTGGCTCCAACCTAGTCAACAAACTGCAGGATCAGAACCAATCAGCTGAGCAACTCTCCTTCATGTGCTGGCAAACTCATCCTGTTTAGCCTGGGAGCTCAGAGGAGCATGCAAGAAAGCATTATCTTTGCAGCCATCACCTTCCTGCACAACCAGCCAGCCTCCAGGGCAACATCCAGCACTCAGTGGAAGGGAGTAGCTGAAATATTCAGATGGTGTCAAGACATGTCTTCCTTATAAAGAAAGAATGTATTTATTTATTGGACAGAATCAAAATTCTATGCCTCTGCTTTCTGGCCCTCTCAAGAGTGAGAGAAATCACCATTACTCAGTGGACAACAGAAATTTCTCCCTAGTTATTTCCAGTGCCAAGTCAATGGATAAAAACTTTTGTGTAAACTTTTTTTTTAAGAAAACTAAAGGTTCTTAGAGCTTCTTCAGCTTCTTCAGTTGGCCTTCTAGACCATACTGGTATTCATATAACGTATCTGATTTATTTGGGGGGCTGTAAAATACCACAGGTAGAAGGGAGAGGAAGGTGGAGAAAGGGATCCTAAGATACAATGGATATATTTATTTTTTTAAGAACTATCGTTGCTCTCTTCTATGCCCCCTCCCCTGGCAAAGGTGAACTGCATATCTTTAGTTAATAATTAACTTGTCATGAGCTCCATCAATATCCCATCATCTAAGTGACAGAGGGAAGGGAGGCGATGGGGGAGGTGATCAGCACGACGTGCCAGCTCTGCCCGCAGCCTGCGATCTCGTCTCGGCCATAATAAATAGGATGAAATGCGCTCCTGATAAATGCCCATGTCATGGAGAGATTTTACCTTCACTCAGAAACAATGTAATATCTCAGCTATTACCCAAAATAATTTATCAATGTGTAATAGCTTTGTGCAGAGCTCAGATAGGAGGGGAGCAGCGCTGCCCGAGATGGATGGATCCTACCTTCTGCTTTTAATTTTTAATGCTCGTAGGCAGCTTCACATTAAAGGCCAGGTGTCATATATAGACTTAATGTAAGAATGGAGTTCATGAATTCTAATCAGGAGAGAATCTCCCTCTCTCTTCTCTTGCTTTAGTCACTTCTCTTTTTTTTATTTACTTCACTTTTTTTTTTTATTTATCAATTTTCCTCTCTTTCTGTACTCCCATCTTCTTTGCTTCTCTCTTTTAGTCCATTTCTTCCTGCCTGTTCTTCAGCTATGTCTTACATCCTGTATCTGCAACATAACTATTTGGGCAGCTAGTCATTACTTTCAAAAACCATACCACCACTTAAGGATAAACTATTTCTGCCTTGGTCCTGGAGTCATGTTTTTCCTCTTTCTAGAAGAACAAACTCAACACGGGTACCAGGTCAGCATGTTACAGGCAAAAAAACCCAGGACAATAGTATGAGGAGTGGAAAAATCACAACTGGGTTCATCAAAATTCATTGTGGAATAATGTTACTTAAAAGATCCTGTCTTTAAAGGGCCAGTGGAGGAAGCACATCCCATATACCAGACAAATCACATAGCCTTGCAAAGAAACATGTTTCTTCAACTGGCAAGAGTACAGTACTGGGATGTGTGGATCCAAAACCTACCAAATCACAAGGTCTCATTTTCCCAGTATTTCTAGTCTCTTTATAGCCATGCCAACCACATAAATGTTCTCTTCACATTCAACACTACACACCTAAGCCCAACTGAGACACATCTCATCTGGCGATCTGCATCGGAGGAACCTATTTGAGGACTTCTGTAGCAGTGTGTACGGACAACGGGATAATGCCAAAAGGTGTCATTAAAAACACACCATTATGACTCCCATTAGAAATACCATTTTTGTATCAGTACACTACATCAAAGCATGACGTACTGTCTGAGTGAGACACACCTGAAAGCACCAGCAATGCATGACAGCACTCTCAGCTCTGCACAAAGAGTGGAGCCGGAGGAAGGAAGGGGGGAGCACCACTTACTGGCCAGAATGTGCAGCAAGGGACACGCTTCATACAAACAGCAGGCACAAAGATCAAGGAAGTGCCACAGGCTGCAGAGAGGAAAAGATCGACTGTTTGGACTTTTTTTGCACTCAGAATGGAGGAAAATAAAAGCACACCAATGCAATACTGCCCACGGGAGGAGCACTGCCAGAGCTGCAAATCCGTTTACAACCACTTCGATGACTTGCAAGTTACAAGGACACCAGGGCTGAGAGGAGCTTGGGCTTGATGTCTTGCCTTCAGTTAACAAAGGTATTGTTAACTGCTCCATTTGTTGGTTGACAATGCAGGGACCATAGACTGAAAGATTCTTGGGAATTTGGTCAAAACAAAAGATTCCTCTTATGCCTAAAAACCAGGATGGCATAAAAAGACTTGGCTGGTGCTGCTTCCATGTCCTTTTACAGAGGACAGCCACCTTTAGGGCTTGCACTGTCAGTTAACTACTTCTCTTTCCCTCCTCACTCAGAAATCTTTCTTTCCAGAAAATGAAGAACTTAGCCTACCAGAGCAACACAGTTTCATAAGAAACTTTCTTTTAATGTTTCTTTCCTTCCACAAGGACTGCTCTGTGAACATTCCTTTATTTTCACCTTACTCCTTCCCAGCACTGCAAGTCACACAGTTCAGAGGGTCAGACCTGACCCAGCTAAAACCAGTACCACTTGCAAAATTACATTGGCTTCACATGGCTTTTCAAAGGGTGGTTGATCAAGGGTAAGGGATGGTGTCCCACTGTGACAAATCCTTTCTGCAAACAAATAAGCCATCTCTATAAAATGTCAAAAACAAGTTTTAAGAAAACGTGATTGGGTAATTGATAAAAGCCAACAATTATCTTTGTGAACGACAGACTAAGAGACTGCAAATCTTTGAACCGTGTGGCACCAGGGTACAGGGAACATGTGGCTGTTTGTGGGCAGAAGCCCTGGAAACATCACACAGTCTATAAAGATCCCCAAGACTGCTTTACCAAGCGTGTTTTGCTCCTCTGTGTCTGTGTATAAATGTATCACTGCAAAGGCAAGACACGAGCATCCCCCGGTGCAGCAGCCTTAGGACACCCTCTGTGATACACGGTTATCTGAGCTAATAAGGAAGAGAGTTGTTGTTTGAAGAGGACAGAAAGATCGGGTTATCTCTCCTAAATATCACTCACTTAGTGGCTGTGGCCTGGCTCCAGGCCAGGAAGAGAGCAGCATGCCCTTGTCTGTGTTGAATGAAAGCCCATTGCCTGCTGCCAAACAGCCTCAGGCAGACAGACAGTGATTCCAAGACCCAAACTAAGAGCTCGAAACTCATTCATTCATGGTCCAAGTTCTTTTCTAACCCCAGGAGGAGTGATAGACAAAAAAAGAAAGGTAACAGGTAACAGTCCCCCAGGTGACAGTCTCTTGCACCATGCAGCCGAAGTCTAATCAGGTTCTATTGCTGTCTTATTCCATTGCTAACACTGTGACTCTAACTGCCGTGTACTACAAATTAATTCATTCCTCCAGGCCTTGCTGTTCAGTAACTGGCTGTCACAGCAATCTCCCGAGGAGCTAATTGAGAGTTGTGATCCGTGCAGTATTTCCATTAGTGCTGTAATGACAGGCAGCCAGACACACACATGCATGCTCACACACAGAGCACAGGTTCCTCTCTACCCACAACGAGGAGCAGATAACAAGCCAGTGCCATCTCAAGTGTTCAACAGCAGCTGGGAGAAACAGAAAACAGGATATATCCGTGATTCAGACTGAGGTTACCTAAACTTGGCCTGAATGAGAGCAATTTGCTGTCAAGACAAGCTCCTAATTTTCTACACGAGATTAAAATCCTTTACACACTCCTCTTCTGTCCGGTGGCACTGTTCCCAGAGACTACAAATCCCACCACCAAGTCATCTCTATTCAAGTGGCCCTCTCCATTGCATGGTGGGACCATGCAATGTAATCTCCTTAGAGATGCTTCTTGAGTAAGGCTGATAGCAGATGTAGCTGTGTGTAGCACTGTAGAAGACACTAATATTAGAATCTTAAAGGTTCTGCTTAACAAAACAGAAAATGTGGGAAGAATGTATTTGGTTGGTTATGATGTGGTTCATTCAGGAACCTGGATGGCTCAGGGGTGAAATCTGTTTGTGAACTTAGTCTCTTTTTCATTTGTTTTTCCTTTCATTTATGGTTTCAAGCAGATCAGCAGGAAAACACTAGATGCAGCACCTCCTATAGCTCTGCCACCTGCTAGTAAAGACTTACCAATCATACAGGACACATTTTTAGGTCCCTTCTGAACTACAGCCTCATGGGTCTCAGCTAGAAAGCAGAGGACATGCAATTCTGTGCTGTCACTAATGATAATTTAACAGTCAGAAGCTGAAAAACCTGTATTTTCTTAGGGAGTTGTGCACTTTTTGGAACTAATTCTAGAATTAACCCCAACATATCTGAAGACTTGTCTCTGTACAGGCAAATGTGTATCCATTTAACTTGTCTTAGAAGCTGGTCAGACAGTTGCAGACTAGTTCAGTAGGTACTTCTCACTGAGTGCCTTATGAGTGGTTTCTTTATAAATGAAAGATGGTTTCAAAGTCCATTAACAATAGGAAGGAAAACCACAGTAATTATTTTGAGTTATGTATTTGCTAAGGAATTAATTCAAAGTGATCTGTGTGGTTATTGTAGTAGCCAAACAGATTGAAGTCAACAACTTTAGTCACCCTTAAGCTGAGATTATTGCAATGGTAGAACGAACTCAGCCATGGGTGTGGAGGTGGCTCATGCTGGGAAACTATCAGTAGGTGAAGGTAACTCACTTGGGACAGGGCTACTCACACAGTCCCTGATTTCCAAAACCAGCTCTTTGTAGGAAATGAGCTGCAGATTCTTCAGAGCATTCCAAAGAGCAGAATATGCTACTCTGACTGGCAGTGCAGTCTGGCTTTATAAAAATAGGGAAGATACCCATTCAAGGTACACAGTCTTTAGGGCTCAAAGAGAGGATTAAGTTACTGAGCCAAAAGAAGTTGTGGCATATAATCCTAGCTTGATAATTGAGCATGTGCATGCTTCTGGCATGTGATAAATGCAAGGTCATTTGACTTAACCTAGGAGAAGTCAGCGTTAAGTGGAATTACCCCATGTCTGCTGCAGGCTAGTTGTGCACACAGCTGCTAGCACAGCTCAGCTGATACACAGCAATTTGTGCAGTTGTGCTAAATGTTACTGCATGTACAAACCCCGATTCTGCCCTCTTGTGACAACATTAAAGGAAAATTCACTTGTTTTAAAAGTCTGATGAATTTGATAACATAAACACAATTTTTAAAACACTTCCACAACTGCAAAGGGCCCCTGGAAATTGGATTAACATAGGATGTTCTGAGATATCCATGTAGATCCATACTGTAAAATGTTTGGCTCTCCTGTGTGTAACTGTAATTACAATTTTCAATTGGGCATGCCTGCAATAGATATGATCTCCTAGGGACAGAGCAGAAGGCAACAGATGAGGTACAATCTACCTCTTCTACAGGCAATCAGGCTGAAAGCTCACACCACACCAAGAACAGGCCTTACCATCACTCATGGTGAGCTTCTGAAAAAAGGCAAGAAGATATCAGTGAAAAAAGTTCCTAAAGCCCAGGGTCAGAGGAAGTCCTGGAACAAGCCATGCAGTCCATTAGGGTGGGGCATGTCCTGTGACTTCATTTTAAGGATTAATCAGGGCATGCCCAAGGAATAAAAAGTGGGCATAAAACTATCTCTGTCTCAGTGTTGAGAAAGCTGTGATACAAATGAGAAAGGTCCTGAGTTCTGATCAATACCTTCAGATAACAATGTTATGAAGTGTCACAGAATAACTTCGGTTTCTGTGCAAAGTGCTAAGTAATGCTTTTTTCCTTTAAAATGTGATACAAGATGGTTTCCAGCTGAAGAGTGAGGGTAGAATGTGTACATACAAGGAGGGATTTATTCCAGACTATTTTGAACTGATTACTTGAAGTTACTGTTACTGATTCAGTGAACATGTCATGTACTTCAGCACAAATGGATCTCTTCATCAGTCTGCCATGCCAGCACACGTATAGTTACATAGCACAACAGGATTGCCCCAAACAACCTGAACCAAATCCTGTGGCCATAATATGTTAAAGAAGCTCCTCCTGTTCACGTCAGCATTTGACGTCCCCATAGTCTCCATGCACAGCATAATTTTGAGGGCTGACTGTTTTGCTGCCTCTAAGTCTCAACATCTGTGTTTCCTGCAACACAATCCTGTCAATATTTGCAGAAGTTTGGGTTTGTTTTTTGGGGTTTTTTTTTCTGCCGTGGCTCACCAATGCTTGAATTTATTCATTTTTTTTTAAAAGAGGAAGACCATGAGCCTGGCAAACTTTCAGTGCTCACTGCACTGTTCAGTTAAATCACTCCATGACATTTCCATCACCTTCCTTTGAATATTCTTGCAATAAGCAATGCAGTCACAAACAGAAGAACACTTGCACATGGGCTGTCCCACAGCTCAGTCACAGTCAGGCGTGGGCTGAAGGAGAAGCACACTTGGACTCACTTGGTACAAAGGCACACAGGGAGCACTTGTGCACACAGCCTCAGGAGAGCCTGGGAAGTTTTTGCGTGGTGCAGTGGAAACCAATTTCTAAAAGGTTATTTTCAAGCTGGTGCAACACAAAGAGCTCTGGGCTGTTCCTCCAGAGATCCTAGTGTGAAACCTGGGTAAGCACTCAGCCAGCAAGTGCACAGCTACTGCATATGAGTATGTGGCCCTGCAGAGCCATCCTGCTTCCTCCTGGAAAGGGTTGGCATATCCTACCCGAGGCACAACGTGGAAATGCACAAGGGCAAAATAATCGAATAGGTCTGTGATACAGTAACTGGTCTCATATTCACTGTTGGGTCCAGCAACATGAGGTCAGCCAGTCTCCTTGATTTTGTTTATCAAACCCAAGAAGAGCAGAAGAACATGTCTGTTGGCAGCCTTGGCAATATGTGGACACTGAATGGACTTATCAGAGAAAATTCTCAGCTACAGCCATGAAGCAAAGATACATTCTCACACACTGAATCAAAACAAGCCGTGTTTTCAGACTAACNCTCAGGAGAGCCTGGGAAGTTTTTGCGTGGTGCAGTGGAAACCAATTTCTAAAAGGTTATTTTCAAGCTGGTGCAACACAAAGAGCTCTGGGCTGTTCCTCCAGAGATCCTAGTGTGAAACCTGGGTAAGCACTCAGCCAGCAAGTGCACAGCTACTGCATATGAGTATGTGGCCCTGCAGAGCCATCCTGCTTCCTCCTGGAAAGGGTTGGCATATCCTACCCGAGGCACAACGTGGAAATGCACAAGGGCAAAATAATCGAATAGGTCTGTGATACAGTAACTGGTCTCATATTCACTGTTGGGTCCAGCAACATGAGGTCAGCCAGTCTCCTTGATTTTGTTTATCAAACCCAAGAAGAGCAGAAGAACATGTCTGTTGGCAGCCTTGGCAATATGTGGACACTGAATGGACTTATCAGAGAAAATTCTCAGCTACAGCCATGAAGCAAAGATACATTCTCACACACTGAATCAAAACAAGCCGTGTTTTCAGACTAACTTTGTATCAACATAGAGCAAGAACGCTGGACGTTAAGTAAATAGTCCACACCTGCAGAAAACAGTATGTGTGCTCATTCATAATTAGAGTAATTGTTTATAATTTTTAACCTATAGTGTTATAGAGTCAGAATAGTAACCAATGCAAAATAGTTTGTTGAGAAGTACACTATAAATTGTGTTCAGTTTCTCAATAAAGGAGTCAGTTACATTGATGAAGAAGAACACCACAATCTGTGTCATTTGTGACTCAACAGTGACAGGCAACACACCACTGCAGTGAAGCTCATCCTAACAATTAATTTTTGATAATCCAGGCAGCGACTTGTGAAACTTTTTCATCCATATAAACCTAGCAGTGAAGTCTTGAAAATAATACACAAACACTTGTATACATGAAAAGGGTTTACCAGTTCAACAAAAATCTCATTTTAAACCAGTTCTCTACCTTCAACAGCCAAAATGTAAGGAGCTGCTCTCACACTCAGACAAGGATGTTGTAGTGGAACCAACACTGATTTTGCTAAGCAGACTTAGAGGTCATCTATCAGCTTAATTAGTTGTCTCCAACAGATAGGTCCTAGGAGTCTTTCCATTAGATATTATATCTTCAGTGCAGCAGGGCTAGACCGTGCTGCAAGTGTCATCAATTGTCTGTTAGGATGGATGAACCACAGGTCCTTCATATTCTTCTTGGTCTCCAGGAGAGAATGGGTGTTTGCTGCCCACTAGAGTTTGATCTTGGCAGGGTGGTTCTAAGCCTGAGGCCAAAAACTCCAGTGTGCAGTAGAAGAAAGGGCTGAGCTGTGTGAGGTTATGAGAAACACACACTGACTTCTCCAGCAATTCCCAAGGCTGCTGCTGGCTCCTTGCCTCTGACACACAGAATGAGAACATGGAGGCAAGCTGATGTGGAGATGCAGCAAGCCAGCAATTTCCCAGAAGAAAACAGATACAGCACCTGAAGTGCCTTCACACCACACCTTCTGCAGCAATCCCAGGCCAGCCCCAAGGTGCAGCACAGGCCTCCTGTCTCAGCTCAAGCAGCCCTTGCAGCATTGTTTGATATAAGACACCTGGCTACCCTATGAACAGATCTGCTCTTCCTGTGACAACAGAGGTCTTGGGAGAGGAGCAATTATCATGATGCAGTGACCTCATCAAATCATTTGGAGGGAAGCTTTGCAGGACACCTAGTCCAGTCATGAAGTTGGACATCGACCATCACTAGAACTTGTCAACCTGCCTTTGTCTAGCTGAGTCTTGGAAACTTCCAAGGACTGAACTTCCATTGTATCTCTGGGTAATGTTTTTTACTGCAGCACAGGCTCCCTAGGAAAGTTTTCCCTATGTCTGCTTTGAATATCCCAGGACACGGTATGTACTGCTGGCCGCTACACGTACAGCTTGCAGAAGACCAAGTCCTACCTAGACTATTTTTAAAATGGTGAAAAAATTAGTAAAAATAAGCAAACATTTGGAAACAGACTCACAAAGGGAGAGTACAAATGTATTTCTCATACTACCTGAAACTTAGCACTAACTACAGGAACCCCTTCAGGATTTCTGTTTTCAAAAGCTCTCTCAGTCAGCAGAACTGAAGAAAGATTATGGTACTCTGATGCTCCCTCTGACAGAATAAAGCAGCATGAAAACAATCAAGAAGACATTAAACAATGTCTGACTGCAAGCCTAGCTTCCATGGCATTCTCTCTTCGGTAGGGCATTTTACAGAGCAGGGATTTCAATCTCTGGTTATGACCCCTCATTTATGGTACTCGGTTCTCTAAGGTAGTTATCAAGCGCAAATAAACTCACAGGGGCACACTTGTCCCCTCTAATTTTAATTAATGCCACTGAAACTCATCATTAGCTCAGTGAATGAGGGCAGCTCATACACACGCAACCATCCATCAAGAAAAACCCATTGTATAATACCAAATAAAGCATATGTTGACTTCAGGGAGCCTTTTCTTTAGATATTCTTCTGATTCAGTTCAAGGGAAGGCTAAAGTACCAAAACTCATGTATATCATTCAGCTCTTTGTCCACTTCTCTGGCTAAAGCAAATAACTAGTTTTAGTCTGCTCTGCCATATTCCAAATTAACTCACTGCATAATTTAGTGTAGTTGTCTTATAAATCACACTTAGAATCACAGAATTAGAATTGGAAAGGAACCCTAGAGGTCTTCTGATCCAAACCCCTGCTCAAAGCAGGCCCAGCTTCAAACTTAGATCAGGCTGCTCAGGGTGAGTTGTGAGTTTTTTCTAAAGAAGACAGCCTCTCTGTAACCACACCTGTTAGGAAGAACATTTTCCTCAGAGCTACTGTGACTTCCCTGTTGAGGGTTGTATTCATTGCCCCTCATTCTTTCTATGGGATTCTTTCTGTTTTTTCTTTAACTATCCATTAGGCAGTTGAAGACTACAATTAGACCTCCTTTAGCTTTTTCTTTCCAGCTGAATATACTCGAGTCTTCCAGTCTCTCATTTTATCTCATGTACACCAATTCTCTAACCACCTTTGTTATTGTTTGGCTGGACTTGCTCTGCTTTGTCAACATCTTAGCTATACTAAGAAGCCCAAAAATTAAGACAGGACTACAGGTACAGTCCTGTGATTGCTGAATAGAGGGGAATAATAATTCCTTGACTTGCTGGATAAAATCCCATTAATGCAACCTAGTGTGTGCTCAGCTTTCACTACCTCAAAGTCACACTGCTGGTTGATCTTCAACTTGTGTACCTGAACCCCCAGGTCCTTTACTGCAGAGCTGCTCTCTAACCACACAGATTCTAACCCACACTTCTTGCAAAAAATTACATGCACTTTTTGACATACCTTAGCAACACCACAAAATCAACATGTGGTTTGTCATTCAAGGGCAGCAAATACACCTCATATGCAGAACAGAAAACAGATTGGAGGAATTTGTTTCGAGATGAATTTTGCAACTGACAATTTAGGGCATATTTAGGAATAATTTACAAATTGTATCCCCCACCTTCTACTTTACTTTTTTCCTAATGCAATATCTGCCCCTTAAATGGCTGTGTCAGCTGCCACAACTTTTGCCTTCCCTGAGGCCTCATGGACCAGATCCAGCAGGACAGCCTGATCATCTGTACTCCACTGGAGAGAGGGAACTAGGACCAAATATTTGCTACCAGAGTCAAAGGAAGCAAAAGGGACACCGTGGGCAAAAGAAAGTCATCTCTGGTTCACAATATCTAGTTCAAAGCCAAGGCTGGGGAGTGAGGGGTGGAGAAAAGATCAGGTGTTCAGCATTCCCCTCATCTTCTCACTCTGAGGTTAAATGAACAGAGAGAAGGGGAAGAAAGATGGTATATCTTGTCAAGAAAGCAATAGAAAACAGTCTAACTCTCCAGAGAGGACATCACAATATGGAGCAGTGAGGACAAGCAGGCCTTTTCCACCTGTCTTCCCTACAGTCATACTTCTGATGGGATATTGAATTGTGTCAGCAGCACCTCTGACACAGAAGGGTGGTCTAAGACACTGTACCTGCTTCACCTAGTGATTTCAGAACATGTCAGGCTGCAAGTCTGTACTAGAGATTGAGATAGCTGCAGGCAACAAAATAGGGCACTATAGACTATACACAATCCAAGGCTGCAGCTTGGTGGCCATGGCAGTAGAAGACCTGATGGGAATTCCCCATTCTTCCTAAGCTGATCTGTGGTAAGACAGATTTTATGAAATGGGATCCTTCATATTTATTATTTCACTTTCTTATTGCAGTTTTCCCCTCCTTCCGTTATATTTTATAAAAGCTCAATCTGTCTTATGTAACAAACAAACAAACAGAAAATGAGAGCATAATATTATATCCATGGCATCACAGCAGTCTGAGGGACAGACACATCACCACAACAGAAAGGAGGAGGAGGGGAAGTTCATACAAAGTACTGCCTTCCCTCAGAAGGCAAATTAAAGAACTCCGGCACAAGTGAAGAAAGCCCTCAGTTTTCTTGGCTCTTGAAGCAGAGGATTGGAGCAGCCTACATCTTGACTTTTCACAAACAGAGCACATCACAGCAGTCGGTATCTCCAAGAATAAGTAGCAGAAACAGGTTATACACCCTGCCATGCATGTTCACCTTGCATTGTCAGAGCCACAGATGCTACACCTGACAACCAAGTTTAGGTGACAACACTAACTGCCTGGACTACAACTTGAAGCAAAAAATGAACATCTCTGTGACCCACTGTAGAACAAAAGCTAACACTTTGTTTACAAAACCATTTTCTGTTCCATTGCCTGAATGGAGAAAGAAAAGCCAATTCTGAAAAGCATAGATACAATGTTTTCTTATCCAGCTGTAGGTTTATATGGTGTACTCCTGGCGAGGGATCTTTCCTTCCCCTGCTAACACTCTGGCATCAACTCTGCTGCTCAGGAAAAGCCCAGCCTTCCTGACCGAGATCACTATTTATACTGGATGCCCATTAATTGCATTGCTTGAAATGATTTGCTGTTGGTTTTCTTTTTTTATTCTAGCTGCATTATGTCGTGATCTGATGACTGATTGGGTCCTGTGAGTGATCATGAGCCCAAGCCTATTGCTTCTAGCTTGATAGAGTGTATATCTCTATTTCATATTCAATAATGATGAATGGTCATGGCTTACATTTATATAGGGCCTTTCATCCAGAAAGATCCCAAAGCACTTTACAAATTGATTTACTGTGCAAACTATGGGGTTTATTCTTCGCTTCATGAGCTCGTATAAATCCCATTGAGTTACTTGCACTTCAGCTCAGTACTTGGTATTGCCCAAACAAAGCACAAGCAATACACCCAGCAGAAAGTCAGAGAACACTTATAAAAATATGAATGAGTTCAGAACTTCAGTTCTATGTTTTATCCAAAAGGCACAATCTATAGCAGGAGAGCATGCACCTAACCCTAGAAAAGAACTACTTTCTGCACTATTTCTAACAGGGCTTCTTGCAGTAAAGTATTCCTTGGAGAGGACACAGCCCAGAGTCTGCCTGCTCACATGACTGCACGCTCAGGCAGTAGCTGCTAAAAACCAGTTCCTTCTGTTTAAAAAAAAATACTATTAAACAGAAAGTTACTAGCAATGAAACATCACTAGCCATCAATATAGGTTGCTTGTGCTTCCTAAGGGTTGCAAAAAAATTAAACAGGATGAATGCTCAGGCAAACTTCCTGGCAAGAATTTTGAGCAAATATTTAGCCACAGCATGGTGCTCTGCACTAATATTTTGAAGCAAATCATCCAGTTCCCTTCCCATCTGTTTAACTTGGAGTAGGAAAAGAAATGCAAGCAGGTGCCTGGGTTGATCAGCTGCTGTTGTTCCCCATCAAAAGGGAATCCCAAATCTGAGATCTAGCCTTTACATTTCCAAACCTAAGGGATACAGAGTGAAGCAGGGAACTCATGACTGAGATGATAGATAATCAACTTAAATATTTCCTCCACCCAGTCTAAAAGCTTTAAAGGACCAACACCATCTCTACCTCCACAACTTTGTCAGAGAATTAAGTGAGGTACATTATTTTTTTAAAAATGCAGGAATTCTCTAATAAATATGGTGCCTGTGAAAGTGATATAACAACAGTGGCTCTTACCAGGATGCCATGGTGTAAGCTGAATACCTATCTTTTCTCCACCATATCACTTCTAAAAGCTGCAGTACAAATCATGGTTCTAATCTGACCAAAGACAAAGTCATGCCAAATTATCCAATGTGGGTGAGAGACCCACCTCCTCAGGGATTTTAACCAAAATTTGTTCTCTTGAAACCCAAAAAGAAATAGCTCATAGATATTTGAATGTAAAAGGTAATAATCTAGTGCTAGAATTACATAAAACTTCCAGGTATTGACCATTGTCTTTTCTTTCTTGGCCTATTAGAATTAGCATGCTGACATATTGCAGCAATTAGTAGTCAAAAATAAAAAAAGAAAAAATCTTTCCCTCCTTTATTACATTATGAACGGTTTGCTATATTCTTTATTAATGCCAGAGCTAAAAAGAAACATGGCACAGGTTAAGACAGGGCAAGAATCTTTCTAGCAGGATTGACAGCATCAGCCTGAAAGGTCCCATGTCACATGCATTCCTGGGACAGGTGGAAAACATGGGAGGAATTATCCAGCAGTTTCTTGATAGGTTCAGGCCAATGCAGCTGCAGTCAGTCCCTGCAGATGTGTCCCATCTCTACTTTGGTCAGCTCTAGCAGCTTGGCCAATACCTTACACAATACCAAAAGATGTAAAAATCTTCCGGACATCAAATGAGGTTTTAAGGAGGCTATAGGTACAGAAGCCTTCCATCCTTAGAGGGTTTCATGGTCCAGTCTGACCTTTCCTACACACATTCCTCTGCCCATGCAGCACTTTTCCCAACCTACTCCCTCCTCATTTTACTTTCTCTGTATCTTACATTCTGCATGACTGTGACTTCTTTTTCTCCTTCTGGCTTTGATGCCAGTATGAGAGGAAAGGCTATAAGAGCAAGGCTTATACAAGCAAGGTTCTGGCTTGTAAGATGGCAGTGGCCTTCAGATGTTTGGAGAAACAATAACATAGAAGACCAGATCAAGGCCCACTGACCTAAGATAAAGCATACAAATGCATCAATGGAAGAGCATACAAGTAATCCATAATGAGGGCTGGTACTTCCTTGTTACAGACAGCCCTGTGAGAATTTAGCTGCCAAACACTGGCAAGCAGCTATTGATCTCATAGGAGCTACTGAAAAAAAAAATCTCATTAAGTTACCTACTTTTTATAATGCAGGGATACTGAAGAAAGTATAATAATGACCCTTTCCCTTATTGCAAATCCCAGAATAATGGAATGGTTTGGATTGGAAGGGATGTTAAAGATCACCTAGTTTCAACTCCCTGCCTTGGGCTTCCACTAGACCATCTTGTTCAGAGCACCATCCACCCTGGCCATGAATACTTCCAGGGATGGGGCATCCACAATTTCTCTGGACAACCTGTTTCAGTGCCTCACCACCCTCAAAGTAGAGATTTTTTTCTCTAATATCCACCCTAAACTTAGCCTCTTTCACTTTAAAGCCCTTCTCCCTTGTCCTATCAGTACACATCCTTGTATAAAGTCCCTCTAGAGCTTTCTTGTAGCCCCCTTTAGGTACTGGAAGGCTGCTCTAAGATCTCCCCAAAGCTTTTTCTTCTCCAGACTGAACAACCCAACTCTCTCAGCCCATCTTCATAGGAGAGGTGCTCCATCCTTCTCAACCTCTTTGTGGCCCTACTCTGGGCTCTCTCCAGGTAATCTGCACCTTTCTTCNGTTAAAGATCACCTAGTTTCAACTCCCTGCCTTGGGCTTCCACTAGACCATCTTGTTCAGAGCACCATCCACCTTGGCCATGAATACTTCCAGGGATGGGGCATCCACAATTTCTCTGGACAACCTGTTTCAGTGCCTCACCACCCTCAAAGTAGAGATTTTTTTCTCTAATATCCAACCTAAACTTAGCCTCTTTCACTTTAAAGCCCTTCTCCCTTGTCCTATCAGTACACATCCTTGTATAAAGTCCCTCTAGAGCTTTCTTGTAGCCCCCTTTAGGTACTGGAAGGCTGCTCTAAGATCTCCCCAAAGCTTTTTCTTCTCCAGACTGAACAACCCAACTCTCTCAGCCCATCTTCATAGGAGAGGTGCTCCATCCTTCTCAACCTCTTTGTGGCCCTACTCTGGGCTCTCTCCAGGTAATCTGCACCTTTCTTCTGCTGAGGACCCCAGACCTGGATGCAGTACTCCTGATGGGGTCCCAGGAGAGCAGAGTAGAAGAGTGCTGGCCACGCTGCCTTTGATGCAGCCCAGGACACCTTTGGCTTTCTGGGCTGCAAGTGCATGTGATTACATCATGTCAAGCTTCTCAGCTTGACATCCTTGCCTCATTCCCTTCACACCACAGAGATATAAGGGTTCCTTAGCCAGTAATGAAAGGGTTATTATACAGACAAAATACATACTGCTGGTGTATGTTCTACAACCTGGTCAACTTTTTCTAGCTGGATGGCCCCAGAGTGACACCACCAGAGCTGGGCACCAAAAGGCAGCATGAGGCCAAACAAGGTGGCTCCCCAGCACAGCTGCACAAGGATTGTTTGGATAGTGAAGGCCACCACTAAAAAAACCACAAATAGACAAAATACAAAAGCTACAATAACTTACCTCAGAGCTAAGGCTGTCTGTAGTTGTAGGAATCCTGAAAGATTACCAAGCCCAGCAAAAGGACCTCCATGTTAGGAGACACTGTTCAGCAAGGAGCTGTAAAGACTTTAGGATTTTTTTATCCTTAGAAAACTTGTTAACTATGACAGGACATCTCATCAACACTGAAGAGCAAGTGACATGAAAATGATAAAGTAATTGTAAATTAAGGAAATCACATAAAATTAATTAAAGAAACAGGGATTTCCCAGCAAAATTGAAGGAAAAAAAATGCCTTGCAAGAAATGACAGCCAAAATGACAGAGATTAGACTTTTATTGGCACTCAGCTATAAAGCCGAGGGCCAAACAAATGCTGGAGACTGAGATTCTCCTGAAGTAGGAGGATCCTGTCCCTCCATAGCAAGTGACACATTCACAGGGGCAGGGATACCAGGGAAGTCTGCATCACTTTCCAAAGCTTTGTTTATCCTAGGGATAAGGAGAAGATTCTCACAGTCCTCCACATGCACCAGTCTATTCTTGTTCAACAGCACTGAGCTCATGTGATATCATCACAGCAAAAAATGAAGAAGTAGGCAACATTTTTGGGAATGAAAACCAGTACTTGCAAAAGCTTTGCAAGAAGAAAGTATGACTGGTAGTGCTCAACAACCTTAAGATTTATATACACAAATAAGAACAAAACAATATGATACAAAGTTTTCGGTTTCTTGGCCTTTGCAGGCAGATCAGTTTGGATAGAATATAACAATGCCCAGCACAGTGCACACTAAATATCTCAGTGTCCAGTTTCATAAGCCTGAAACATTATTGTGTCTGCCTGTAGTGTCTCCCATTTAGCCAATACCCTTTCCATCCTGAAGCTCCCCAGAGATGGCATGGCATGGCATGGTCCCATACCAGCCAGAGACAGATGTCTGGTGAAGCCCTCCTAGCTGAAGAGGACATGGTAGCACCTGGATCATCATTGAAGCAGGAAGGGAGTCCAAAAATACATGAACTGAGGACTGAGAAAACAGTGTTTTACAGGAGCCTGTGGCAAAAGCAAATGGAGAACAACAGGGCTCCTGGGGCTTTTTCCTTCCCAAAGCAAGCAAGTGCCAGAAAGCACGAGTCCTGTTTGTACAGGATCCTCTTCAGACTCCCAGTGTGGAGAAGCATGTTGAACCATGCCATCCCCCTGCAGCCCTCCCTCCCTCTCATCCACCGTAGATATACAAGGCTAAGTTGATGAGCTGTTCAGCTTAGTGTGAAATGTGTTACATTTTCCCCCCAGCTGCTTCCTGATTGCAGTATTTACTTTTAATCTCCTCTGCCTCAATGCCCGATAAAAACTTTGTCACATTAGATGGTGACAGATGGGAAAGAGAAGGGGGGGATCACTGCAAGGGAACGTCCTGGCTTCCCAATAATTTTTCACAACGCCAATTATGTCCTTCAGTGCTTCCCGGCATGTGCACCCATGTCAGCAGAGAAGGAAATAGAAAGGCATAAATAAAGACAAAACCAGGCACTGCGTGGCTTTAATCTGCAGAATAACATTTCTCATTTGGGTGAAATATTGTTGGATTCTCTCCTGTGCTGGAAATGCAGACATATACACAATATATACACAGAGCCACAGATGCACAGAGTTCACAACTGCTTTCCTCATGTGTGGGTACTGCCATCCTCACAAGCAGCTCTCAGCATTGTGATCAGGAAAGTGCAGGAGTCTCTGGCTTTCTGAAAGATACCATGTCCAGCAAGCCAAATCTTATGTCCTCTAATCCAGCTACCATTGAGCAAGTAGTAGTAATATGAAGATTCTCATCTTGAAGGTTCCAAAATGGTTCTTAAAAAGTTTCACATCATTTAATGCTGTACTTGAGGCTCCTTGCAAACTCCAAGTCTAATCCTGCATGCCACTAAATTTGCCTCACTTAGATGTTCCATCCAATATGGGGGGATACAAAGGATAATCTATTGAATCTGTGTCGCTTCTTGTTTAGATTGCCAGGAGAAATTAAATGTAACAGCAACCACGTATATTGGTGGACATGTTTATAGCAGCACATGAAGGTAATCATGGAAGCAAAGAGAGAAAGTTTCAGGAGGAAGGTGAGAGACAACTTTTACCCAGGCTGGGATTTATCCAGTCATACCTGTACAAAAAAAAACAAACCTTTTTGTTCGCCCTTTATGTACCTTCTTTGTAAACAAGAAAATCAAAATATAGCATTTTCCCAGACATCTCTTCCTTTGAACTAAGAGAGCCATGTGCTTTGGACCACAGCTACTACTGTCTTGATAATTTTGGTGCAGATCCATACAGGGACAAGAGCTTGGTGACTTCCATTCCAAGTGGAATGGACAGGGAATGTCAGAGAGAAATGCATAATGAAAGATGCACAGCAATAGAGATGATGAAGGGAGAGGAGCCTCAACTGGAACAGAAAGAAAGGGTGACTGTCCTAACAAGTGAAACCTGTCATGATGGTGTACATGAATGTTCACAGGTAGGGTACATTCATGCACCTTCCATTAGGCCAGAACTTGGCCTGCTGAACTCTTGGTAAAAGCCAAGACAGTGCCCTTGTCTACATTACATATGAAATAAGATATGTAAATATGTAAAAAAAGCACATACTCCCAAAACAGGACATTTCCAGGCAGCTACAAACTGGGCATCAGCCAAGGAGTTACTCATTCAGTCTCTAGGGAAAAAAAAATATGAATGGGAAGTCTCTGGGCTCAGGGCTAGAAGATTTAGTAGATATCAGACAAAGGATTGTGAGCCATAGAAATTATGAAGAAGACACTGATAAAATAGATTATTCTGTATTAGAATCCAGGGAAAAAATAGCTGGAGCTGGAACAGAAAAGATAAGGTAAAGGACTGCCAGTAAGTTCTTCAACTGTGTTCTTTAACTGTAGATTTGCTCTACAGAAAGTAGCTAACCAGTAACAGAAACATTATGCTCTTAGACCATCCTTATGGTTGTGCATTACCATTACTAGATTTTGACAGTCACATGCCTGTCACTTTGGACATATTACAGACAGGTTTACAGAACTGATTATGCCAATGAAACACCTCCAGAAGCTCAACTACAGCAGGTTCAGCATATTATAGTGGCAGTGAAAAATGTCCTTTTCCCTACAGAGAGAACCAGTGAGGTCCCTGAAGAACCTGTTGAATGAGAAAGGCACAAATCAGCAGCCCCAGGCCAGCTAGACCTCAATGGATGTAGGAGCAAGAGCAGCCATTTACAAGAGAAAATTAGTATGAAGCAAAAAGAAATGTCAAGGTAAAGAGCTTTAAGAAGGGTAAAACTCAGATGTGAATAATTTCTAAACCCTGTTTCCTTTCCGAATTATGACGACTGCAGGCTGAGAACTGTGCATGGGCCCTACAAAGATCCTCTGAGAGGGATCTGTGATAGAGCTGGTAAAAGCACAGCATCATGTTTGCAAGCAGATAAAGCAGACAACTGCTTCAGTGTGGAACCATGTTCTAGGATGACATTCCATTTTTTATTAATGTATTGAGTCCAATCACCTGTGGTTTCACTACCTGATAAAAAATCCAAAAAATAAAACTTAGGTGCATACAAGTTATTTGTTTTTATCCATGAACCAAATTAGTTACTTAGCAAGTAATATTCTCAGTTCTTCAGCTGAATCATACTTTCTTTCTCTTATTCTATTTAGTGATTGTCAATTGGTTTTAATTGAATTTGTTCTCATTTGCAAATTACATTAAAGGAGTGGGACTATCCGAGGAATCAAAGGCAGAAAAAAATGTTCCTACTCACATTTTGATTTCCTTTTAAGTGAGAAGGATAAGAAACCCAAATATAAAAGGCTCTTTCATCCCAAGTTTATCAAGCAAGACCCATCCCACAGTTTCTCCTCAGTTTAGCTGTGTTACCTTCCACACTTTAGTACAACATGATCAAAGGATTTTTTTCCATCTTTTTCTATTTTTAGTCTCAGTCTAAGTGTAAGCACTAAGATAGTGCTTACACTTAGACTGAGACTAAAGTACAGTCACCAAGACTTGGAGAATTCTTATGTTTTTTCTGTTATGAAGTATGTACATTTATATGTCACTCCCCCCCCGCCAAAAAAAAATTTTCCTTCATTTAGGCACAATAAACTTCCTAATGATGGGAGGAAAACAACTGGCAGACATTCAGTGACTGTCACTGTGCACCAAGGGTATTTCACATGCCACCCCATTAACTTCAGTCTCTAGAGGAAAGACAGGAACTCAGCTTCAATATGTGCTCAACTTTGCTCTGCCCCCACTTTTCTTAGTCAACACCACCAGCTACTCAGTGGAAAACTCCAGCCCTTGATAATAACAGAGTATTAACCTGTTTTTTTCTAACCATATGGTCTAGCACAGTAATATAAGGAAGAAAGGTAAGCTAAGCCTTCAAGTCAAAGATTGTCTCTCTGTTCTACACAAAGCATTGAAGATTATATGGACAAAATGGTCACTATATAACCTGCCCTTCCAAAGGAAGCATATGCAGGTTTAAAGGATCTGTGATACTTCATTCAGCTGGTACTTTTGAGGTATTTAATAAAATAAATAATGATTCCTGTCAAGGAACAAAAGGCAACATTCTCCCTGTCCTACACAGCACTGAAGTCAAATATTGGCATGCCTGCATCATCCACACTGAGTTCTGAGGCTACGCTGCAGAGCACCTGGATTCCTAAAAATATTCACAAAACAATCCCAAAAGACTTCCACAGGAAGCAAAGCCATTGTCAGGAGGCTCGGTGTCAGTATAAAGGAGCCCACACATTCATGGAACACTGTCTCAGAAGTCCAAAAACTTGTCAGTTCTGTTTATTTAAGGGTTAATAATAGATGATTACAAAGTATTTGTATTATTTTGTTTCAAAGCAGGTTTTTTTTCATTTTCTTAAAAGAAGTGAACTTCCTTAGAAAGAAATCACAGTGATATGTGTTTCTCATTCAAAACCTTTCTAACAATAGCATATTTTCAAGATGACCATATTTTTCCCTTCTGTTGTGCAGAAACTTAATACATACTTTCTGTACATAGCAACACATTTTTCTTTAGGGGATAAAAATGCAACAGAAACCTAGAGATTTGTTTAGAGAGCGGTGATTCAGTGGAAAAGTCTTTGGCCAAAGCAGATACCAAATTGTCAAGCAGCAAGCAGAGTGCTTTTATTACAGGTGATGTTTTAATATTTATCTACAAACAAAACTTTTGTGACACACATGGGTGACAACAGCTCATTGTAATTCAACTTTAGTGAGAAGGTTTAGAGCAGTATTCAATATTGCCCCCTTGCATGTCACAAAATCACAGAACATTAAGGGGTTTGAGTGGGCCCTAAAGATCATCTAGTCCCAGCCACTCCCTGCCATGGCCAGGGACATCACCAGACCAGGCTGCTCAAGGCCTTATCCAATCTGGCCTTGAGCACTGCTGTGACTGGGGCATCTACAACCTCCCAGGGCAACCTCTTCCAGTGTCTCACTGCCCTCACAGTAAAGAATTTCTTCCTAATATCTAACCTTCCCTCTTTCAATCTGTACTCATGGTCCTATCATCAGTTTCTGATGAAGAGTCCCTCTCTGGCTTCCCTGTAGGGCCCCTTCGGATACTGGAAGTTTGCTGTGACGTCTTCACATAACCTGCTCTTCTCCAGGCTGAACAGCCCCAGATTTCTCAACCTGTCTTCATAGGCACCACTCCTCTAACCAACTTCATGGCCCTCCTCTGGGCTTCCTCCAACGGGTCCACATCCTTCTTATGTCAGAACACAGGAAAATCAAAGAGAGCTCAAGCAAGATCTCTGAATATGCTGAAGGGATTAGCTGGCATACTCCAAGCCATTCAGCAGGGAGCAGAAGTATTATGTAGTACTTGGAAACATACCATAACTGTGACCAGGACAACAGAGGAAAAATGAAAAAGGAAAAAAAAACCCAAACAAAACAAATAGACACACACTACAAAAATAAATAAATGAATAAATAATAATAGTAGCAGTAGTAGTAGTAGTAGTAGTAGTAGTAGTAGCAGTAGTAGTAGTAGTAGTAGTATACCACAAACAATCAAAGGGGCTGTTGTTAATGATTCGGATGGAATGGTCCAAACTGATTTGAAGTGACAACACCAGTTGTAACCAGTGGTCCTCAGATGACGTGAGCAGACAGAAGCATCAGGACTGGACCTACGCACAACTCCTCACCTCATGTTGAACAGGAGGAAACAGCACAGGAAACTACTGCATATGCACAGGAAACTACTGCCTACAGTCTGTGGATTTTAGGCAACCAGTGAACCACAGATGAACAGGAGGGTGCTTATCTTAAAGCTTGCACACTCCTCCCACAGAACCAATGAGCCTCAACTCCACAGGCTTCAGCAGGATATAGCAGTGAGCTAACTCTGATGAGCAGGACTGCAGCATTAACATTAGGACTTAGGACCTCCACCCCTTACCTTCAGGTGAGGAAAAAAACTCTCTCGTCCTAAAATAAGTTTCAAAAATAAGTTTTGTCCACAGCTAGTTAAGGCGTGATTTTGAGCCCTGTGGAAGCAGAACAGGGATGCTATTTGTTTCTCAGGATTTGTGAAGGCGAGGATAGCGGGTTTCAGAAAGATTATCTCACAGTTCAAACTCGTTAATGAAAGAAATAAATTAACCAAGCTCATTTTTCAGGGAATTCTTGTGTAAACTGGAAATTTTCCAGTCTGTGAGCCCCGCGCTGTGCTAACCCATAAATCACAGCAAGCAGGTTGTCTGTATAGTGAGAGCAGCACATTTGGAGATGGAGGGGTGGGGAGCTGGGGGAAGAAACCAGCATATGTTCATGGAGAAAAAAAACCATAAAACCTAAACAGGAAAAAAAATACCTCCCTTTCCCACCACTGGAACAAAATAAAAGGCTTGGCCTCAGGCACTGGAACATACGCTGTCTGCAAAGAGCCCCCCAAACCAGGGGAAGGCACCTGAAACAGGTCAGCTTTTAATTGAATACAATATTAATTACCGTGTGCACCATTAACGGTTTGTGGGATTTGACTAATTAATGTAATAGTTTCTGAGTCACGCTCATTAAATATGAAAATTACGCTGGTGAAAGGTATCGGTTTCATTATCAATCTTGTATGGACAGGAGTCGGGGGTGGGGAGAGGGTGCAGTGGAAAGATTCCCACCCCGTCTTATTTGTTGTTAGTTCTCTTCTCTTGGATTTTGTTTAGGTGAGCAGATGCAAGAGTCAAAGTGAAATAGAAAGAGGCAAGGAGAAGAGGAAGCATTGCCTAGTGTCATGAGCTAGTGGCTGCAAGTCAGGACCCAAAAGCTATCCAGCTCAGAGGGAATGTACCCTTTCATTCAGTGGAAAGAGCTGGGTGGTCTGCATAAGGCTACAAGCTGTTGTCAATTCCCATCATAATGCTCAGTTTCCTACACTCCCCTGGAACAAATATAATGAGAGAGACTAATGTCACATGGGGTACTTAATTCATTAACCCACATAAAACATGTGGTGGTTCCTCATTGGAAAACTACAGGGAAGGTAATTATCACTGTTAAAACTCAGCTCCAGAGCAAATGATGCACTAAGGATATGCTGAGATATACTGCCATGGGACACACCCCTCACACGGGGCAAAACTCCTACAAAAGGTGGACCAGAGATGTTATACTTCCTGTTCCTATCCAGCACCCCAGGTAGGAGCACTGATTTACTTGAGAGGGAAGTGCCATCAGTTCTGCATGGGAAGATTACTCACCTGCATGCAGGATGTCTGGGGAAAAAAAGGGAGAGAGAACAGGGTCCCCTTGTGTCCCGCCCACTGTAACAGAACAAAATGCAGAGGTCACCATCTAGATTGAAATTTGAGAACAAGTACACAGCTGAGACTCTGTGTGTGTGTGTGTAGGAAACCCTCAAGAGTGAGATAAAAGCCTAATCCATTTAGGATTTCCAAGCATCCCAAAGGGAGGCTGGATCACCATCCTGCTAACAATAATGCTTCATACTGCACAAGGAACCCATGGGTGGTAGGAAGAGCAGAGATAAGTCAGTGCTATTTTTTTTTGTAGGAGTCCTCTTAATCTGTCTGATTCTTAATGCATTTGGCACATGTGTATAGGGGTAAAGAAGGGAAAGGGGATGGCCTTGTACCAGAGCTGCATAACTTCACATTCATGCTACAGATACATGCCAGCCTGGAAAGCCCAGATACAGAGAAGAGAAACCAGCAGGTGGGGGAAAAGTAAGAAGAAAATACCATATGCAAAACCCAACAAATTACTCAAGTCTCTGATTGTCCTTAAAAGGTGGGAAGAAAGAACAAGTTGTAAACCTGTAAGAAAGAGGAAATCCCATACACTATGTTTTTATCACTTTGTCTCACAAGTAATAGCTTTCTGATTTATGTTCCTTCAAAATAGATGCCAGTCCTAAATAGCATCTGCTTGCCAGGAATCTGTGGCTGAGACTGAGTTGGTTGGATTGTGCATAGCCTGTTCCTTTTGGGGGCTAATAACATGCACAACCAAGAACAGTGCAGGCTCCTGTGCTGCATCATTGTCCCTTCTCTGGTGGACATCTTCATCCCAGTCACTCACACATAAATCTTCTTCCTACTCCAAGCCTCATGGCCCAATTCCAAGCAAGGAAGTGTTTTGCCTTGGTCTGCTCGGTGCGTTTAGGGGAATGTTGTTTGATTTACTCTGTGCAGTGTACAGAGAAACAACAAAATTCTCAGGAGGTTCAATGACAAACTTGCAAACTTTGGAACATTAAGGTACAACAATGTACTTGTAGCCATTTTGGTTAGAAAAGCAACAATATAATAACATAAAAATAACACCTAAGAAAACATACAAGGGAAGAGAAAGAAAGCTAAAGCAAGGATAAGAGTGGAAAGGTATACAGTCATCACTCTTGGATTCAGTGATGAGACTTGATTGTTGCAATTTCAATGTCCATTGGTCGAAGTGATGATCAGAGTCTTAATCCAGGGGTGCGGAAGCCCACAAAACCCAAAGCTTAATATGATGCCTTTTTCTCTAGCCCTAAAAATACGAGCCAGACACAGTAAGGGTGATAAAAAGGGTCCCTTTATATGAGAATCCTCAGGTGCACAAATTTATCAGGTAGAAAAGGCTGAAGATGCACACACTGTGTAACACATGTACAATTTTTACAGATTCTGAAAATCAGCATATCTGACAAGAAGCCCCCATTAGGAAGTGAAGTAATTCCTCCAGTTCTAGTACGTTCTAGATTCCCCCCCCTTGGGATGAGATCCAGGGCCTGTTTACAAAAATATGTCTCGAAAAGCTGTTTTCAGCCTTGGTTTCTAAGGAGAACCAAGAGAGCACAGGGATCCTAGAATTTGTTTTGTCTTTCTGTCTAGGAAAATGTTGAAACTAAGCTACATTATGAAGCTACAAAGCTACAAGTATATGTGTAAAGGATACAGAGAATATATTTTTTTGAAAAAAAAAAGGGGTAAAAACCAAAATGGCATTTAAATGGGTTAATATATGCTCAGGTTCCAGGTGGGAATGTCCAGGTACCTCCTCCGGGGTGGGGAGTTCTACACTGGTTCTGATATAACACTCAGAATCACAGAGCACTTTTGGAGTCTTTGATGGTTTATGACAACTTTTAAGATGTTACAGCTGCCTCTCACATCAGTGGCTGAGCCAACTATGGCTCACCAGAAGGGACAAACACCTTGACGTCTACATGTGAATGTCAGTACTTCTCGGGGAGTTTTCACACCTGAGCCACTTGTGTAAGGACACTGCCATGACAAAAAACACACAAGCTAAAATCCCACCTCATAGGATCTGTTTCTTATCGGCCTCTTTCCTTATCTGGCTCAAACTCCAGCATGTAGCATCCTGTGGTGGGTGTCCAACCCCTCTGCACCTGGGCTGTGACTTTGCACATTGTCAGCAAAGCACCCACTGCTTTTGCAAATGGTGCATTGTTTGAGCCATTAACCATTAACTTTCCAGTCTCACAGGAAGGCAGACAGCTATAATCAGTTCTGTTTCATATACAAACTCTGAGTGCTCTGAGAAACCTCTACGTGCTGAACGATCCCTGGTATAACTAAACTTTTATTTAACACAACGGCAGGCCTCTTTGCTACCATATTAACAAGGCTACATTTTCTCCCCTGAAAAAGACGAAGCAATCACAAAATTTACGGAGGGAAAACTAGCTCCTCTTGTGATTCATATCCCACAAAATACAAACAAGACCTCTTCTGGACTGAAACAATGACCCATAGAGACTGTATTTTCCAGTCCTACCTTCTTCCAGGTCACAGGTTTATTTAACTTCTTCCCAGTGTTTTAAAGATGAATTTTGCTATTCTGAGTCCATCAAAACAGCCAGGGCACTGCTGCCCTACAACCACCTCTGGAGTTGGCTAAAGGGTATTTTGTTTTCACTTGTGAGTCTATTTCAGGGATCAAAGAAGATCTAAGTTACACAGCACCGCCTCTTGCTTTGCTAAATGTAATTCATCACAGCAGTTAGGAAACTTTTGGCTCAGGAAGCCCCTAAACTGCTGGATTACGGAATGCTACTGTTCTTCTCAAAGTATGCAATAGTGCCATCATCAAACAGGACACCAAGCTACATGAATACTTGTTGAATCATTTATAGCTGCTTCATACTGCCAAAGTTCCCATGGATTTTGTCAATGTGAATAGAGAGGACAAAGATGGAAAGTTTCCCTACCAAAAGCAGAGTTAAGACACTCTTCTCTAGGAAGTACATTGACCAGCCATGCTCAGTCCATTGCTTCTCATTAGCACTACAATCATCAGCTCACACTCATTTTTACCTCCACTGGCAGTACCCTCTACAGACTAATTTGATCCTTTTCAGTTCCTCTTATTCTCCACTGGTTTTTTTTTTCCATACATTTGTGCTTATGAAACAGAGAGGACTTTCCAGACTGGAGTAAAGGCCATTATTCTATGTACAAAAGTCCTGATTGGAAAAAGAAAACCACACCACACCCAGAGCAGTTTGTGTTATGGGGAAAGCCTTTGCAGCTATGAAACCATCCAGGTTGCAGCTATGTAATCAATATATATGATGGCCTCCTGTATCTTCCATAACTTCACTAATGAGTTCACACTGTTTAATTAATTTAGCACTATATTGGTGAGATATGCTGTCACTGCCTGCCTGTTATCTCTTTCTATTTAATTTTAAATGTTTCTGCAGCTCAAATGTATCTCTGAATGAAAGTCAGTGTTCCCAAAAGAATATGGCAGTAGACACTTTCAGCTTCAGCTACAAGAAGACAGCAGAGTGAGAACATGAAAGATAATACTCAGCTAAACACTAAAGTGGGTAAGCACAACTATGCTGAAGCTGCAGCAAATTAAGTTATTACTAAATTGCCAGTCAGATGAATGCAACAGCACTGCCCTTCAGATCTGTAGTGTTCCATCAGACATTAGAAAGTGAATCACCAAAGGTGAGGAGGAGTTGGTCACTTTGTTATGTGATTTTGGTTTTCCATGTTTTGGGGTTTTTTTAAGACATATCTTTCGCCCTATCACACATCACAATTCTAAGTGTCTGCACCTGCCAACGAATCTGTTTAGAAGACAACACCTAATTGCTGCCAGTAGCTAATTTAATTGTTAAAACTGCACAGACCTTATTTCTGATACTACAAGAAAGTGGCACTTACCTAAGCAAAGTTATAAGTACTTTATCATCACCTCTTCTCAGTACCAGGTCTGAGTGAACAAATTCAGACTGCCTTAGATTCACCCTTAAAACACCATTTTGTGCTTCTCTGGGTTAAAAGACAGCTAGAATTTGTCTACGTGACACACAAAGAAAAGTATAGTAAAGCTAAGGCAATAGACAGGTTTTTTTTCCTATTGTAAGGATTTTCAGGTTTAAAACAAGTGTCAAAACTATGCTGTTGAAAGCTTTATAAGAAGGATGGTTGAAATTTTTTTTCTAAATAGTAAGATATTAAGAAATCAGCAAAGAAATTTTTGAGTTTCTGCTTTACCTTTCAGCCAAGCAGTTAATTCAAAAATCATTCCTTGGGTTTTTCTGTCCCATCAAAAGTACAGGACTGATACCAATAGTGAATTCTCTAGGGCACAGGAGTTGGTGGCAGAACTAAGAATACAAACCCACAGCTTTGACATTAAACCTAAAATTAACACATAGTTCTAAACATGGGAATAAAAATAATGTTCTACTGTTGAACAATGGTTCATAAGCGGAAACGCATCATAATTACTGCTTTAGAGACTGTAACAAAAGCCCCCAAAACAACACGTAGATAGACATAACAGGGTTTGAAGTGTATATGTACCAAGTTTGGCTTCCTACGTTCTTGGAAAAGCTGATTAGCAAAATTTCAATATGGAAGGGATGTATTGATCACATCATGCATTCTGTGATTTATGAATTAATGCAAGGAATATACTGTCTTAGCAAGACCAGACAGCAGGGTGCAGAGCAGTGAACTCTATCTCAGCCAGGTCCCTGGAAAGGAGCCTTCTCACTACAAAAACATGAAGTGTGAAAAGAAATTTAAGACAGGGAAGCAAGCCAAAGCCAATGGGTCTGCAGTCAGAACAGTCTGCTGTTCCATTTGAAGCCAGACAAATAAGCATTCCTCTTCTAACTGTAAGCAGCATAAAAAAAGAAAGGAGAGCTCATCTGTATCCAATAGCTTCCTGTGTTGTTGAGGAAACCAAAAGTACCAGCCATGAGCAGAGCGAATCCATTATGAAAGAACCAGAGTTTCTTTCAAATGTTTCACTTTTCTGTAGTGTTGTTTTCAATCACCCAGCTCATGTATAACCCTTCCCCTAGTAGTATTCAGTATCTGGACAGAAAATTAAGAGAGAGAACATTCCTTTCCAAGTGGAAAGTCCTTGCACAGGGTTGACTGGCAGCACTCCCTGAACTTATCATCCAGCAGGAGTAATGAGTTCTCAGAGATTTCGGACATATGTTTTCTACCAAATGGAAAAGACAGCTTTAGGGCTAGACTCCAAGAATTAGGAGGTAGCCTCCCTTACCACCCCTAAGGCAGTACTTCAGCAAACAGAAAGAAGAGCACAAGGCTCCTTATAACCCAGTCGATTCTTACTCCTTACAGTAGCTATGTGATGAGCCTCTCTCTTGAGGAGCTTTCAGCTCTGTATCCCACAGACTCACAGATATGCTGGGCCCTGTCGTGGGTTGAAAAAGTGGTATTTTTTTACCTGCAAGGAACTTGACTGCTTCCTTCAGGTGTGGAGAACCATTTAGCTGGCTAGTTCCAAGATGGACATTCTGTTTAGCCACTTAAGAAGCTGAGTACACCTCTGTAATGTGATTCACACTTAAGAAAGGAGAAGCCCGGGAATTGCTTTATTACGTCTGGCTTCTGAACAGGTAACAGGGGGCCCAAACGGCCTGGTAGGGCCTGGGCCGGGGCCAGGCCCTCATGGTCGGGTTCTGCCAGCTCCACGGGGCCAGGCTGGGCATGGCTGAGATCCTGCCCCAGCTAATCCTGGCCTGGCTGCTGAGATCCTGCCCCAGCTGAATCCTGCCCTGGCTGCTGAGATCCTGCCATTCCTGCCTCCCTTCTCTCCGGGGAAAGTCTGCAGCAGCTTCGGCCGCTGCCCAGCAGAGATTATGCGACCAACAACAAAACCCAGCAGAGATCACAACTGTCAGTGCACAGATGAAACTTACAGACATCAATCCTCTCTCGAGTCAGAGGAAGGGAAAGGGTGAGGACACGTGAAGAAACCAACATGGAGATCCTGAGGTCAGTAAAGAAGAGTTAAAGCCCAGAGGGAGGAGAAGAAGGAGATGCTTTAAGCTGAAATTCTTTTGTAAAGCCATGGTGATGGACTATG